>CM039514.1:18254364-18685525 GCA_022432975.1 Begonia masoniana
CTTCTTCCATCAAACCGGCTTATGCGTCTCTACCACATTTCCTTACCGGGTGATTTTGATCTCCAAATCGTAATCCTTCACAAACTCTAACCACCGCCATTGTCTCATATTCAACTCCTTTTGAGTGAAGATATACTTCAGACTTTTGTGATCTGAATATATCTCGCACTGCTGACCATAGGGGTAATGCCTCCAAATCTTCAAAGCAAAGACCACTGCTGCTAACTCCAGGTAATGGGTTGGATAATTCTTCTCATATGACTTCAACTACCTGGAAGCATAAGCTATCACCTTGTCATTCTGCATCAGTACACAACCCAAATCAATCCGAGAGGCATCACAATAAATACTAAATTTCTCCTCAGCTACCGGCAATGTAAATACTGGAGCTGTAGTCAACTTCTGCTTCAGCATCTGAAAACTTAGCTTGCACTCCTCGGACCAATCGTACTTCACATCTTTTCTTGTCAGCCGAGTAAGAGGTGGTGCTATTTTATAAAAATCTTCAATGAATTTCCTGTAATAGCCAGCTAATCCCGGAAAACTTCGAATCTCACTGACATTTCTCGGCTGAGTCCATTCTTGAATCGACTGAATTTTGGCTGGATCTACAGATATTCCTCCACTAGATATAACATGTCCAAGAAAGTGCACCTTATTCAGCCAAAACTCACATTTTGAAAACTTTGCATACAACTGATGCCGCTTTAAAGTCTCCAGAACAATCCTTAAATGCTTCTTATGCACATCTTCATCGCGGGAATATACTAGAATATGATCGATAAACACAATCACAAATTTATCGAGATACTCCCGAAACACCCGATTCAATAGGTCCATAAACGCAGCTGGAGCATTCGTCAATCCAAACGACATCACCAAAAACTCATAATGTCAGTATCTCGTCTGAAAAGCTGTCTTTGGGATATCTTGCGATCAAACCTTTAACTGGTAATACCCCGATCTCAAATCAATCTTAGAAAATATCTGGGCACTTTAAGGCTGATCGAACAAGTCATCAATCTTCGGCAATAGATACTTGTTCTTAACAGTCAACTTGTTCAGCTCACGGTAATCAATGCACATCCGGAGTGACCCGTCCTTCTTCTTTACAAACAAAATGGGCTCTCCCCACGGCGAGAAACTAGGGCGTATAAATCCCTTATCCACCAGTTCTTCCAACTGTATCTTAAGTTCCTTCAACTCAGGCGGAGCCAACCTGTAAGGATTCTTCGACACCAGCTCTGCTCCAGGATAGGTGTCAATCACAAACTCGATTTCCCAGTCCAGAGGTAGACCAGGCAAATCATCCAAAAATACCTCAAGAAAATCACGAACTACAGATATATCCTGCGGTTTAACCTCTACTTGAAGCTGAAAATCCATTACAGTTGCAAGAAAACATACATACTTACCCATAAGAGATCTCCGAGCATCCATCGGCGCCATTACTGAAAACCTCTTTACGTTCCTCAAAGCTTGCAACGTATACATCTCACCATTCGGGGGCTAAAAATTAACTGTTCCTGCTCGAAAGTTAATGGTTGCATAATGGCAAAAAAGTCAGTCCATGTCGAGTATAACATCATTCCCCGTTATCCCCATCACGATCAAATTGGCTGGCAACGTTTTTATTCAAACTGATATCAAACTATTGAACACCATCTGATCTGAATGTAGACACTCTCCAGATGGTAGCTTTACATCGTACATACATCCCGCAGGCTTCACTTTCAAATTTACTTTTAATGCAAAAGTAGTGGCTACGAAGGAATGTGACGCACCCAAATCTATCAATGTAAATGCAGGCACTTAATTAACAAATACTGTAGCACCCAGTTTCATTGAGCCAACTTACTTTGTTATCTAGTAGTGAATATTTTATAGATGAAATTGGGAGAAATTAGTGATTAGGCTAATGAGTGACTAGGAGAGGGCATAATGGTAAATTGAGATATAAAGTGGATAATCTATTTAAGGAAAGAGGTTCTGCGTTTAATGCACAGTAGCCACCACCCTATTTCCATTTCCCTTCGTTTGATTTTCAGCTCAGCTCAGCAGACTTTCTTCTGACATTTTTCTCTCTGATTTTCTCCATTCTATGTGAGTTTTGTTTCATTTTAATTGCTGTTTTATTGATTAGATGACAGAGAGATTGTAGGGGAGTGTTCGTGAATGCTGTGAGTGAGAGTTAGTTTCGAGTTTTTGGGTGAACTAGGAATGCTCGACGAACAAGACTTCCAACTAGTTTCCCTAAGATTTCTAAATAGTTTAGAACGAAGTTTACTAATGCGGTGCTCTGTTTACGATTATAGGTGAGCAGACTCCTGAAGTAGCTTACAACCAAACAATCTCCAGGAGACCAGGTAAGTAGAGTACGAGTGTGCCTTCGGGCCTACATTACAAAACAGTAGGTTTATGCATGTTATGTGTGCTTTCAGTTTGTCACGAATCATGTTTTGAAAGTATACAAAAATGAATTTAAATGCATGATAGCATGGCGAGGAATGAATTGATTGATAACTTTGGGAGAAGTGATCCCACTCCCGATTTCACAAGGGGATCTGAACAGTTGTTAAGGGAACTAATCCGCCCCTTAATCAAGAGAGAAGATGTATGACTTTGGGAGAAGTGATCTTACTCCCAATTTCACAGGGGAATCAGACCAGAAACGAATGCATATGCAACTGAGATGTGAAAGTAGAAACCGCATGTCTAGGATTTATATTTCAGCATTTCATTTCACTACTGCTTTACTTACTTAGCATTAGGCTAATAGATGAGTTTTGTGATGTAGGTGCTGAGATTGCAACAGGTGAGTACCCTAAGTGCCCTGAAGAATAGTTGAAGTTGAAGGAGTACGTCTATGTCACGGTTGGGTGTTTTGATGAGGCGGTTTGACTATTGTCTGTATGTGGAGTCTAATTTTCTAATGTTCTATTGAGGAGTGCAGAGGATTTTGATGATAGTAATAGCTGAAGGATTTAGAATACTTGAGTTTCTCCTGTTATGAAAATTTGATTTGGTTTTGTTACAATTTGCTAATTTGGGATTTTTATTGGATAAGAATACAAATGTTGGTTTCAAATGGTTATTTGTTAGATTTCAGAAATTACTTAGGGTCAGGTTGTTTTGAATGTTTTTGAGTGAAATTTGCAAGTTCAATCATCAGTGAATGAAGTTCATCGATGGATGTTGAGTGTTTTTTCCACCGGTAGATGTTGGAGGATTGAATCATCCGACTGACGTCATCAGAAGATGTCTTCAGTAGAAGCCATCGGTAGATGTCTTCGGTATAAGTCTTTAGTAGCGTTGTCGTTTTGTAATCGGATGATGTAGGCAGTAGATTTGTCGTTTTGTGAACAGAAGAAGTAGATAATAATTCTGTCATTTTAAACGGAAGAATTATGCAGTCTATTTTGTCGTTTGTGATCGGTAGATGTGAGTAGTCGACGCGTCGTAGGCAGATGTGAGCGGAAGACGTGTGAAGTCGACGTGTCGATTCTGTCTCTGCTTCTACCATTGAGTGTTTTTTCTCTACTTCTACCGCTGGCACTGTTTGGCAGTAGAAGCCTTCTGTTTCTGTTTCTGCCTCTACCGCTGACTTTGTTCAGCGGAAGATGTGTTTGAATTTTACGAATTTTAAGTATTTCACACTTAAGCCTTCATTTCTTTTGGCCGAATTATTTCTTAATATTATAACTGATTATTCAAATGTCGTTTCATAGTTTTGCTCAACTCTGTTCTGCTCAAATGATTTTCCGCTGCAAATTTTCAATGTTTACCTTGTAAATTGTCAAATTTTGTCCATTGAGTGAAGTTTTAGAATTTTCTCAAAAATCCTATAGTTCAGTTCAATATCTTGAGTAAAGAACCGGGTTCAGAAAACTCGGGGCGTTACAAATGCGGTACCTGAAATCACAGCAGGTCTATCTTCATCATCAGACTCAATCATGGCAAAAATTCTGGGTGTAGCCTTTGCTGGTCCCTTCTTAGTTGCAGGGCAGTCTTTCGATACATGTCTAGACTCGTTGCACTTGAAGCATCTGATGACTCGAGGCTTCGTGCAATCTCAGGCTAAATGGCCAGGTTCTAGACAATTGTAACACTTTCCTGCATACTGTCCACAGTCACCAGAATGAAATTTCAAACACTACGGGCATTGTGGAAATCCTCTCCGTGGTTGTTGTTGCTGCTGTTGTTGTGGCTTGTTTCCTCCCCTCTGATCATTCAGATGTCCTCCTGGCCTCTTCGTTCCCTGGACTTGAGAAGACAATCCACCTTTACTCAACTGGCCTGTAATCTCTCTGAACATCCTTTTTGGAGCTTCCACTAGCTTAACACATTTTTCATTAGCTTCCTCCACTTCTAATCCCTTTGCCACCACTCTCTTAAATGACACTCCGTCGATTCCAAATGTTTTCACTAATTTGTAGATTTCTGGTTTTAGGCCTTGTACAAACTAGAGCACCTTGTCTTCTTCCCTGCTCACTATGTGGCTGGCAAACTAAGACAAAGACTTGAACTGGATGATGTATTCCCCCACTGAGCCGGTCTGCTTTAACTGTAGAAACTCAAGTCTCTTAGCACCTTGAACGGTCCGGTTGTAGTATTTGTCAAAAAACAAATCCTTGAATTCCCTCCAAGTTAGGCCATGAGCCCCGGTGGTAGCCTCCACTGTCTCTCACCAGCTCTGCGCGTCGTTAGCCAAATGAAAAGTAGCACATTTCACTTTATTTCCTTCCTCCACATCCGCATGCTTGAACATATTCTCGATTGTGTAAACCCATCTCTAAGCAGTTGTAGGGTCTGTCAAACGGCCTTCAAACACTGGGGGCTTCAATCTTCGAAACTTGTCCCCACTAGAACTTGCTCCGATATTTCCCGGTCCTCCCTGACCTATCAGTGATCCAAACAACTCAGCTTGCCTTGTGACCAAGTCTACAAGTTGCTTGACCGATTCTTCAGGTGGGGTTTCTAGGTGGTTCCGGTTCGTTTCTAGGTCGCCCGGGTCGTCTTCGGTTCCCCAACATTTTAATTTAATCTTGTACCATCTTAAAACAATCTAATATTAGATATATAACTAACTAAAAGAAAGAAATACTTACAGTCGGTAAAGCACGTTGCATGGCGGCCGGCATTGTCAGGTAGTCTTTTGAACAAACAACTCAGCTTGCCTTGTGACCAAGTCTACAAGTTGCTTGACCGATTCTTCAGGTGGGGTTTCTAGGTGGTTCCGATTCGTTTCTAGGTCGCCCGGGTCGTCTTGGGTTCCCCAACATTTTAATTTAATCTTGTACCATGTTAAAACAATCTAATCTTAGATATATAACTAACTAAAAGAAAGAAATACTTACAGTCGGTAAAGCACGTTGCATGGCGGCCGGCATTGTCAGGTAGTCTTTTGAACGACTCGACCATTTTGCTCTGATACCAACTTGTAACGCCCCTGAATCCGCCCTGGCTCGGTGAGCTACTTGACTCACACTCCCCACGTTTAAAACAGAATTTAAAATAATTTTTGATAAAATTTTGACTCGATTTTCGGATTTTTCGAACCCTCGAAATTTGTTAGAAAATGTGTCCAAAATACGTGCAAAACGTGCCGAAAAATATCGGGTTAAAACATAGTAGAAATAAGAAAATTTTTTAAAAAAATTAAAATTTTGCATGCTGGGTGTCAAGGTCCGGGCTTGTCCAAGGCATGTTGCCTATGGCCGCCCATGCTGCTAGGTAGATTTATTTCCTTTTTAAGTAATTCTGTTGTAATCTTTTTCTTTCTATTTTGGGCAAGTGACTCCTCGCCTACATAGCATGTCCACTCCTGCTATAATGGAGATGGCCCGGATTGCTCTTTAGGGGGAGAGGCATGACTGCACGTAGACCCCCCTACCCAACGTTGTAATTTGCTGCTATTCAATCAAGGCTTTTTACACACACTCTTTATGCAAACTTTATACTCAAATGATGCTCCTTTCGGTTAATCTCGCTCGCTCGTTGCTTACTCGTTAGACACAAGCTCGCTCTAACGAAGTGGGCACTCGGTGCCGTTGGCACGCTCGTTGGCTGACCCAGTACTAGTGAGATATTGGGTGCCGCACGGTCTCGATACGCCCCTTGAAAGTAGGACCGTGACAGTTGGTATCAGAGCGTAGGTTGGCTCAAAAACGTGAGAAATCATGCCGAAGAAGAATTTGACAGAAAAGTCGGGTTCGCCATCAGATCAACTCGAGTGCCTCGTCGAGTTGGAAGAAGAAATACGGTATTTGCAAGACATACCGGACAACATTCGATTCATAGAAGAACGAATGAAGGAAATGTCTGAATTTCCTACCGAAATAGCCACTATTCACAACAGGATAGATGCCATACCGATTCCAGAGCTGTTGAATCGGGTGGAGACCCTCGAATCCCAACAAGAAAAGGGAAAGGGAGCTGACACAGGAGAAAGTTCCACAAGTGCAATAATCGGGGTCCTGGAGCGCGTCGATGAGATCGAGCTAGCTCATACCCGGTTGTCAGAAACTGTGTCCCAAGTAACAGAGGACTTCAGGGCAATGTTTGATTCTCTCAAAGCTGAGATTGGTGAGATCAACGTTAAACTGAACCTGACTATGAGAGCCATGGGAAGTCAAACCCATGGTACTGCTGCTGCTGAATTTAGCCGAGTGAAAATCCCAGAGCCAAAATCCTTTGGGGGAGCTCGAGATGCAAAAGAAATTGAGAATTTCATCTTCGACATGGAACAATATTTTAAAGCCACCAAAACAGATGATGATTCGAAAGTTACCTTGGCCACAATGCATCTTACTGGAGATGCAAAACTTTGGTGGAGATCGAAATACCACGATATCAGTATGGGCGAATGTGTGATTGATACGTGGGAAGAACTAAAAAGACAACTGAAGGATCAATTATTTCCAGAGAATGTCGAGTTTAATGCCCGTAGACTACTTCGAGAGTTGAAGCAGACTACAAGCATTCGTGATTATGTTAAACAGTTCTCGGGACTCATGCTGAACATTAGAGACATGTCAGAAAAAGATAAGATCTTCACTTTCATCGAAGGTCTTAAGCCGTGGGCCAGAACTAAATTGTATGAACAAAGGGTGCAAAGCCTTTCAAGCGCGCTTGCCGCAGCAGAGCGGTTGTTTGACTATAACTCTGAGAACCCTACACCAAAGAAGAATGCTCCTAGTAGCTCAAACGCCGCCAAGTTTCAGAAGCCGAACACTGGTACTATTGAAAAGAAACCATTTGTTCCAAGAGAAGGCTACGAAGCACCAAGAAATGCTAACAATCAGCGACCTACAAATAGGCCTATGTCTTGCTTTCTGTGCAAAGGACCTCATCGAGTGGCCGAATGCCCTCATAGATCGGCCTTAACTGCCTTACAAGCTTCAATTCGAGATGACAACTCAGTTAAGGAAGTTTCTGAAGAAGAATCCACTGAGCTTGCCGAAGTTGGTACTATGACTTTCTTGTCAGCTGTACAACAACAGATGGAGGAACTAAGGAAAATCCCAGAAAAAGGTCTCATGTATGTGGAGTCCTTCATCAACGATAGGGCCACTACGAGTACAATGATAGATTCGGGAGCTACTCACAATTTTATTACAGAGAAGGAAGCTCACCGACTTGGTTTGAAGCTGGAAAGGAATGGCGGAAAGATGAAGACAGTGAATGCCAAAGCGATGCCAGTACTTGGAATCGTAAGGAGAGCTCAGTTGAAGCTCAGCTCATGGACAGGACTTATTGACTTTGTCGTAGCACAGATTGATGACTTTGATATTATCTTAGGGATGGATTTCTTGATGGAACATAAAGTCATCCCAATGCCCTCAGCGAAATGTTTAGTAGTCACCAGTAACAACCCAACCGTTGTTCCTGCAATTCTAAAACAACCAAATGTCATCAATACAAAGATGCTTTCTGCTATGCAATTTAAAAAAGGGCTGAAACACGATGATCCAACTTACATGGTCGTTCCATTAGGGTTGAGTACAAAGAAGGAGGAAGTAATACACCCTGAAATCTCAAGAGTTCTAGAAGAGTTCAGGAGTACCATGCCCGAGTGCTTGCCCAAGACATTACCTCCAAGAAGAGACATCGATCATCAGATTGAACTGAACCCCGGAGCCAAACCTCCTGCAAAGGCCCCATATAGAATGGCTCCGCCAGAGCTGGCAGAACTAAGGAAGCAATTAGATGAGCTACTTGAGGCCGGATTCATCAGACCTGCTAAAGCACCTTTTGGAGCGCCAGTGTTGTTTCAAAAGAAAAAAGATGGAAGTCTACGAATGTGCATAGATTACCGGGCACTCAACAAAGTCACAGTGCGCAACAAGTATCCCATTCCGCTCATCACTGACCTTTTTGATCAGTTGTATAAAGCCAAGTACTTCACCAAGCTTGATCTACGGTCAGGCTATTATCAAGTAAGAATTGCAGAAGGAGACGAACTCAAGACAACGTGCGTAACAAGGTATGGAGCCTTTGAATTCTTGGTGATGCCCTTCGGACTCACAAACGCTCCTGCAACATTCTGCACCCTCATGAATCAAGTATTTCATGAGTACCTTGACAAGTTTGTGGTGGTGTACCTTGATGACATTGTGGTATACAGCGAGACGCTAGAAGAGCACAAGACACATCTCCGTTTGGTTTTCGAAAAGCTAAGAGAAAACCAACTATATGTGAAGAAAGAAAAATGCTCTTTTGCCCAGGAGAGCATCGAATTCCTCGGCCACATTGTTGAACAAGGTCGTCTTCGCATGGACCCGGACAAGATAAGTGCTGTCAAAAGTTGGAAGACCCCTACATCTGTCACCGAACTGCGTTCCTTCCTCGGACTCGCTAATTATTATAGACGATTTGTAGAAGGATTCTCGAAGAAAGCTACACCCTTAACGGAACTCTTAAAGAAAGGAGTTTCTTGGACGTGGAGTTCAGACTGCCAAAAATCCTTCATTAATCTAAAGGAAGCTATGATACAGGAGCCGGTGCTCGCACTAGCCGATGTCACTCAGCCGTTTGAAGTAGAGACTGATGCCTCAGATGTTGCTCTAGGAGGAGTCCTGATGCAAAATGGCCATCCTATCGCCTTCGAAAGTCGTAAGTTGAAAGAGGCAGAGAGAAAATACATTGCTTCAGAGAAGGAAATGTTGGCTGTAGTTCATTGTCTGCGCGTGTGGAGACAGTATCTGCTTGGATCGAAGTTCATCGTAAAGACAGATAACAGTTCAATTTGTCACTTCTTTGAACAACCAAAACTTTCAGCGAAGCAGGCACGGTGGCACGAATTAATTTCAAAATTTGATTTTCACTTTGAACACAAATCAGGCCAGAGCAATCGAGCAGCTGATGCATTAAGTCGGAAGGTAGAGTGCGCTAGTCTATGTTATCTGTCTCAACTTCAAGCAAGTAAGGTTAATGGATCCCTAAAAGATCGCATCCGGGACAATTTACAAGACGACCCCGCAGCTCGGGCTGTAATGCAACTTGTGAAAGAAGGAAAGACGCGGCAATTCTGGATCGAAAATGGCTTGCTCTTCACCAAAGGAAACCGTCTGTATGTTCCTCGAAGCAATAACTTACGGCGTACTCTTCTGCGAGAATGCCATGATACCTTATGGGCAGGTCATGCAGGCTGGCAGCGAACTTATGCCCTTTTAAAGAGAGGATACTACTGGCCCCAAATGAAGGGGGATGTTATGCAGTACACCAAGACCTGTTTAGTATGCCAACAAGATAAGGTAGAGAGGAACAAGATTGCAGGCCTACTGGAACCTCTACCGGTACCAAGAAATCCTTGGGAAAGCGTTTCCTTGGACTTCATCACAAACTTGCCTTCTGCCAGCGACTTTGAAGCCATATTGGTGGCCGTCGATCGGTTCTCTAAGTATGCCACGTTTATTGCTGCCCCGAAACACTGTCCTGCCGAGACAACCGCCCAACTATTCTTCAAGCATATAGTGAAGCTGTGGGGGATTCCTCAAAGTATTGTCAGTGATAGAGACCCTCGATTCACTGGATCTTTTTGGGTGGAACTATTTCAGCTACTTGGATCAAGCTTGAATATCTCTTCCAGCTACCACCCCCAAACAGACGGTCAGACGGAACGCTTCAACAGCTTACTTGAAGAGTACCTGCGACACTTCATCAATACTAATCAGAAGAATTGGCCGAGTCTACTTGATGTGGCTCAATTCTGTTTTAATTGTCAAAAGAGCTCCTCAACAGGAATGAGCCCGTTCGAAGTGGTTTGCGGGAGACAGCCAATCATGCCCCATACCTTAGAACAACCATATTCTGGGAAGAGCCCGAAAGCTTACAACTTCTCTAAGGAATGGAAGTACAATACAGAGATAGCTCGCGCTTACCTGGAGCGAGCATCTAAGCATATGAAGAAGTGGGCAGATAAGAAACGGCGACCGATGGAATTTAAAGCTGGTGACCTTGTACTAATTAAGTTGTTACCTGAACAACTTCGCTTGAGAGGGAAGAAAGACAAGCGACTAATCAGAAAGTATGAAGGTCCAATCGAAGTAATCGAGAAGGTCGGGAGAACATCCTATCGAGTCAATCTTCCATCATGGCTCAAAATTCACTCGGTGATTCATGTCAGCAACTTAAAGCCTTATCATCCAGATGACGAAGACAAGGAAAGGAACGACATCTCGAGACCAGATATCTCCATCAGCAACCAAAGGAAAAGAGAAGTTGAAGAAATCCTTGCAGATCGAAGCGTCAGAATAGGCCGGCGACAGTACCAGGAGTATCTCATCAGGTGGAAAGGGCTAGGAGACGACGAAGTATCTTGGGAGAAAGCAGAAGATCTGGAGGACTCCGCGAAGATGATCAAAGAATTCAAGCAGAAGCAGAGTTGACGAGGACGTCAACAGCTCAAATAGGGGAGAATGTCAAGGTCCGGGCTTGTCCAAGGCATGTTGCCTATGGCCGCCCATGCTGCTAGGTAGATTTATTTCCTTTTTAAGTAATTCTGTTGTAATCTTTTTCTTTCTATTTTGGGCAAGTGACTCCTCGCCTACATAGCATGTCCACTCCTGCTATAATGGAGATGGCCCGGATTGCTCTTTAGGGGGCGAGGCATGACTGCACGTAGACCCCCCTACCCAACGTTGTAATTTGCTGCTATTCAATCAAGGCTTTTTACACACACTCTTTATGCAAACTTTATACTCAAATGATGCTCCTTTCGGTTAATCTCGCTCGCTCGTTGCTTACTCGTTAGACACAAGCTCGCTCTAACGAAGTGGGCACTCGGTGCCGTTGGCACGCTCGTTGGCTGACCCAGTACTAGTGAGATATTGGGTGCCGCACGGTCTCGATACGCCCCTTGAAAGTAGGACCGTGACACTGGGCATCGCACGAGCCAGCTGTGCGTGTACCGATCGATCGTTGCCAGGCGGCGATCGATCAGCACCCTCTCAGGTGTGCGATCGAGACACAGTAAATTGTGTCGATCAATCGACACTGGGCGCTGCGCGCACCTTCAGCAGCGCCCTGCGCTCCTACAGCCGCGCCCTGCACGCCTTCTCTCGGCCACCAACGTTTATCTTCCTCATTTTTTCCATTTTCTTCAAACCACACACCACCAAATAACCTAAAATTTACTCCAAACTTTTCCCGACATCCCCGACTCCTTGACATGTAAAATTCTCGGAAAACCAACTCCTAAACGTTAGCGAAAACGTGAAAACGAGTGAAAATCGACGTCATTTATGTAACGACTCATTTCCCCAGGAAGATATTGTCCGCTCTGGGGATTGGGCCGTAGCCCAATATCCTCCCCTCACGACTTTGTTTGGCGAGAACTTCCCAGAAGGTCACCCAACCTAGAATTGCTCTCGCCGAAGCACTTTTAACTTCAGAGTTCTTATGAGATCCGTTGCCAATTGTGCTCCAAAATGCGTCTTACTATATTGGGAGGGTCTCTTTACATATATTTCATTTCCATATACCTTCCCAAGTGATGTGGGATTGTGACGACCCCCCATTCTACTATCGAACCCTCCGGCCCAAGTCCAACCCGGGATCCGCTGAGTTTTAACCCAGCACATCACCCTCCGACCCAAGTCCCACACGGGATTCGTGGAGCACTGGGTGGTTCCTCCTCATACGTGTCCATTCGGGTCATCACAGTTTATTATACAAAAAATCGTGCAGCATAATAGCTAAATTTTATATAACCAAAATCCTGAAAATTTAAAACATTTATAAAACATATTCACAATGGTCATAAAATACAACGATTTACTCAAATCCAACAAACTACCAAAAATACTACCAAAATACCAAGTCCCACAAAACTCCAAGCAATCCATGGTCGAAGCGCCCTGACAACTGCCTGCACCGGCATACCCCATGCGTCAACGACTACATCCTAGTTCTGGGTTTCCTCCTCAGGCTCACCTGTATAAATGTCGTCACCTATACCACAGAACACACACACGTAAGCTTACGCTTAGCAAGTAGGGAATAATGAATGTAAACATGCTCAATGCACACACAACCCTAACACATGCAGTTTCTACTCTCTCTATTGTTTCGTTTCATTTTTCGTTGCTTTTCTACTATTTACTCATGCACGTTAACGACGACACGTTAAACCCTCTAGTGCTCCTCTTGCACGTTAACGACGAGGCATTCAACTCCCTAGTGCATGCTCTTGCACGTTATCGACGAGGTGTTCAACCCCCTAGTGCTTTCTCTTACACTTTTCATACACTTTTCATACACTTTCCTTTTTCGAAAACCATAATGCATGTCATCCACTCTCAAGCACAACAAACAACAACACAACAAATAACAAGCAAGCATTAAACCTACCATTCCGTGGTGTAGACCCGAAAGCAAAACAAATACATTCCACTACTTACATGATTCTCGGCACGTGTTTGTTCACTGCGACTACTCTAAAGGATCACTCGGCAACCTAGCAAATATAAGGAAATAACTTAGAAACACTCTAAGGAAATTCTAAGGAATTGTCTAACCAAAACTAACAACAACTTAAACACATAAAATCTAAACCCTAAACCCGATTTTCCCACAAAATTTTACTGTCCAACTTCAAACGGCCATAACTTATTCGTTTTTCAATGATTTTTGACGTGCCACCCCATTCCGTAAACCTCCACACGTCTACTATCCATTGAAAGACTGAAATTCAACACCAAACAACTTAGCAAATTCAAAAACACAAAAACAGAATCGGCCCTCATAGTTTTCAAAACCGGTTTTCACTAACTTCCAACAAATCTCAAATCTCTTCCTAAAAATAACCTAAACCAACCTATCTAAGAATTAAACCACCAAAATAGGAAGGGAACTAGCCAATGCATGCAAATTTCGGACCTCACATTTAGGGTTTTCCAAACTCTAATCAAACTCCACCAAAACACCATAAAAACACCAAAAATCAATACCTAGAGGTATCCAACATAAAATCTACTTAAACTTACCTTGAAACCTTGCCAAAAACCTTGAAAAAATGAAGGAGAGGAGAGCTTCAATGGCTGCAATTTCGTTGAGGGCAAAGGGGAGAAGAAGATGGTTTTTGTGCATTTAACCTCCACTTTACCTAATTTATAAAAACACTTTTTCTACCTTTTTTGCTTTTTCCACCATATATTCACAATTTATAAAATAGCCCTCCCCTTCCATTCCTCATTCAATCCAACGTGATTCATCCCCATTACATCCCTCATCTTTTCTTTTTTTTATTATTTCTTTTACATTAAAGTCAATCACAAACAAAATTTCTAACCACTACAAATTTTAGAGTTTTTCTCTCAAAATTGCACTTCACTTCAATACCCTAGGAGAGTACTAGGATAATTGTTAAATCCTCGTGACACACCCTAACGAGGGTTACGTACATTTTAGGAAATTTTTCGGGTGTTACAGTGTTCTCTTGATGTCAAGTGGTTTGCCTCCTCCATGTCTTTAGTGTCAATCATCATCTTTAATTGCTTAGGGGAAGGAGTCAAAACTCTTGAGGCTAGCTCAGGGTGGCCGAGGGTCGTTACCTCCTTTGAGCTTGGAGTGGCTGAGTGGTGCTCCTCCTTGATTGGCTCGATCATATGAATGCTTCCATGTTGAGAAGTTAATTGGCTCCTCCATGCCCTTAATGCTCGGCTTCAGCTCCCTTTGGCCTCTAACATCATCACCTAAAAAATGAGGAAACATATTAGAGGGAGGTTCGGCTAAGTACTTGGTTTACTGATCAGACGATGGCATCACGTGGCACATCAAATGTGTCTAAGACTAAGTTCTTGATATCAAACACTCTATGGGTGTCTTGCTTATGAACTTAGATGGAACCACATTTAGGACGTAGATTAAAATATGCATGATAAATCCCAAAAAGAATTTAAAAAATATAGAGTAACTTATTATGGATCTTACCATGTTGGATAAAGTTACATTTCTCCTCTCAGTGTCAGTAGTTTGTTGAGGAATGCCACGTGCTGTTAGTTGGGATGAAAATTCATTCGCCCTAGCTCGACAAACTATAATCATGAAGAACTTGTCTAGAAAAGCAGTTTCAAACTACTACTAAGTTGTTTCTTCTTCCCTGACTGTGTCAATGCTTTTCTCTATAGATTGACCCTATTCTCTTGCTAATTAGTGGCCATTCTCACCCTCGTTTCTTTAGGTACACTTTACTATGCTAAACTTTTTTTTAATCTAATGCAACTAGTGTGGCAACCCGCTCTGTAAAGGTAAGGATGACCCAAGATTCTATTGATTGTTAGGACCCAGCCCATACCAGTGAAGGTGCACAATCACACATCACTTGGGAGAGTGAAAATTGAGTGTTTTATAAGTAGAGTTCCATTTTCTAACTAGTACAATATGTTTTGGGTTAACCTCAAGAACAAATCGGTGTGAGCTTTTCCCAAAGCAGACAATATTGTACTGGGGCACCGGGAAAGTCTACAAATGGTATAAGAGCTAATCATCAACTAGAAGTGTAGCCGACAGAGACGTCGGGACCCTAAGGTGTGGAGATTTTGGCAACTCACCTTATGAAAGCAAGGACAACCTAAGATTCTGTTGATTGTGAGGGCCCAATCAATTTCAGTTGGGGTGCACAATTCCACGTCGCTTGGGAGAGTGGAAATTGAGTACTTTATAAGTAAAATTTCCCTTCTTACCTAGTACAACAAATTTTAGGCTAATCCCAAGAACAAATTTATGCGGGTTCAGGTCCAAAACAAACAATATTATACTCGGAGCACCAGGGGACTCCACGACTAGTCTTCTACGGTGGTCAGCTCAAATTTTTCCTTAACCACTGAGAGATGACTCCGCCTATCTACCCTATAATGTTTATCTCGGGGTGACATTTTCTTGATTTCCTTTATCTATAAAGAAAGCCTCATTTAGGCTCCTCACCATGAATTTAGTTGATTCATGCATGGAATCCATGCACCCTAGGGTACATTCTATATGATCTTAAATTTAGTGTTGTTATTCCAATGTTAAGAACCCATGGCAGAGGCCTTGGATAGGAGCCACTAGAATGATCGTCATGGCACTATCGGCTTATCAGATCCTCTAAGTGGAATGGCAATGCTAGTGTACTTTTAGACATTCAATCATGAATCCAAGATACTAATGTAAGATCAAGATTTGTCTAAGAGGGGGGGTGAATTAGACTTATTAAGATTTTCTGAATTACTAAACAAAAGCAATCAAACAATAACAGTAAGAGAAAGAGAGAGAGGAAAAATCAACATCAGATTTTTACGTTGTTCGGCCAAACCTTGCCTACATCCACGCTCCAAGGTTCACCCCTTGAAGATCCTTAACCTTCTCCTCAGTGAGAAAACACAGATCGGAATTCCGGGCTCCGATCAACTGCCTTTACAATACCGGATTATACTTCGCAGGCGATAATCCACAGCCTTTACAGATTTTGAATGAGTAAAAATATATGTCACAGTCTAAGCTCTCTCAAGGAGTAAATCTCAAGTTTTGAATCTGAGAGAAGAGTAGATAGAGTTACAGAGTATGAATGAATTTCACAAGTTAGGGCTCAGAAAGTCGATTTGCAAAAAAGTTGTATATTTGTGCTCTAACCTCGGCTTAAATACTCTGTCTTCAAAATCGGCTTGACTTCAATGCTCCTTATCCAATAATAGAAACTTTTTACCGTTGGTGAGCTTTCGTACAATTTTCAGGTAGCCGTTACCGTCTGTAGTTGTAAGTCGTCGTCGCCATTAATGTTCTGGAGTTAAGGTTGAAAATGACGTCACTGTAGCTTCGGGGATATATTTAAATTTGGCGGAAGATCACCGGATGAAGCAGCTTTAAACAATCGGAACGTCATCGATGGATACAAGCTGTAATGATATCGGCATGAGTATCTTCAGACGCCATCGGTAGAAGCAACATGATAAGTCATCGGCATGTACAAGCTTTGAGTTATCGGCAGATGTAATTTGTAATGCTGTCGGCATGAGTGTCTTTACCTTCCATCGGCAGATGTAACTTGTAATGCTGTCGGCATGAGTGTCTTAACCTTCCATCCGCAGATGTAACTTGTAATGCTGTCGGCATGAGTGTCTTAACCTTCCATCGGCAGATGTAACTTGTAATGCTGTCGGCATGAGTGTCTTAACCTTCCATCGGCAGATGTAACTTGTAATGCTGTCGGCATGAGTGTCTTAACCTTCCATCGGCAGATGTAACTTGTAATGCTGTCGGCATGAGTGTCTTAACCTTCCATCGGCAGATGTAACTTGTAATGCTGTCGGCATGAGTGTCTTAACCTTCCATCGGCAGATGTAACTTGTAATGCTGTCGGCATGAGTGTCTTAACCTTCCATCGGCAGATGTAACTTGTAATGCTGTCGGCATGAGTGTCTTAACCTTCCATCGGCAGATGTAACTTGTAATGCTGTCGGCATGAGTGTCTTAACCTTCCATCGGCAGATGTAACTTGTAATGCTGTCGGCATGAGTGTCTTAACCTTCCATCGGCAGATGTAACTTGTAATGCTGTCGGCATGAGTGTCTTAACCTTCCATCGGCAGATGTAACTTGTAATGCTGTCGGCATGAGTGTCTTAACCTTCCATCGGCAGATGTAACTTGTAATGCTGTCGGCATGAGTGTCTTAACCTTCCATCGGCAGATGTAACTTGTAATGCTGTCGGCATGAGTGTCTTAACCTTCCATCGGCAGATGTAACTTGTAATGCTGTCGGCATGAGTGTCTTAACCTTCCATCGGCAGATGTAACTTGTAATGCTGTCGGCATGAGTGTCTTAACCTTCCATCGGCAGATGTAACTTGTAATGCTGTCGGCATGAGTGTCTTAACCTTCCATCGGCAGATGTAACTTGTAATGCTGTCGGCATGAGTGTCTTAACCTTCCATCGGCAGATGTAACTTGTAATGCTGTCGGCATGAGTGTCTTAACCTTCCATCGGCAGATGTAACTTGTAATGCTGTCGGCATGAGTGTCTTAACCTTCCATCGGCAGATGTAACTTGTAATGCTGTCGGCATGAGTGTCTTAACCTTCCATCGGCAGATGTAACTTGTAATGCTGTCGGCATGAGTGTCTTAACCTTCCATCGGCAGATGTAACTTGTAATGCTGTCGGCATGAGTGTCTTAACCTTCCATCGGCAGATGTAACTTGTAATGCTGTCGGCATGAGTGTCTTAACCTTCCATCGGCAGATGTAACTTGTAATGCTGTCGGCATGAGTGTCTTAACCTTCCATCGGCAGATGTAACTTGTAATGCTGTCGGCATGAGTGTCTTAACCTTCCATCGGCAGATGTAACTTGTAATGCTGTCGGCATGAGTGTCTTAACCTTCCATCGGCAGATGTAACTTGTAATGCTGTCGGCATGAGTGTCTTAACCTTCCATCGGCAGATGTAACTTGTAATGCTGTCGGCATGAGTGTCTTAACCTTCCATCGGCAGATGTAACTTGTAATGCTGTCGGCATGAGTGTCTTAACCTTCCATCGGCAGATGTAACTTGTAATGCTGTCGGCATGAGTGTCTTAACCTTCCATCGGCAGATGTAACTTGTAATGCTGTCGGCATGAGTGTCTTAACCTTCCATCGGCAGATGTAACTTGTAATGCTGTCGGCATGAGTGTCTTAACCTTCCATCGGCAGATGTAACTTGTAATGCTGTCGGCATGAGTGTCTTAACCTTCCATCGGCAGATGTAACTTGTAATGCTGTCGGCATGAGTGTCTTAACCTTCCATCGGCAGATGTAACTTGTAATGCTGTCGGCATGAGTGTCTTAACCTTCCATCGGCAGATGTAACTTGTAATGCTGTCGGCATGAGTGTCTTAACCTTCCATCGGCAGATGTAACTTGTAACTCTCCCTCCATAATTCAGCTCCCCATAGAAAGTGCATATACCATAAACATGCATATATCCAGATTCATACCAGAGTTTGAAAACAATGCATATATCCAGATTCATACCAGAGTTTGAAAACAATGCATATATCCAGATTCATACCAAAGTTTGAAAACAATGCATATATCCAGATTGCCAAAATATGCAAGCACAAAATCATAACTAATTGCACATTATTTCACATTCATATATCCATTATTAATCAAATATTTCCTCCCCCATTGACATTATCCAAAACAAGCAGAGAGACAATAATGGATTCAATACAAATCAGAAAAACAGCAGAGTAATGGCATTAGAGAATCAATAAATGTGTATACATTAAATCAAGTCTGTTATTTAAAGAAAGCTACAAAATGTGACCAAAAAGCTTGGCTAATCCAAGCGGGCACTTCATAGTTCGAAAGGAGAAAAGCATCGATTAGTGCGGGAAGTGATTGAATATCAAGAGGGATGGACGGTTGATAGACCACCATGGCTTGGCAAGGAGAAGACTCAGGCTGAGGAGCAGTAGATGGAGAGGGACCTTGATAGACTACCATGTCCATACAAGGAGTCTCGACAGAGGGACCAGCAGAAGAAATATCCATTGGACTGGCTGGTTCAGGAGAAGGCTCATGAGCAGGAGTAGTATGGAATTGAAGTTCAGCCTCCTGAATATCCAATGACATTAAGCGAATATCCTCAGCAACTGCAGGCCTGGAGAGGGGAAGAAAAAGATCTTCAAAGAAAGCCTCAGGAACACTGACTGAACTAGATGGATCGGGTTCAGGTACAGGTGTCAAGGCATCAACTGAAGATCGGAGAGAGTCAAGTTCCCTGACAATCATGCGTCTATCAGCATCTACTTTCTGAGACAGCAAACCAAGACCTGTATCTAAATCCTTGCTCATGTCATTTCGAATCTTGGCTAGTTTCTCATCAAGTGAATGGTCAATCCTACTTTCAAGGGAACTAAGAGCAGTCTCAAGGCGGGTAATTGAAGACTGCAAGCTAGAGTATTGGTCCTCACTGATGTAAACTCGCCTTTGATATGTCTTTAGAGGTGCAGGAGGAGCTGATGGAATGGGTGAGGAGACATGAACTAGTGGAGTAGTTAGAGCGAATGGAGCTGGTTGGACAGGAGAGGGTGGTTGAACAGGGGAAGAGAGGTGAACTGGTGAAGAGGGTTGGACTGGCGAAGAGAGTTGGACTGGAGAAGGGAGTTGAACTGGAGGAGGTAGTTGGACTGATGGAGAGGGTTTGAGTGGAGAAGAAGGGTGGACTGAAGATGGAGGACTTGGAGGAAGTAGAATTTGTAAAATGTGTGCAGGGGTAGGAGATGGAGGATTCACAGGAATGGGAAGAGGTATAAAGGAGGGACCAGAGATGACCTCGGAGACATGAACTCTTGAAGAAGGAGCAAGACGCCTTCGCACAAGAGGAGGAGGTATGAAGCTAGAAGCCTGTGATTGAGAGGGGGAATTGACAAAGGCTGGTATTTCAGAGTCATCCCCGCCTTCAGCAGTGGACTCCTCTGGCAGAATAAGTGCTCTCTTTCCTTTTCTGGCAGCTGCTGATTTAACAGGTTTAGTCTTAGAAGCATCCAAGACAAGTGCCCCTGTCCTAGTTCTCTTGATTCCCATTTTGTTCAGTGTGGTTTTGGAATAATAATTAGAGGATTTAAGACGGACAGGATCTTCATCCTCTGGAAATACAACCTCAAGCTGTGCAAAGATCTTCATTAAGAGCAGGTTGTATGGGAAAGATGAAGCCCTGGATGATACTGCCTGAATCATCCTTCGAACAACCACATAGCCAAGATTGAAGGGAGTCTTGTGGTAAATGGCAAACAGAACAAAAAACTCCATTGCACTTACTTCATCATGATGACCACCCTTAGGGACAATATTATACCCTATCATTTGATGAAATAATCTGGCCCTTGCAGTCAGATATTTGCCTTTTAATTGATCAGGGGTTTGGTTGGGATCCAATGCAATGTTCCTTAAAAATTCTTGACCATCACCAGTACCAAAGAAAAGGGGCTCAGTGCCAGATACAAACTTGTAAGGGCAGCTATCTAAATGCGGGACCTCCAGAAGAGCATTGATGAACTGAGGTGTAATTTCTATGTTCTTGTTGTACACATAGCTCCTAATAATGGATAAATCAGAAGTGAAAACCATATTGGCATAGAACATCCTAATTGCTTCCGGGTAATAATAACAATCTACATCAAACAGTCCTATCAACCCGAGGTCCGTCAAGGGTTCGACAATATTCAATCCAGCTAAGTCCTCAAAGTAAATACCTTGACTGGTACTTTGACTCGGCAGCTTGAGAAATAAAGAACAGAGATGGAAAATTCTTCGCCCGTGGAATCACACGAGGAGGTCGAGCAGAACCTTTAGCCTTTTTCGTGGCCGGTTTGGGAACTGGGAAGGAAGATGAACCCTGAAAATCCATTGACAAAGGGGTGAACTCGCGAGAGAAAGTTGGTAGGCCAGGGGTTTTTCAGAAGAAGCGCGAAAGGTGAAGCTTCTTTGAAAAGACATAGGGTTTAAATGAAAATAGGGCATCCCCCGACGAGATGAAGGCACACGTGTAAGGCAGATTTATCCGATGAAACACACGTGTCGGCAGATTAAAAAAAATGCATCTTCCGATGCCTTTAGAAAATACGCATCTACCGATACCTACCGGTATCAATGCATCATCCGATGACAATTGAAAAGAACATCATCTACCGATCCCTTCCGATGCCTATTGAAGACTCTGCATCTACCGATGCCTGGTAAAATACAGCATCTACCGATGCTTGGAAAAATGCAGCATCTACCGATGCCTTCCAATAGACATACATCTTCCGATGCCTAGAGAAAAATCAGCATCGACCGATGCCTGCACAACAAGAAATTGCCCTAACACTTGAGAATTTTCTAAATAGAGACAGAATCATTTTCTATCAACCCGAATGAGACCTAACCTTATTATGATATTATTGAATGTCTTCTCATCCAAGGGTTTTGTAAATATGTCGGCCAATTGATCTACAGAATTAACAAATTCTAAAGATATATCACCTCTCTGAATGTGATCTCGAATGAAATGATATCTAACATCTATATGCTTGGTTCTAGAATGCTGAATAGGATTTTTAGAAATGTTGATGGCACTGGTGTTGTCACATCTAATAGGAATCCTATCATAGAACAGATTATAATCTTCTAGAGTTTGCTTCATCCAAAGCATTTGTGCACAGCAACTGCTTGCAGCAATATATTCACTCTCAGCAGTTGACAATGCAACATAATTCTGTTTCTTTGAATACCAGGAAACTAAAGATTCACCAAGGAATTGACATGTTCCACTGGTGCTTTTCCTATCTACTAGACTACTAGCATAGTCAGAATCTGAATATCCTATCAGATCAAAGGAAGTTCCCTTAGGTTACCATAAACCTAAGTCATAAGTCCCACTCAAATATTTGAAAATCCTTTTTACTGCAGATAAATGAGATTCCTTAGGGGCAGCCTGAAACCTAGCACATAGACACACACTAAAGAGTATATTTGGCCTACTTGCAGTCAGATATAACAGAGAACCAATCATACCACGATATTTCTTGATATCCACACTTATACCATTTTCATCCTTGTCCAATTTAATAGTGGTACTCATGGGAGTTCTAGAGGATTTGACAGAATCTAAACTAAATTTCTTAAGGAGTTCCTTAATGTACTTCTCTTGACAAAAAAAAATTCCATCAGGGGTTTGATTAATCTGGAATCCTAAGAAGAATTTTAACTCCCCCATCATACTCATTTCAAATTCACTTTGCATGAGGGAGGAAAACTCATTGCACATTTTGACATTTGTTGATCCAAAAATGATGTCATCGACATAAATTTGAACTAACAGAATATCCTTATCATTTTGCCTGGTAAATAGAGTTGAATCAGAATTACCCTTTTTGAAATTTCTTTCCTCAAGGAAATTCTTCAACCTATCGTACCACGCTCTAGGAGCCTGTTTAAGACCATAGAGAGCTTTCCTTAACTTATAGACATGGTTGGGTTTGTCAAAAGCTTCAAAACCTAAAGGCTGCTCAACATAAACTTCTTCTGTAATATAACCATTTAAGAATGCACTATTTACATCCATTTGAAAGAGTGTGAAATTTTTGTAGCAAGCAAAAGCTAGGAGCATTCTAATTGACTCTAATCTAGCTACAGGGGCAAATGATTCTTCAAAATCAATACCCTCTTCTTGAGAGTATCCCTTAGCGACAAGTCTAGCTTTATTTCTAACAACAATCCCATTTTCATCTAATTTATTCTTGAAGACCCATTTAGTTCCAATAATGGGATGATCCTTAGGCCTTGGAACAAGTTCCCATACCTTGCTCCTTTCAAATTGATTCAACTCTTCTTGCATGGCCAAAATCCAATTTTCATCACTCTCGGCTTCTTCAAATTTCTTAGGCTCTACTTGTGAAAGGAATGCTACATTGGCACAGAGATTCCTAAGAGAGGATCTAGTCTTAACTCCTAATGAAGGATCACCTAAGACTTCATCTATTGGATGGTTTCTGACAAATTTCCAATCTCTAGGGAGAGTAGGATTTTCATCATTGACAGGAATAATTTCTAGAGATGTAGAAGAAGGTTCTAATGATTTTTCTACTTGAGGAGAATCACTTGATTTTTCTAAGGAAAGAGAATCCAGTTGTTTATCCAAAATATCATCCTCATCCACATTGATTATGGGTTGAGGGGACTCATCAAAATTAACATGAACCGACTCCTCTACAACTAGAGTTCTCCTATTGAATACTCTATAAGCTTTGCTGGAAAGGGAATAACCCAGAAAAATTCCAAGATCAGATTTGGAATCGAATTTTCCTAAGTTATCCTTAGTGTTAAGAATGAAGTATTTGCTACCAAAGGCTCTAAAGTATTTAACAGAGGGAGTTTTTCCACTCCAGAGCTCATATGGAGTTTTCTCAAGAATAGGTCTTATGGAGACCCGATTCAGCACATAACAGGCAGTAGCAACAGCTTCAGCCCAGAAATACTTAGGAAGTGAATTCCCATTAAGCATAGTCCTAGCAAGCTCTTGGAGAGATCTATTTTTCCTCTCAACAACACCATTTTGCTGAGGGGTCCTAGGAGAAGAGAAATTGTGCTCAATTCCATACTTAAGACACAAGAGTTCAAATTTCTCATTTTCAAATTCTCCACCATGATCACTACGAATAGCAACAATGGTGAGCTCCTTTTCATTTTGAACTCTTTTCCTAAAACTAGAAAAGATGTCGTAAGTCTCATCCTTAGACTTCAGAAAGTAAACCCAAGTAAATCTAGAGAAGTCATCTACAATAACAAAAGCATAGAATTTGCCACCTAGGCTGGCTATATTGGAAGGACCGAAGAGGTCCATGTGAAGAAGTTGAAGAGGCTTAGAAGTAGAAATTGAATTCTTAGAAGCAAAAGAACTTTTGATCTGCTTGCCCATTTGACAAGCTTCACAGACTTTATCCTTTTCAAATGATATCTTAGGGATTCCTCTAACTAAGTTCTCCTTAGTAATCTTAGCTAAGGTTTCCATCCCTACGTGTCCTAATCTCATATGCCAGATCCAACAGTCATAAGAAGAATTCACAGCAAAACATTTTTTAACACTACAATCAATATCATCAATGTCAATGACATAAATATTTTCTTTCATAAAGCCAGTAAACAGAATTTTGCCATTTGCAGCATCTTTAATTATGCATGAGTCTGATTTAAATATCACTTCATAACCTTTGTCACATAATTGACTTATGCTAAGCAAATTGTGTTTTAACCCATCAACTAATAAAACATTTTCTATAACAGGATTGATATGGTTACCTATGTTGCCAATGCCAACAATTTTGCCCTTTTGGTTTCCACCAAAAGTGACACTTCCTTTCTTCTTGTTGACAACAGCGAACTTAGTTGCATCTCCAGTCATATGCCTTGAACAGCCACTGTCCAGGTACCATTGATTTCTTAGGGGAGATGCATTATCCTACAAAACAGAAATTAGGTTGTCTTCTTAGGTACCCAAATCTTTTGGGTCCTAGTGTTAGGCCTGGTTCCTTTAGGAACCCATTGTAACTTACAACCAGCTTTCATATTATTTGTTTTTAAAGGACACACAAATGATTTATGTCCTACCTCATTACATGCATGACAGACAGTGGATTTAACAAAAAGCCTTTTATATGTTTTCTTTTTACTAATCCCGTCATACCCTAGGCCAGTTTTATCAAACTGCAGTCTCTGACTGCTCAATAACATGTTCAGATTTTTACTACCTTCAGTGAAATTCAGAACAAGTATATTTAACATCTCATTTTTCTTTTTAAGTACAGAGATTTCTTTATCTTGCACTCTATGTTCATTGGCGTGCTTCTCAATTAGGCTCGCATTTTCCTTTTTCAACATGTTATACTTGGTCTTAAGCATGCCAAATTGTTTAACCAAGTCATTGAAGGCATCAATTAGATTACCTTCATCATCATCACTATCACTGTCACTTAAAATACTAGAAGATGAAGAACTAACCTTGTCCTCGTGTGCCATGAAACACAGGTTTGCTACTTCTTCTTCTGTAACGACCCCTTATCCCAGCAAAATATTGTCCGCTCTGGGGATTGGGCCGTAGCCCAATATCCTCCCCTCACGGCTTTGTTTGGCGAGAACTTCCCGGATGGTCATCCAACCTGGAATTGCTCTCGCCGAAGCACTTTTAACTTCGGAGTTCTTATGGGATCCGTTGCCAATTGTGCTCCAAAACGCGTCTTGCTATGTTGGGAGGGTCTCTTTACATATGTTTCATTTCCACATACTTCCCCAAGCGATGTGGGATTGTGACGACCCCTTTTTTACGACCTGTCACCTTCCGGTTCGCCCGCGCGGACGTACCGCCATCCGGGTTCCGGTTCGTGCAGCCATCGTACCATACTTACACATACGGGTCATCACAATCACCCCCCCTCGGGGACCCAACGTCCTCGTTGGCCACATTTCCGGTTGGGTACAGGCTCTGATACCATTTGTAACGACCCCTTATCCCAGCAAGATATTGTCCGCTCTGGGGATTGGGTCGTAGCCCAATATCCTCCCCTCACGGCTTTGTTTGGCGAGAACTTCCCGGATGGTCACCCAACCTGAAATTGCTCTCGCCAAAGCACTTTTAACTTCGGAGTTCTTATGGGATCTGTTGCCAATTGTGCTCCAAAACGCGTCTTGCTATGTTGGGAGGGTCTCTTTACATATGTTTCATTTCCACATACTTCCCCAAGCGATGTGGGATTGTGACGACCCCCTTTTTACGACCTGTCACCTTCCGGTTCGCCCGCGCGGACGTACCGCCATCCGGGTTCCGGTTCGTGCAGCCATCGTACCATACTTACACATACGGGTCATCACATCTTCTTCTGATGAAGAGGTATCTTCTTCACTATCATCCCAGGTAGCCTTCATAGCTTTCTTCTTAAACTTCTTGGGGTACTTCTTTGTTTGTGGACAGTCCGCCTTCATATGACCAGGCTTTCCACACCCAAAACATGTGATCTCCTTATCCTTTTGAGACTTCTCACCCTTAGGAAATCTTTTTCCCTGCATCCTCTTTCGTTGCAGGAATTTGCTGAATCTCCTGGTAATAAGGGCAATGTCCTCATCTCCTTCTTCTTCCTCAGATTCATCAGGCTTGCTCGATGAGGCTTTGAGAGCTATGTCCTTTCTCTTGGAGATCTCCTTTTCCTTGAGATCCTCCTTGTTATTGGCCCTCATGGTTATCTCATGAGTCATCAGAGAGCCAATGAGTTCCTCGAGCTTGAGAACCTTAAGATCCCGTGCCTCTTGTATTGCTGTCACCTTTGGTTGCCAGGCTCTTGGTAAACATCTCAAAATTTTCCTAATTAGCTCTTCACCTGAATACATCTTACCAAGTACTTTTAACCCATTAGTAATGTTAGTGAAACGAGTAAACATTGAAGAAATAGACTCATCCTTTTCCATGGAAAACAATTCATATTCGTGAACTAACATGCTCAATTTACTCTCTCTTACTTGGTTAGTTCCCTCATGTGTGACTTCTAATAAGTGTCAAATTTCTTGAGCACTTTCACACCCTTGCACTCTATTGAATTCATCTCTATTTAGAGTACAGTACAAGGTGTTTACTGCCTTAGCATTAAGGCTTAGATTTCTCTTATCGGACTCAGTTAACTCAGAAGAGTCCTTAGGGATACTTTTTCCTTCAATAGTTTTCATGGCCTTAAAAGGACCATTCTCTATAATACACCAAGTCTCATAGTCTATGGCTTGAATGAATATTTTCATTCTAGCCTTCCAATAGACATAATCACTACCATCAAAGAATGGAGGTCTATTTGTTGCCTGACCTTCTATTTGTGTGGTGTTAATGTTGAATGCCATAGTAAATATCTCACAGAGTGTTCTAATACAACTTAGACAATAATTAACCTTTCTCTGATACCAATTGTAGGATCAAGATTTGTCTAAGATGGGGGGTGAATTAGACTTATTAAGATTTTCTGAATTACTAAACAAAAGCAATCAAACAATAACAGTAAGAGAAAGAGAGAGAGGAAAAATCAACACCAGATTTTTACGTGGTTCGGCCAAACCTTGCCTACATCCACGCTCCAAGGTTCACCCCTTGAAGATCGTTAACCTTCTCCTCAGTGAGAAAACACAGATCGAAATTCCGGGCTCCGATCAACTGCCTTTACAATACCGGATTATACTTCGCGGGCGATAATCCACAGCCTTTACAGATTTTGAATGAGTAAAAATATATGTCACAGTCTAAGCTCTCTCAAGGAGTAAATCTCAAGTTTTGAATCTGAGAGAAGAGTAGATAGAGTTACAGAGTATGAATGAATTTCACAAGTTAGGGCTCAGAAAGTCGATTTGAAAAAAAGTTGTATCTTTGTGCTCTAACCTCGGCTTAAATACTCTGTCTTCAAAATCGGCTTGATTTCAATGCTCCTTATCCAATAATAGAAACTTTGTTACCGTTGGTGAGCTTTCGTACAATTTTCAGGTAGCCGTTGCCGTCTGTAGTTGTAAGTCGTCGTCGCCATTAATGTTCTAGAGTTAAGGTTGAAAACGACGTCACTGTAGCTTCGCGGATATATTTAAATTTGGCGGAAGATCATCGGATGAAACAGCTTTAAACAATCGAAACGTCATCGGTGGATACAAGCTGTAATGCTATCGGCATGAGTATCTTCAGACGCCATCGGTAGAAGCAACATGATAAGTCATCGGCATGTACAAGCTTTGAGTTATCGCCAGATGTAACTTGTAATGCTGTCAGCATGAGTGTCTTAACCTTCCATCGGCAGATGTAACTTGTAATGCTGTCGGCATGAGTGTCTTAACCTTCCATCGGCAGATGTAACTTGTAATGCTGTCGGCATGAGTGTCTTAACCTTCCATCGGCAGATGAAGCTAGAAAGTTATCGGCAGAAGGATTTTGAAAGGCCATCGGCAGAAGCATCTTGAAAAGCCTTCGGCAGAAGCATCTTGAAAGGCCTTCGGCAGAAGCAAGTCTTGAGCTTCACCGGCATGAGCAACTTGAGCTTCATCGGCAGAAGCAACTTGAGCTTCATCGGCAGAAGCAACTTGAGCTTCATCGGAATGAGTTGCTTCATATGACATCGGCAGAAGCACGTCTTGTACTCTATCGGCAGATGCATGCCTTGTACACTCAACCAATATTATTAGACACTAAAATACCCTTTTCAAGGGTATTTCCAAAGAATTAAAAATCAAACACATACTTCAATAATTTCATTTTATAAACATGATCAAATTACATATTTATCATTAAATACATCATCAAAAATAAATTTAGACTTAAACTCTATTTAAGTCAACAACTAACACCTGGAGTGAAATTCCACATGTCCATAGACTTCACAAACATATACTTATTAAAAAATATCCACATACATAAGTGTCCAAGTTAAACCACTATTATATCTTTACATATCCAATAGCCTTTAACATTTAATCAATCTTCTAATAGACAATTCATATAAAGTATATTTTATCATTCATCAATTTCATGACATCCATGAACATTTAACTATGAGCGACAAAACTGATTAAAACTCACCAAACTAAGTGCACTAGAAAAAAAAATATCAAGTATCTTAGTATCATAGAATACATCCAAAGTATGTAAGTGTCTACCCTAAGAGGCCTAAATATGGAAAACTAAAGAAAATAAACAAATGTCTAGTTGTTATGCCATGCTTTGATCTTCGACTTTACCCTTGTCTTTATAGTTTGTACTAGTACCTGAAAGGAGTGAACTATAAGCTCAATAAGAAAAGAGTTAATATACTGTGATCAGTGATTAAGTTGTACTTGAAAATGCTTGTAATTTTTTTCACACTTAATCTCAGCTACACAATGACCATATAGCATCCTTGTCCCCATTGGATCATGCTTAGAATCCTATCAACCAAAACATAACTAAATAATGCCAAATGCACGTGTTTACTCATTAATATAATTAAAAAAATATGCAATGTGTAAAGTAAATCATGCGCTAATTTATTATCTATAATTTAACATGTCAATTAAGTTTAATGGACGGAAAAGTACAACACAACATAACACTCTTCTCATAGCTTCATTTGAGTTTTTACTTGCACAATTGTAGTGGTCTAGATCTATATGATTTGCTCATAACTTTTATGGATTCGTAGCAATAAGACTGTGGCACTCGTGAAATGTTCTTCTTTATGGTTTAGAGTCTTTCAACCAATGGGGACACATTATCACTCTCATTTTTCCTTTTTTGATTTCACTTATACTAACACAATCACCATGTATTACCTTGTTCTTATTTTATGCCACATTCAACCTTGATAAAAATACGAAACTAAGTAAATATCCAAGCATGATTTATGTTCATGTTAACAACATGCCTAAGTGCCAACAAATATAAAAAATTGCATCCAACGTTTCTCCCATAATGCATCAATTCCACATATATATGCTTGATGTGTTCACACTTCAAAAATCTGGGGCGGCATACAAGAGAGAGCTGGTGGTAGACAAAAATTAAAAAATCTGACCATAACGCAAGAATCAAGGTCGAATAGAAGATACTGGTGGTCGATTTGGCAAGTTCAAGTATTACTACAATGATTATAAAGAGATTGACCGATTAATATAGGTGATCGACCAAAAGCTCTAAGGATTTGAAGACGTTTATAAATCGAAACACTCTGCTTTCCAACTCACATAATGAGATAGATGTGCCAAAGTGCTGCCCATTCGTTTGCTATCATTTGAGCCTTAAATCTTAAGTCAAAACTAACATTTCCTATTTTCAAGCCTATTTTAGATCTTGAGAGAGTTAAGTCACTATACTTAAACTTTTATCTCCCTTACTTCTTTATTGTGGAAACGTAAAAGGTGATGTCGTTAACGAGTCGGAATGCTTTAATTGATACCCTCATGTTCAATCAAGGAGAAAGGCGACGTCTTGGAATAGTTGTAAAAGTTTAATTAACTTGTAACCAGAAGGATTAGTAGAAAGTAATCTTCAAGGAAGAGTCTTGAAGTGCTGACAGACACAGTTTGACAGAATCATGTTGACAAATGTATTCATTAACTCTTCTCCCTTTATTTTTATTGTTATTGCATGCATATTAGATTTAGTACATCTAATTAAGAGAAAATATATAACTTGAATATGACAAACTAAAAAATTTTAATCACAAGAAAAAGTTTGAAAACCTATTTCACTCACCTCCTCCCTTTTGGTCATATCGATCTCACAATATATTTTAAAATCAAATTAACCCACAAATCTCTAAGTCCATTAACTCTTCCATAATAGACCTATGTATATAGTCTTTTGTGCAAATGTTCTTAAGCTAATCGAAGTGACGTAAACGTAATATAGAGGATAGAAAGTACTTCAGAGTACTACACACAAGAACATTTGATGCGTAGATGAAACCAATCTAACTTGTGTAGCCAAGAGACAGAAATGCTTCTATGAAAGGGTCACGTAAATGAGGTAGATTGAGTTTGAACATTACATAAACGAGCCCTTTTCAGGGTTAGGTCATTCTGCATCTGCATAATTATAGAATCTGCAAGGAGCGGCTTTATTTTTATCTCACAATTTTCAATTGTATTTTGTAATACTCGAAAGGGTATCCCTAGAAATGAATGGCTTGTCCGGAAAAGCAAAGAAATATGAAGAGACAAGAGTGGGAAGACAAAGAAACAGCTAGGAAAATGGGATATCTGCGTGGAAATAATGTTTGTGGTTGTTCATCATAAGATCAAATCAAACCGCTTTTTCACATGCACACTTCTCAGCTCTCTCTCTCTCTCTCTTTCTCTCTCTCTCCCTCTCTCTTAAAAACAGAAGCGCACGTACAGAGGCAAACACTCATGCACACAAAGTCTTATTCTTCAAGTTAGGCTATATTATGACCTTTTAACTGTTAAATAGTGACATGTCTGTCCATATAGATACCATACAGCTCGAACAAATTACCCTTTATATAGACTAGTCTCCCGTCTTTCTTCCACTACCCTGAACCTAATAACTCAGAGTAGAGAGAAGAGAACTCCTCACATAAAGTCTCCAATATATGAGTTTTCCTAAATCAGGAAAAGATGAAACTGACTCGGAAAGCTCTAATCCTAACCTTATACTGGATCTAAGCCTTTCTAGCAAGGATTCCAATGATGGGTCGAAGCAAGAACTCAATCTAGTAGACAATTTTGATGCGAATTCATCAGAAACTACAGGATATGAAGCTGATCAGCCCCGAGTTTTCTCATGCAACTATTGCCAAAGAAAATTCTACAGCTCACAAGCACTGGGAGGGCACCAAAACGCCCATAAACGAGAAAGAACTTTAGCCAAAAGAGGTCAAAAGCTAGGTGCAGTTTCTTCAATGGCGGCCTATGGATTTTCTAGCGTGACTTCTCTTCCTTTTCATGGGTTGGTAAATAGGTCGCTCGGAATTCAAGCTCATTCTATGATTCATAAGCCTTCTCCTCAGGTTTGTACTTCTGTATCTTCTCCGGTTTATGGCCAAAGTGGGTGGGCGAGGCAGCCTCTAGATCAACAACCAGCAATTGGGAGGCTGAAAATGGAGAAGTTTCAAGTGGGTATGATCGCAGGAGCTGCATCTAGTGGTGGAGCTGCAAGATTTGAAAACAACGGAGGGATTGTAGGATTTTCTTGGGAAAATGGTTTAAGCCACGCCAAGCATCAGCAAGATGATCTTCAGAACCTTGATTTGTCTCTAAAGCTCTAAGATGATTTCCTTTTTCTTTCTTCGAATATTTATGTTCATATTTTGTAAATCGATTTGGGAGAGCGGATGTTTAGAGGTTCTTATTCATTGTGAATTTCTTCATCAGAAATATTTCACCTATTTCTTTTTCTTTTTTTAAATTCTGCAGTTTTAGATTAAAAATTTGCTCTTTCTTTATCAGGGCTTCAAACGGAGTTGATGTATAAATTCAAGAAAAGACATTTAACTTTTTAATGGATTGGTGACGTTTAATTCGAAGTTTGATACACTTTTTTTTTTTTTTTTTGCATAGCGTCATTTAGATTCATGTTGTGTCAATATAATGGATATGTGCTTGATTTGCAATTTGTAATTTCTGCTCGCCATAAAAAATAATCACTGAAAACATATATGATTTAATCTATAACTTTATATATTTATTATTCTTTTGGGTCGAGTAAAAATTCTAAACACTTTCTTCGGTCTCTAATGTAGTTTAACATTGGTTAATTTCTGGAAAAATTAAAACTGACTTCACCCATACACAATAAAAAAATCTCATAAAGGCACATCGAACTGTACATGTTAATACTTTAGACTGGCTGAAAGTTTAAATAAGAAATGAGAGCATGAGAAGAAAAAGAAAAGATAGAAGTAGGGTTTCATCACAAACGTGAGCTATCATCAATCAGGAATTTTGTGATCAATCGGTCATCTATCTAAACACTTTAGTGTGACATAGGACCCACAAAATGTGCTCAAATTTTGGATACTTGCAAGTGTGTTCCTCATTAACATTCGAAAGGACCCACGAGAAAAAAAGTATACGAATTGAACGGCTGATATCATCTTAGTGACAACATTGTTGACCTACCTGCAGTTGAAGTAATAGACCATCTATACTGGGATAAATGAAGGTGGGTTAGCACGCCACGTGAAAGTAAAGCACATTATAACTATTAGCTATGCTATCACATCAAATTTAATTTTTTTTAGTATTAAAAATTTAGTGTAAATGTTTGATTTCTCACAAAATTGGTATTTCTTACGTGGGTCCAAATCCAACTGATATAAACAGCTTAATTCTCCCCAACTTAAAATATGAAGAGGGACTTATTATGTTAATTGTCATCAAATTTCACATTAGCATGGCATTTGATAGGATGAGATGAAGATGGTGCAAATGGTCTGAAAATTGACGGCAGAAAGGTCGAGTTTGGACAAGGGTTGCAGATTAACTGGACTTTCCAAATTCTCTCTGCGTTGGGCGGCAACATTCCTTTACCCATTTTCTTCCATTTCAAGGGTGGATGCTTCTGACATTGCATCGATTAAGAAAACACTTGTAAGACGAGCAACTGAAAGGGATTTCCTGGAGAACCAATTTAGCTTATATTAGGTGTAACTTTCGATAAATAATCCCTTTTTCTGGTTTAAGATCTTACAGAAATCACAGAAAGATTTCTGTCCTCACCTGATTCAGTGAAGTCAACATTTCATATACACAATTTTTATCTTCTCTTACATTTGTGCTACAATTTTCCCGTTGAATATAATTTTAGATAATCGCATTTCGAGCTTATAGAGATTAATGCAATGCATTTGGTAAAGTAGAAGTTGCCAGTTTAGTCCAACGAACAGCTAAGAGACCTCTGTTGAATGGAATGGACTAAGTTAAAATGAACCATATTAATTACAATGAGGATAGCAAATTATGATTATAAACAATAATAAACTAGAAATTATTATAACTTAGTCACAAGTCATTGCATTGAGAAGTCATTGAGTGAGATGACTCTTGTTAAGAAATTTACTAACCAAATGTGTCCCAAAGTACAAACCAATTTAGCGAATCAAACTAGAAACTCTAAGGTACAAAATGATTGTAAAATCAAGTCAATTGGAACTGAAAAAAAAATATTATGCAAATTAGACGCTAACACCTAGCCTTATAATAGGTGAAGGTGACTTTCGACTTTAGAAGGGCAATAGATGGTGTTGTGAACGGGATTGAGGAGCATAAAGCAAGTCATATGGACACTTTTTTAATGTGTTGTATCTATTTTTCGATGAAAATATTCAGCAAATGAGGCATATAAGGACTCGATTTTATACCGATGTATTAAGTAATTTCAACTATGAGTTTTGCAACTTAAAATGCTTCTAGCATCGTTTCATATTGTTTTTCGTGTATTTTAAAAGTAACAAACTTCATACATAGATCATAATTAAAGTGTGAATAAAAGGGGCAGAAATGTAACAAAAAAAGGAAAATAAAAAGAATAAAAATCAGCGCAGTCGTGGTCACTTGCGCTCACATCGAGCGCAGCTGCGCTGGCTAAAGAAGTCTTGAAGGCAATAGCTCAGTGCTATCGTACTACTACAATTGAAGAATGACATATGGAAACAAGAGGCTTGGCGCTACTAGGGTATGACGTGCTAGGAAATGTGGATGGAAGTTGAAACACAAAAGTTGTGTTCTCGGGTATGCACTATTTAGACTGAGAAGAGCAAAAATTTCTCAGAAATACAACTCAATCAACACTTGGACTTTGGGGTAGAAATTTGGACAGCTTCTAGTCTTGAGTGTGGTAGGAGTTTCCTTCAAATTTTACGATCCAAAGTGGCAAGAAGTGGACGTTATACTGAAAATGGTAAAAGGGGATTGGAACCCGAAATACTGCTCCGATCGAGAAATTTAGCGAAATTTGGAAATTTATAATTCACTCGTTTGGAAATGTCTGGATGTGATTTTTGGCCAGAATGATCCCTTATGTGTGGGTATTGATATCTGTAACAATAAGGGGTTGAATCATTGTAGATGAAAACATATAGTTGCTGGAGTGCATTGGTCCATAAGATGCTACGACTACACCTCCTTGGTGTTGTGCGACTTTCTTGGATAAATGCCTCGAACTTGCTTTGTTGTGAGTTTCCTTGGATGAACGCCACAAACAGTGGAACCATAAACACCAACACACAATTTGGATATTACTCACCAAATTTGGGTGGCCACTTGAAGAGAACTTCAAGCTTGAAACTGAAACTTCAAAAGGGCTTTTCTTTGCATCAAATTTAGGTTTACAGTAACTCATAATGTAACGACCCCAGTAGGGCCGAGACCAAACCATGACTCCTTTAAACTTGTTTGTATATCTTTACTGTTCTTATTTAGGATATGCCCCTGTTCATTTCTTTTTTAAAAAAAAAAAAACAATCAAACTTAACTCAAGACACTTCACGCGATTTATTAAACGTTGCTCAGTTAATGAAATACAGCACACATCTGCCGACGGGCAGTGTAGAATACTTCAGCCGATGAGCGGAAGCTCCAGCTTTTAATCTGCATCTACCGATAGAGAAATAAACCCACATCTACCGACGGTCATGTGCCCGCCACGTAACACATCAATTTCTTTCCAGCAGTAGACATCTACCGATATACATGTGCAAACCACGTGCTCCTTTAATATATCTTCCGATAGAGTACATCTACCGGTGAATAAAATACACTACATCGCCCGATGACCAACCAGTGAAACATAAGGCTCACACATGCCGATCGCTAGACGACAAGCACAGAGCTTGCTTCAGCCGGTAGTGAAAACCTACATCATCCGGTTACCATGTGCAATGCACGTGACTCACTTACTTCATCCGATGTTTGAAATACTCTACATCTTCCGGTCACTAGACGACAAAATGATATTGACATCATCCGGTAACCTAAATACACTTGATCTGCCGGTCACTAGACGACAAAACCACATTTTCATCATCCAGTGACTAAACGACAACCACATTCCCATCATCTGGTGACTAAACATACTACATCATCTGGTGAGGAAACATACTAATTGTTTAACTCCTATCATTTGACATCCGCCGATGACGTCAGCCGGATGATTGCCTCATCCAGCTTCTATCGTACAGTAGTGAAACACTATAATCATCAAACAACTTCATTCAACAGGAAAGTACCACAACTCACCCAAATCTTAACTTAGTAACTATAAACCTCAAAGAGTGAGAATCATAGACTCATCCAGAATACACATAGCAGAAGATTTAAGCAAAACAGACCATTCGATAATCTTTAAAATCATTATCAGACTATGAAGTCTACCAATCAAATTCGAACTTCATCGCTATAAAAAATTCTATTCTACTTAGGCAACTGTTTATCATAAACTTTACTGACATACTATGAGCATAACTAGGGGACTTAATCGCCTGTCCAGCCTTGCACTGTCATACTGAGCATCCTCCAGCAACCAGCTTTAAACATCATCTCTGGATTGGAAATCCTCACCTGTTAGCTCTTTACCTACATCATAAGGTTTAACTATAAGCCTAATGCTTAGTAAGGAATGCAACACTAACACGGATGCATGAATGCATAATTCGGAAAAATGCATGTTCATGAGTCTTTTGTTGTTCATATCTTTGCTCGTAATCATCATTCATAGTCATGGATCATATTCATCATTCATAATCTTTGATCATATTCTTCATTTAAGTTGTGTGGAATAAGAGAGGATTTGTCCCGGTAAAGGGGGTTCGATAGTGAGTTTGATCTTGGTCCCTACTGCGGGTCGTATTCATATGTCCCTCTTTTAGACTGTGACATACGCCGAACCGCCCCTGTAACGACCCTTACCCGTAACCTAATTTTTTTCGTACAAATTTTTCGTTTAATGCGTATGAACTGTAAATCTGACCTTTGAGCGGAAATAAAACTTGTAAAATCGAAATAGAAATCAAAACGTTCGAAAACTAAATTGAAATCAATTAAATAAAACTTAAAAGAATTTAATTAACATTTAAAAACAATTAAAATTAAAACATAAAACATTTTTCTTTTCCCTTTTTGTTCGGCGGGCAGAAGAGGTGGCGATTGCTCGCCATAAAGTGGCGAGCAATCGCCAATTCGATCGCCAATAGGCAATTGCTCATGGCGAGCAATCGCCAATGGGCGATTACCATTTCGCCTAGCGATCGCCAATGGCGATCGCCAGGCAATAGGTGGCGATTGCTCACCATTCTGTGGCGAGCAATCGCCACGCTCTCTGGAAATTTTCCAAAGAGTGCTCTTCCTTTCCCCCCCTTCTATTTCTCGCTTTAGCACTACACACTAACCACTTAGCACACAACAAATTTCACACACTTCACAATACACCTATTTACCCAATACATTCATCATTCCATCACACATTTTCGTAACAATACCAACACTCTACTTCACTTCCCACCTTGCCAATTACCGATAAATTAATTCAAAACACATTTAAAACGTTACCAATTTCTTAAAAACGAACTGCGTGGTTCCGTTTAAAAGTTTAACATTCCCACTGTTTGAAAAACATTGAAAATTCAACAAAATACTATCCAATCCAAACATCCTAAAATATCAACTATAAAATCCACCTATTCTTCTGATAAGTGTGTATTTTACACACTTATTTATACTTTTTAGATTTGAATTGATAAGTTTTTCTCAAGTGATTGGAAGAATTTGACATTTTTTGTGTAAGTGTGCAGAGAAATTATTTTAAACAGAAAAGAAAGAAAACTTATGGATGAGACTTGTATCCGCTGTGGAAAACGTGCTGATTCCAGCATTTGACAAGCTAGAGAAATGGAGTGAACAAAAGAAGAGAGAGGGTGAGTTAAAGATTCAGCTGATTGAAAAAAGAACGCAAGCTACAAGAAGCACAGATGCATCTGGAAGAGCTAATGGAAGAAATTAAAGAGGATCTGAAGATGGAGAATTGGGGAACATACAAGTAGCAGCGATCGATCTCAAAGAAAATGCAGAGATCGATCGCTATGTGAAAAAAGGAGAAGCAGCCACTAATCTTCATACCTTGCAGCGATCGGTTTCCATGCAAATTGATGAGGAGCAGCGATCGTGCGCCATCACTCAAGCAGCGATCGATTTCCAAACAACTAAAAGAAAGCTGCGATCGATCCCTGTCTTGCCCGCAAACAGCAATTATCGATCGCTGACCGTATCACCATTTTGGAAAGAATCTGAATTTTAATCTACACCATTGATCTACAGAAGCAGTGATTATTAACCATCGATCTGAAATTGAATTAAACCTAGAGCTTAAACCTTTTATAAAGAGACTGAAGCCGTGAGCATAGGGAGAGGATTCTGAATTCGGCAGACTGGGCGCTCGGCGACTAAAGCATCACAGAGGCGATTTTCGTCGGCGATCAGGCTATTTTTATAATTGTTTTCTTTTCTTTTTCTTTTTCTTTCCACTGTTTCATTATGCAACTTAGTATTATTATTGTTGTTTATTTTTCTAGTATGAACTAATCTTCCCGTTCTAGGGTTTCGATGTAGCTTTACTATGATTGTTTATTTTTCTTAATTTAATTAGTTAATTTTCTGTTTCTGTTCTGTGTTTGAGTAATTTATTCTGAACGTAATGCTTAGGTTTGCTTGATCACCAAAACTAAGAACTTTAGGGTTGATTCGGGATGCGAGAGCGGAGAATTTAACCGTGCACTGAATAATTTGCCATGAAAAGGATGTTAGACTAGAGATAGCTAATACGTTCATGTGGTAGTATAATTTCTTGTTCTTAATGTATTCAATTAATTCTCAGGATTAGAGACCGAGAGGTAATAATTCGTTAATTGAATAAGTTTATCTTTGCTCGAGAGAGATTGATAAATATTTTCGTGAAATTGCCATCAACACATAGAAATAGGATTTAATTACTTGAATTAGGTTTAATAAATAAGATTAGTTAAGTGAAATCGGAACCCTGGATTTTCTCAACATATAATCTTACTTCTTTATTTTAGAATATTTTATTTAAATTGTTCACTTATTTTATTTGAATTATTTTAATTTAATTTAAAATCCAAAAATCATTTATTATTTCTTTTCAAATTAAGCTAAAATTTAGATACTCAATATTTAACATAATTATTCCTCGTGGGATCGACACTCGTACTTTTATATACACTTTATTACTTCTGCGACACGTGCACTTGCGTATACGATTTTTCGCAACAAGTTTTTGGCGCCGTTGCCGGGGAATAAATTTTGTTAATCTTTGAATTATTTGATTTTAGTTTATATTTGAAATTTTATTTTATTTTTTTTATTATTATTTATTTATTTTATTTTATTTTATTGTAAGCTTAAATTACATTATTTGCACATTGCAGGTGCATGCGAAAATTAGGTACTGCCAACCTAATCCCTATCGATCTTGAAATTGAACAAACTTGCCGTAAAAATCGAAGGGAAACAAGACAAGCAATTATGGCAGCTAATCAAAATGCAGATGATCAAAATGCTCACAGACCACATGTTGTCGAGGTTGAGGGAGTTAGGAGACGAACATTGTTAGATTATGTTATGCCATCCATGGACGGGGTTCAATCAGCAATTCGAAAACCTGCTATCACATGCAACAATTTTGAAATAAAGCCGGGTACAATACAAATGATTCAACAGTATCAATTTTGTGGTCTGCCTAACGAGGACCCTAAGGATCATATTGCTAGCTTCGTTGAGGTCTGTGACACGTTTAAATATCATAATGTTTCTGATGATGCTGTTAGGCTTAGGTTGTTCCCCTTTACACTAAGAGATCGCGCTAAAAACTGGTTAAATTCCTTACCCCCGGATTCAATTACAACGTGGAACGAATTGGTTCAGAAATTTTTATCCAAGTTCTTTCCCTTTGAAAAAATGGCGAAACTCCGTAATGAGATCACCAATTTTGCTCAATTTGATGGTGAGACAATCTATGAAGCATGTGGCCGATTCAAGGAGCTTTTAAGAAGATGCCCCCAACATGGTCTACCACAATGGATGCAAATACAGACATTCTTCATCGGCCTATCAAGTTCTACACGGACGCTTGTCAACTCAGCAGCTGGTGGATCACTATTATCTAAGACAGAAGTGGAGGCATTTAACCTGTTAGAAGAGTTATCCCTAACTAATGATCAGTGCCCGGTTGAACGTCAGATTTTGAGGAGGCAGTCAAATACACCAGAAATGGAAGCAATAAGAGCATTGACTACACAAGTTGCATCTCTCACTCAGCACATCCAAGGAAATCAAGCTATAGTTAATGCAATTCAGTCACCGATCATGCAATGTCAATGGTGACAAGGACCACATGCGAGTGAAAACTGTCAGCAAGGGAATCAAATGGTTAGAAGTTCATCTGAACAAGCCCAATATGTGGGAAATTATAATAGACCGACACTTCAAAATTCAGGTAACTACTATAATGGGGGGCACAACAATCATCCGAATTTCTCGTGGAAGAACCCGAATAACGCCTTTCAGATGCCACAAGCTAATCAACCGGGACCTCCCTTTCCAGAAAGAAAACCTAATTTGGAGGATTTAATTGCCAAGATGGGAGAGCGCACCAATAATTTAATTGCTGAAATGGGGGAGCACACAAATAAATTTATGGCTGAGACGAGAACCACCTTACAGAATCAGTCAGCCCAAATTCGAAGTTTAGAAACTCAAATGGGCCAGATGGCAGCTGCATTAAATGGTCGCCCACAAGGTGCATTGCCCAGTTTCACTGAAATCAACCCCAGAGAACAATGCAATGCCATTACACTTAGGAGTGGAGCAGTGATTGAAAATTGTACCCAAGAAAATAAGAAAGTGGTCGCACATGACGGAGTGCATTCGTCATCATCCGAGTCCACACCAAAGGATCAAGAGCTACAGGAAGCTCCACCCCACATCCCAAAGGAAATTATCCCAAAAGTCCCTTTCCCACAACGCCTGAAAAATGCAAATTTGGATAAGCAGTTTGAAAAATTCTTGAAAGTGTTCAAACAATTACACATCAACATCCCGTTCGCTGAGGCACTGGAGCAAATGCCTAAATATGCCAAATTTGTAAAAGATATTTTGTCTCATAAGCGTAAGATCGAAGACGGCAGTACAATCGCTTTGACTGAAGAATGCAGTGCTATTATTCAACGGAAGCTTCCACAAAAATTGAAAGACCCAGGAAGTTTCACTATTCCATGCGAAATTGGGGATTTTATATTTGAAAGGGCACTTTGTGATTTAGGAGCCAGCATTAACCTGATGCCTCTATCCATATTTCGGAGGCTTGGTATTGGTGAAGCAAAGCCCACCAGTGTAATCCTACAGATGGCTGATCGCTCTATAAAGCATCCGTATGGGATGATTGAAGATGTCCTTGTCAAAGTCGACAAGTTTATTTTTCCCGCTGATTTCTTGATTCTTGATATGGACGAAGACCGAGGCATCCCGATAATATTAGGTCGACCATTTTTAGCAACAGGGGGTGCTGTAATTGATCTAAGAAAGGGAGAGCTTAAATTGCACGTACAAGATGAAGATGTCACATTCAAGGTGTATAAATCATTGGAGTGCCCAATAGAGGCTTCACGTCAACCAAACAATTTTCTTGAGTCTAATGGGAAGCAGTATGTTGAAAGTTTGGGGGAGTCGCCATTACGGGTCCTACCACATATAAAGAAACCATCCGACGACAACAAGCTTTTAGCGAATGAGAAGTTCACAAATGGGCAACGATTGACACCATATTGGGACGATACATTTCAACATGCAAAGCCAATCATATACCCCGACCCAACATGACAGAATATGGTGTCGGGCTGATGACGCTAAAACAAGCGCTTGGTGGGAGGCAACCCACCCAAGTATCCTTTTTAGTTTGCTATTTCAATTTTTGTTTGCATTAGTTTTGTTTATTTTTTATTTTTATTTTTATTTCATTTTATTAGTATTAAATTATTAAAAAAAAAAAAAAAAAAAAAAAAACATCTTTTATAACCCATTTGTTATTTATTTTTATTTTTTGTTTTTATTTTATTTCTTATCATTATTATTATTATTACTATTTTTTTATTTATGTTTTAGTTTCTTAAGTCATTTTATTTTCTCTATTTTCTTTATTTCTTGTCTTTTATTTTTATTTTCTTTAAATAGGTTCCGATTAAGTCATTTTATTTTCTTTTTATCATTTAATTTTTTCTTCTTTCTTACTGTTATTTTTAATTTTCTTTAGTTTATTATTTTATTGTCTTTTTATTTATTTATTGTTTCTTTTATGTTATTTATCTTTCTGCTTTTAAATAGGGTCCAATTTAGTTATCTTAAATTCTGTTATTCATTTTATCATTTTATTTAATTTTAATTTTAATTTTTTTGTTATGTTATTTATTATTTTCTTTTCTTTTTATCTTTCTTTTTCTTGTTCTAAGTAATTTTTATTTTAGATTAATTAGCCATTTATTTTCCTGAATTTATTTTTCCTTATAATTTTTATTTTCCTTTATTTTATTTATTGTATTCTGTTTCTATTTCTATTTTTTAATTCGTTCCTTTTATCTTTCTTTCTTTTTATTTTCTTCTTACTTAATTTTTTCTCTCGTATTTTCATTTCCCATTTCAAGTATTTTCATTTTCGGTTTTTATTTCTTCATTTAGTTGTTTATAAAAAAAAAAAAAAAAAAAAAAAAAAAAAAAAAAAAAAAAAAACAGTTCTTGATAGATTGCTCTCTCGACCGAAGCTCTACCACACCATTGCCGGGCCCCACAAGAGGTACACTATCCCCTTTCCTAATTTTTGTGTATGATTTATTCTTTACATTGAGGACAATGTTTATTTCAAATTTGGGGGGGGGGGGGGGGGGGGGGGGGTTTATTTGGATATTATTTTAAATTGATAAACATGTTTAGATTAGTAAGTCTGCTTAATATTTTGAATTTTATGGTATGATTATTTATTTCATTTGTTTAAAGTGTCGATGACTGCAACGTTGATTAATGCATGTTTCAACTTCTGAATATATTCTGAGATAGTATGATTTGTGATAGTAGCATTGATTGGAACTTAGAAAGTTAGACTTGTTTGTGTGGAATTGTTCATTCTTGTTTAAATTTAGCTGATAATGATATAAATTGTTGTCTTGAGATCGAGAGCCTAAACACAGTAAGGGAGTGCTTGAGTGTAAACACTGAAAGGGAGTGAGCTCCAGTTAAATTTAGTGAGTGATTAGTGAGTATTCAATTGTTCTTGGTTTTGCCCTGCATTCATGAATATAAATTGTGATTTTTGCAGAAATAAGAGAATGACTTAGGCCAATTTTGAATCGTTTGAGCCTTTATTGACATACCTCAAATTGTGTCATTTAAATGACACCCTTAGTCTCCTATTTGAGCCTTTATTTACCACTATTTTGTCAACCCTAACTTAACCTACCCTGAAATTATTTTGACTATCCTGTTTATTGAGCACAAGGTTGTGGGTACACATTATGGGGAGAGTTGGAGAAAGTAGTGGTGAGAATCAGAACTAATTCTTTTGTCAATTGTCTAAGTTGTTAGTATTTTGAGATTCTATTTATTCCTCTTTTATGTTTTTCAGTGATTAAAGTTGTTCTTAAAAAAAAAAAAAAAAAAAAAAAAAAAAAAAAAATCAAAGTTAGTAGAAAGTTGAATTGTTCAGTAGTAGAACAATTTCTTATATGCTATTTAATTTGTTGTTATGGTTATTATTTGTATTCTATGTTTGTTAGTAAAGACATTGACAAAGGAGTTAGTTTTGAAAAATAGAGAGTGAGACAAGTTTAGGGAGATTATTGAGTTAACTATTAGAAAAGAGTTCAAGTGAGTGTAAGAAGTGAGGGTGATATAAGGATGGATTGTGCTCTAGAGTTTCGCTTGAATCCAAAAATTTTCTACCTTATAAACCCGGCCTTACATTACAAGCTTAATTAAAGACCTATCGACTTTTATTCTGTTTACTCATATTTGTTATTAGTGAATAATGGGCAAGACTGATGAACAATAAGAGTGGATGGAGTGACCCTGAGAGATATTTTTGATTTCCCTTCTCATAAGACACAATTATAGATCTATCAGTTAAACGAGAATGAGTTTGAGCATGTACACACACAAGAATTTCTGATTAAGTTTCTATCGATGTGATATCATGAGTTGTATTATTGAAAGTGTTTATTTAGATGGTTTATTTGCATGCAAATATCAAGCTGAGACGAAATACTATGAACTATGATTTAGATAATTTTACCATGGAAATTTTAAATATTCTGCAGACTTAAAATTTTAGAAAATTCTGGATAAACTTTGTTAGATTTCTATGCTTATTGTTGTTCGCTTGAGGACAAGCTTTCATTCAAGTTTGGGGGTGTGATAAGTGTGTATTTTACACACTTATTTATACTTTTTAGATTTGAATTGATAAGTTTTTCTCAAGTGATTGGAAGAATTTGACATTTTTTGTGTAAGTGTGCAGAGAAATTATTTTAAACAGAAAAGAAAGAAAACATATGGATGAGACTTGTATCCGCTGTGGAAAACGTGCTGATTCCAGCATTTGACAAGCTAGAGAAATGGAGTGAACAAAAGAAGAGAGAGGGTGAGTTAAAGATTCAGCTGATTGAAAAAAGAACGCAAGCTACAAGAAGCACAGATGCATCTGGAAGAGCTAATGGAAGAAATTAAAGAGGATCTGAAGATGGAGAACTGGGGAACATACAAGTAGCAGCGATCGATCTCAAAGAAAATGCAGAGATCGATCGCTATGTGAAGAAAGGAGAAGCAGCCACTAATCTTCATACCTTGCAGCGATCGGTTTCCATGCAAATTGATGAGGAGCAGCGATCGTGCGCCATCACTCAAGCAGCGATCGATTTCCAAACAACTAAAAGAAAGCTGCGATCGATCCCTGTCTTGCCCGCAAACAGCAATTATCGATCGCTGACCGTATCACCATTTTGGAAAGAATCTGAATTTTAATCTACACCATTGATCTACAGAAGCAGTGATTATTAACCATCGATCTGAAATTGAATTAAACCTAGAGCTTAAACCTTTTATAAAGAGACTGAAGCCGTGAGCATAGGGAGAGAGGATTCTGAATTCGGCAGACTGGGCGCTCGGCGACTAAAGCATCACAGAGGCGATTTTCGTCGGCGATCAGGCTGTTTTTATAATTGTTTTCTTTTCTTTTTCTTTTTCTTTCCACTGTTTCATTATGCAACTTAGTATTATTATTGTTGTTTATTTTTCTAGTATGAACTAATCTTCCCGTTCTAGGGTTTCGATGTAGCTTTACTATGATTGTTTATTTTTCTTAATTTAATTAGTTAATTTTCTGTTTCTGTTCTGTGTTTGAGTAATTTATTCTGAACGTAATGCTTAGGTTTGCTTGATCACCAAAACTAAGAACTTTAGGGTTGATTCGGGATGCAAGAGCGGAGAATTTAACCGTGCACTGAATAATTTGCCATGAAAAGGATGTTAGACTAGAGATAGCTAATACGTTCATGTGGTAGTATAATTTCTTGTTCTTAATGTATTCAATTAATTCTCAGGATTAGAGACCGAGAGGTAATAATTCGTTAATTGAATAAGTTTATCTTTGCTCGAGAGAGATTGATAAATATTTTCGTGAAATTGCCATCAACACATAGAAATAGGATTTAATTACTTGAATTATGTTTAATAAATAAGATTAGTTAAGTGAAATCGGAACCCTGGATTTTCTCAACATATAATCTTACTTCTTTATTTTAGAATATTTTATTTAAATTGTTCACTTATTTTATTTGAATTATTTTAATTTAATTTAAAATCCAAAAATCATTTATTATTTCTTTTCAAATTAAGCTAAAATTTAGATACTCAATATTTAACATAATTATTCCTCGTGGGATCGACACTCGTACTTTTATATACACTTTATTACTTCTGCGACACGTGCACTTGCGTATACGATTTTTCGCAACATCTTCATTTATCAAATCCCAAAATATTTACCTACGCCCCCACGGGTCAAAATCACGCCCCGACTGCCAGCGCACTCCCACGAGCCATCATTCCTCAACGTGCTCATACTTCAGGCGGAGGGACGTCATCCTCACTTGTCTCGAAATCACCTACACCATAAAGACGATAAATAAACAACATATAAAAACAACTAATCCTAACTACCAAAACCCAAAACAATTTAAACAAACAATCCTCAAGGTTCCTCGAGATGACTTTGACATATGGTGTAGGCCTATCGGCCAGAGTAAGTCACGAGAACTTACCTCGCGTTGTTGCACACCGAGCTCCGTCCACGAGCGTTTGTTCACCTATGCATTTCACAATATACGACGTTAAACCAAGCCTAAATCTTCAAACTTCAAAAATTGCTAACTCCTAACTAAAGAAAAATCTCCTAAACTCTATTTAAGTTCGTTGAGGCATTTCATCGAGCAATTCGCGCTCAATATTTCAAAAACTCCATTAATGGAGGTTTTTAAGCTCCAACTTAACCAAGTCTTCAATACACCTCAACAAATCGATAAACTAAGCTCCGACAACTATCAATACGTCCATTAGAGGCATAACTAAGCTCAACCTATCAATTTCAAACATTGATTCACGTTTCCGACAAAAATCCTAACGAACCCTAATCGTTTTAAACCTTAGAAATCAATACTTAACGTTCCAAAAGTGTCGAGCCTTACCTAAAGAGCGATGACGGAAGAGAAACGTGAAGACTGGAGTCGCCGGAGGACAAGCTTTGACCCCGGAGAGGAGAATCGCTGTAAGGGAGGAGAAGAATCGCGCGGTGAGGGAGAGGAAGAAATGAAATTGGCGTGGGTGAGGGGAAAGAAAGGAGTTTTTGTTTTTAATTAAAATTTTGGTTTGACAATTACCAAATCACCCTTTGTCTCATTTTCTATTTATTTCTCCGATTATTTCGTTATTTAACTAACAGTCCGATTTTCCAAAATTCTCATATTTCACCATAAATTCCTATTTATTATTACGGCTTTGTTAAAACCTTCCGTTCGTAAAACGGACTTAATCTGACGTATTTACAAAATTGTCGTTTACATTGGAATAATATTATATCCCGTAAAGCCGGGTGTTACATTCCACCCACCTTATTTAAATTTTGTCCCCAAAATTTCATTACACAAACAGTTCAGGATACTTCAACATCATATCCTGCTGTCTCTCCCAAGTAGCCTCCTCTACATCATGGTTCCTCCACAAAACTTTTACCAGAGGAATCTCCTTATTTCGCAACACCTTGATGGAAGACTCTAGGATTCGTACTGGCTTTTCCTCGTAGGTCAGCGTTGGTTACACTTCGATCTCCCTTGTTTCAACGACCTGTGATGGATCGCGTATACACTTTCTGAGCATAGACACGTGGAACACATCGTGAATACCTTCCATAGATGCCGGGAGTTGTAACCTGTACGCCATGGTCCCAATCCTCTTCAGAATAGGGAATGGCCCGACAAAACGTGGGTTCAATTTGCCTCGCCTTCCAAATCGCATAACGCCTTTGAACGGAGAAATCTTTAAATACACCTCGTCACCTTCCTTGAACTGTAATTCTCTCCGTCTGGTGTCGGCATAACTCTTTTGGCGGCTTTGTGCAATCTCTATGCGTTGTCTAATAACAGCAATCTTCTCCGCTGTTTGTTGCAAAATATCTGGGCCAACAATGCTAGCTTCGCCTACCTCATCCCAATATAGTGGAAATCTGCATTTTCGACCAAACAGCGCCTCATACGGAGCCATGCCAATAGTAGCCTAGAAGCTGTTGTTGTACGAAAACTCAATCAATGGCAGATATCGGCTCCACGAGCCCTGAAACTCTAGCACGCAAGCTCTAAGCATATCCTCAAGAATCTGATTTGTTCTTTCTGTCTGTCCGTCAGTCTGAGGATGAAATGCCGTGCTAAAATTCAACTGAGTTCCCATTGCCTTATGTAAACTCTTCCAGAACTTTGAAGTAAATCTGGCATCTCTATCAGAAACAATAGAGATGGGCACTCCGTGTAGTCTGACAATCTCCAGTATGTATAACTCAGCTAGCTGATCCATAGAATAAGTCATTTTCACTGGCAGGAAGTGAGCCGTCTTTGTCAAACGGTCTACAATTACCCAAATACCATTGTGTTGACTTATAGATTGTTTAAGTCATAATTTATTTTTGATTATGTATTTGTATAATTAGTGTACAATTTGATTATGTGTATTTAAAGAGAATAATGAATATGAGTTTATTTGGAAATACCCCTGAAAAGGGTATTTTAGTTGTCTAATAAATCGGTTTGAGTATACAGAATTTAATAGCAAAACAGGCTTGCATATACCGATCACTACACGACAAAGAAATTATGCATCTGCCGATAGCTGTTGAAGCTACTCCTGCCGATGCCGGTTCATGACGTGGTTAGTGCTTATATGTTTCTTCTGCCGATAGCGTTTTGAAGTCATCTGCCCGTGAAGCTCTAAGCGAGCATCTACCGATGATGTGGTCAGTGCTTATGTGTTTCATCTGCCGAAGCGTTTTTGAAGATATCTGCCGATGACGTGTCAAGATGCATCTGCCGAAGCGTTTTTGAAGATATCTGCCGATGACGTGTCAAGATGGATCTGCCGATAGCATTTGACGCTACTCATACCGATGATGTTTTTAAGCAGCTCCTGCCGATTGACTAAATGACAAAAGGAGATGCTGACTAAAGCTTGCACCTACCGATCATGTTTGACAATGCTCCTGCCGATGGAGTTTAAAGCTGCTTCTGCCGATAAAAGTTGAAGATGCTTCTGCCGATGGAATTCAAGTATACACCTGCCGATGGATCTTTAGGATACATCTGCCGATGGCATTTCAAGCTGCATCCACCGATGACGTGTCTCTGCTCATAAGTTGCATCTGCCGGTGAACTTCCGCCAGAATTCAAATTAGCCGCGAAGCTACAGTGACGTCGTTTTCAGCCATAACTCCATAACATTAATGGCGACGACGATTTGCAACTACAAACGGCAACGGCTACCTGAACTTGTACGGAAACTGCTCCAACGGTAACTAAACTTCTATTATTGGATAAGGAGCATTTAAGCCAAGCATTTTTGAAGACAAAGTATATAAACCGAGCTTAGAGCACGAAGTCCCAACTTTTGCGAATTTGATTTCCTGAGCCCTAACGTGCAAATCATACTCTGTATTCTCAATCTACATCTCTCTACTCCAAAACTTGAGATTCTGTTTTTTGAGAGTTTGTAGATTATTGTAATCTGTCTTTCAAACCTGAAAATCCTGTAAGGCAGTGGATTGACGCCCGCTAAGTTCAATCCAGGATTGTGAAAGGCTGTGGATCGAAGCCCGTAAGTTCGATCAGATTTTCTCATTAAGGAGAAGTAAGAAATCTTCAAGGGAGAGCCTTGGAGCGTGGACGTAGGCAGTTTGGCTGAACCACGTAAAAATACTAGTGTCGAATTTCTCTTTCTCTCTCTTTATATTATTTGATTACTTGTGCTAAGTCTAAGATTAATCAAGAAGAGAAATTAGGTTGAATTGCAATTAAAATTAAAAAGTCTAATTCACCCCCCCTCTTAGACAATTCCGATCCTACAATTGGTATAAGAGAAAGGTATATATTGTCTAAGTTGTTTATCTAAGAGATATCGCTATATCTGAAATGGCATTCAACATTAACAACACACACATAGAAGGTCAGGCAACAAATAGACCTCCATTTTTTGATGGTAGTGACTATGTCTATTGGAAGGCTAGAATGAAAATATTCATTCAAGCCATAGACTATGAGACCTGGTGTATAATAGAAAATGGTCATTTTAAGGCCATGAAAACTGTTGATGGGAAAAGTATCCCTAAGGACTCTTCTGAGTTAACTGAGTCCGATAAGAGAAATCTAAGCCTTAATGCTAAGGCAGTAAACACCTTGTACTGTGCCTTAAATAGAGATGAATTTAATAGGGTACAATGGTGTGAAAGTGCTCAAGAAATTTGGCACTTATTAGAGGTCACACACGAAGACACAAATCAAGTAAAGGAGAGCAAACTGAATATGCTCATTCACGAGTATGAATTATTTTCTATGCCCAAAGATGAGTCTGTCTCTTCCATGTTTACAAGATTTACTAATATTACTAATGGTTAGAAAGCACTTGGTAAATCGTATTCTAGTGAAGAACAGGTCAGGAAGATCCTCAGGTGTCTTCCAAGAAGCTGGCAGCCAAAGGTGACTGCAATTCAGGAAGCAAAAGATCTTAAAGCTCTAAAGCTTGAAGAACTCATTGGATCTCTCATGACACATGAGATCACAATGAGGTCAAACGAGAAAGAAGACCTTAAGGAAAAAGAGATTTCCAAAAGAAAAGATATTGCAATGAAAGCCTCTTCAAGTAAATGTGAAGTCTCTGAGGATGAAGAAGAAGAAGAAGATGAGGACATTGCTCTTATCACTAGGAGATTCAGCAAGTTCCTTCGAAGGAAGAAGCTGCAGGGAAGAAGATTTCCCAAGAATGAAAAGCAATCCAAAGACAAGGAGTTTACCTGTTTTGGATGTGGAAAGCCAGGCCACATGAAGGCTGACTGTCCACAAGCTAAAGGTCCCAAGAAATTCAAGAAAAAGGCTATGAAGGCTACCTGGGACGATAGTGAAAGCGATACCTCCTCGGAAGATGAAGAGGTTGCTAATCTATGCTTTATGGCACACGAGGATGAGGTAAATCTTTCTTCTTATGAGAGTGACAATGATGAAGGAGATTTAATAGATGCTTTCAATGATTTAGTGAAACAATATAGCATGTTAAAAGCAAATACAACTTGTTAAAAAGAGATAATACAGATTTATTAGAAAAGCAGGCCAATGAACTTAGTATGCATGAAAAGGAAGTCTATGTACTTAAAAAGAAAAATGAGACGTTAAATAGACTTGTTCTGAATTTCAATGAAGGAAGCAAAAATCTGAACATGTTATTGAGCAGCCAGAGAGTGCAGTTTGATAAAACTGGTCTGGGGTATGAAGGGTTTAGTAAAAAGAAAACATATAAAAGGCTTTTTGTTAAATCCACTATCTGTCATGCATGCAATGAAGTTGGACATAAATCATTTGAATGTCCATTAAATTCAAACAACAAGAAAACTGGGAGTAAATTACAGTGGGTTCCCAAAGGAACCAAAACTAACACCAGGACCCAAAAGATTTGGGTACCTAAGAAGACTGCTTGAACTCTTTATTGCAGGTTGACTGCTCTCCCGGGAAAAACCAGTGGTATCTCGACAGCGGATACTCGAGACATATGACGGGAGACTCAACTAAATTTGCTGCTGTCAGCAAAAAGAAAGGAAGTGTTACCTTTGGTGGAAATCAAAAAGGTAAAATCATTGGGATTGGCAACATAGGTAACTCTATCAACCCTATTATTGAAAATGTCTTATTAGTTGATGGGTTGAAACACAATCTGCTAAGTATAAGTCAATTATGTGACAAAGGTTATGAGGTGATATTCAAATCAAATTCATGCATAATTAAGGATAGCTCATCTAGTTCTATACTGTTTAAAGGATATAAAAAAGAAAATGTGTATATTATTGATTTAGATAATATTGAACTTTCTGATGAAAAATGCTTTGCTGTGAATTCTGTTAATGATTGCTGGACTTGGCATAGAAGGTTAGGACACGTAGGAATGGATACCTTATCTAAGATTACTAAGGAGAATTTAGTTAGAGGTATTCCTAAGATATCCTTTGAGAAGGATAAAATCTGTGAAGCTTGTCAAATGGGCAAGTAGATCAAAAGTTCTTTTGCTTCTAAGAATTCAATTTCTACTTCTAAGCCTCTCCAGCTCCTTCACATGGATCTCTTCGGCCCTTCCAATATAGCCAGTCTAGGTGGCAAATTCTATGCCTTTGTCATTGTTGATGACTTTTCTAGATTTACTTGGGTTCATTTTCTGAAGTCTAAGGATGAGATGTTTGACACCTTTTCTAGTTTTAGGAAAAGAGTTCAAAATGAAAAGGAGCTCACCATTGTTGCTATTCGTAGTGATCATGGTGGAGAGTTTGAAAATGAAAAATTTGAACTCCTGTGTCTCAAATATGGAATTGAGCACAATTTCTCTTCCCCTAGGACCCCTCAGCAAAATGGTGTTGTTGAGAGGAAGAATAGATCTCTCCAAGAGCTTGCTAGGACTATGCTTAATGAGAATTCACTTCCTAAGTACTTCTGGGCTGAAGCTGTTGCTACAGCTTGCTATGTGCTTAATCGGGTCTCCATAAGACCTATTCTAGAGAAAACTCCCTATGAACTTTGGAATGGCAAGACTCCTACTGTTAAGTATTTTAGAGCTTTCGGTTGCAAATGTTTCATTCTAAATACTAAGGATAACTTAGGAAAATTCGATTCCAAATCTGATATTCGAATTTTTCTTGGCTATTCTCTGTCCAGTAAAGCTTATAGAGTATTCAATAGGAGAACTCTAGTTGTAGAGGAATCTGTCCATGTTAACTTTGATGAGTCTCCTCAACCCACAATCAATGTGGATGAGGATGATTCTTTGGATAATCAACTAGATTCCCTCTCTTTAGAAAAGCCTAGTGATCCTGCTCAAGTAGAAAAAACTCTAGAACCTTCTCTAGATATTATTCATGTCAAGGATGAAAATCCTACTTTACCTAGAGATTGGAAATATGTCAGAAATCATCCAATAGATGAGAACTTAGGTGATCCTTCTTTAGGAGTTAAGACTAGATCCTCTCTTAGGAATCTCTGTGCCAATGTGGCATTTATATCTCAAGTAGAACCTAAGAAGTTTGAAGAGGCCGAGAGTGATGAAAACTGGATTTTAGCTATGCAAGAAGAGCTAAATCAATTTGAAAGGAGCAAGGTATGGGAACTTGTTCCACGGCCTAAGGATCATCCAATTATTGGAACAAAATGGGTTTACAAGAACAAATTGGATGAAAATGGGATCGTAGTTAGAAATAAAGCTAGGCTAGTTGCTAAAGGTTACAATCAAGAAGAAGGAATAGATTTTGAGGAAACCTTTGCACCAGTAGCTAGATTAGAATCCATTAGGATGCTCTTAGCCTATGCTTGCTACAAAAACTTCACACTCTTTCAAATGGATGTAAAGAGTGCCTTCTTAAATGGTTATATTCAGGAAGAAGTTTATGTAGAGCAGCCCCTAGGATTTGAAGACTTTGCTAAACCGAATCATGTGTATAGACTTATGAAAGCTCTCTATGGTCTTAAGTAGGCTCCTAGAGCTTGGTATGACAGATTGAGGAATTTCCTTGAGGAAAGGAATTTCAGAAAGGGTAACACCGACTCAACTCTGTTTACCAGGCAAAAGGATAAGGACATTCTGCTGGTTCAAATATATGTCGATGACATTATTTTTGGATCAACCAATGTGAACATGTGTAATGAGTTTTCTTCCCTCATGCAAAGTGAATTTGAAATGAGTATGATGGGGGAGTTAAAGTTCTTCTTAGGATTCCAGATTAATCAGTCTCCGGATGGAATTTTCTTCTGTCAAGAAAAGTACATTAAGGAACTCCTTAAGAAATTCGGATTAGAAACTGTCAAATCTTCCAAAACTCCCATGAGTACCACTACTAAATTGGACAAGGATGAAAATGGTTTAAGTGTGGATATCAACAAATATCATGGTATGATTGGTTCTCTGTTGTCTCTGATTGCTAGTAGGCCAGATATACTCTTTAGTGTTTGTCTGTGTGCTAGGTTTCAAGCTGCTCCCAAGGAATCCCACTTAAATGCTGTTAAGAGAATTTTTAAATATCTAAGTGGGACTCAAGATTTAGGATTATGGTATCCGAAGGGTACCTCCTTTGATCTAATTGGATATTCTGATTCTGACTATGCTGGTAGTCTAATTGATAGAAAGAGCACCAGTGGCACTTGTCAATTCTTAGGAGAATCCCTAGTGTCTTGGTATTCTAAGAAACAGAATTCTGTTGCACTCTCAACTGCAGAAAGTGAATATATTGCTGCAGGCAGTTGTTGTGCACAAGTGTTATGGATGAAACAAACACTAGAAGACTATAATCTGTTTTATGATAGGATTCCTATTCGGTGTGATAACACCAGTGCCATCAATATTTCTAAAAATCCTATTCAGCACTATAGAACCAAACATATTGATGTTAGGTATCATTTCATTAGAGATCATGTTCAAAGAGGAGATATCACTCTAGAGTTTGTTAATTCTGTAGATCAACTGGCGGACATATTTACCAAGCCTTTGGATGAGAAGACCTTCAATAATATTAGAATCAGGCTAGGACTCATTCGGGTTGAGAAAAACTAAGGGTATTCCTCTGTTATTAGATCCTATGTAATTGAGTGTTTCTGTGTTGTGAAGCACCGGTAGATACTGTGTATTTCTCTAGTCATCGGTAGTTACATCTCTATCGGCAGATGCAGTGTTTTCTATCCCATCGGAAGCTGTACTGCTCAATCTGCCGACACGTGTAATCCATCGGAAGATGTATTCCCCAATCTGCCGACACATATGTCTTCTTCGTCTGGCGATGAGTTATTTCTTTTAAATTCATTCTTCTTCGCCCAGACACTTTACTTTTCGCGCTCTTTCTGTAAATCCCTGCCCTACCAAATCCTCTCTGTCGAATCCTCTTCTAGAAATGGAACTTCAAGGTCAATCATCTCGCGCCGTTTCCAAACCGACCAAGAAGAAGGCCAATGTTTTTGATCGTCCTTCCCGAGAGATTCCTCGTGGAACGGAGTGGCCAACCTACTTCTTTCTTACTCAAGCTGCTAAGGTAAAGTACCACAATGACTATAAGTTCAAATCGTTAATTCCTAGTAAGGGTATTTCTTTTGAAGAGTTAGCCGGAATGGACCTTATTGAACCCCTGACGGATCTCGGGTTAATAGATCTCTTTGAGACCGAATCATTCTACTACCCGGAAGCGATTAGGATGTTTTATGCAAACCTTAGCTTCACCTCTGATTACCCTTCCATTAAGAGCTACGTATACAACACTCTCATAGAAATTACTCCTCAGTCCATAAATGCCCTACTGGAGCTCCTCATTTGGATAATTGCCCTTACAAGTATGTGACAGGCCCTGAGCTACCCTTCTTTAGAACGCCTGAAGGACTACACTTTCTAAGGGAAATTGCTGTGGACCCCAATTCATCCCCTGATCAGTTAAAGGGCAAACATCTGACCCCTAGAGCCAGAGTTTTTCGTCATATGATTGATTTCAATATTGTTCCCAAGGGTGGACATTATGACGAGGTGAGCGCAATGGAACTGTTTGTTCTGTATGCAATCTATTTCAAGACACCCTTCAACATTGGATATATAGTTGTTCGAAGGATGATTCTTGCTGTATCCTCCAGGGCTACTTCTCTACCATATAATCTGCTTCTCATGCGGTTATTTGTCGTCTTGAGGTTGTCCTTCATGAGGAGGAGGAGCCTGTGAGACTTCTACCCTCCAATTTTTATTCTTCTTCCACTCTCAACAGGATGGGTTTCAAAAGTATCGTAAAAGGAAAACCTGCTGTGGATAAGGCTAAGAAAAAGGTTCCTTTGGCAGCACCTGTCAGGCGTGGAAAAAGGAAACTTATCCTGCTAGATGAATCTACTGCTGAAGGGGGAGATGAAACAGTATGTCCAGACCGTGGTATTTCTCAATCTCAGGACTCAAGCCCCCCACCTTCTCCTCTAGTGCGTAGGCGCAGGATTGCTCCTTCCTCCATAGCACCTATCTCAGAAGCCACCTCTGCTCCCTCATCTGTACCTCTTCCTATTCCTGAACAGCCTCTTTCACCTCCACCTTCTCTCATATTACCTTCTAAGCCTGTTTTTCCTTCCATCTCTCCGGTGATGCGAGCAATTTCCTCAATACTCACTCATGGTCCTCCAGCTCTACCATCTCCAGTTCCTCCACCTCCCTCTCCACTTACACTTCCCTTACCATCTTCAGCTCCTCCATCTCAAAACCATGAACCTTCAGCTCCTACATCCCCACTACATGCACCTTCTGTAACACCAGACATTTCGGCCAGGTGATTTTCTGACCATTTTCATTGTCACCCTCTTATTTAACCTTTATGATTTAAATTTAATGTTAAGATAAAATTATTACAAGTTGAGTAAAACTAGGTTGGGTGGCAGTTTTGTAATTAAAATTTATGGGTTAGGTATAAATAGGAAATGGAAACCTTAAACCTCATTTATTACCACTGTAGCCGACATTCCCTCTCGGCGATTCCTTCTCTCCCAAGCTTTTACTCTCGGCTATCAGAACCTCCCCTTGCCGACGGCTGGTTTCAGCCCGCTTTTCTCTGCAATCCGCACCCGAGGTATGAAATGGACAATGTAGTCATTTATTAGTGATTAAAGCTCTGCTTTCAACTCGGCATTTGAGTTCGGATTTCTAACAGTGGCCGAGTAGTTTTAGACTCTTTTAAGTCTGAGAGTAGAAATGCCATCCCAAATCGATTCTGAACATTTTAAAGTAACCAACTCGGATTTAATCAATGGTAAAACCTGTCCACCTAGTTTCGGATTTCAGACTGCAGTGTGTCAAACAGTGGAATCGGAATGACTTTAGCTGTTAGATTCTAGGATGACTTTCGATTAGAACTTTTAGGACTTTATTTTAACTACTGTAATGTGGAATGTTTTAGGTGAAGAAGTTGAAGAGAAAGTGATTCAAGTTGCTAAGGAATCCAGGTAAGTGAATGTACTAAGTTTCCGGCCAATAGGGCCCTACATCAAAGGATTATGTTACATTTAGTGAACGTTGTCAGCTATAAGTTCGATGAAATGTCGATGGATATGATTCTGGTATTCTGATATACTCCCCTGTCTTAGTTCGATGATTAAGTGCATTTATGTTATGCATCATGTTTTACTTCTCAAGCATATGAAAATGTTTTGAAATATGTTTTCTCATGAATAAAATAAGAAGATAAAACTTATGCAACGTGGTTAAGTGAGGGTTGGGGGTGGTTCGGCGTATGTCACAGTCCGCAGTAGGACATATGAATACGACCCGCAGTAGGGACCATGATCAAACTCACTGTCGAACCCCCTTTACCAGCACAAATCCTCTCTTAATCCACATAATGTAATGAAGAATACGAATGATGAATATGAGCATATCCACGAATGATGATTATGATCAATGAATACGAGATACGATTATGAATGATGATTAAGACTAAGTACACGAAAAGAAAAGACTCATGAGCATGTTTTTCTCCAAGTTATGCATTCATGAACTCATAATAGTTTGCATTCCTTACTAAGCCTTAGGCTTACAGTTACACCTTATGATGTAGGTGAAGAAATATCAGGTGAGGATTTCAAGATTGATGAAAGTGTCTGAGTTCGGTTGCTGGAAGTGATCAGGGTGGAAAATCTGTGGCTGGATGGCGAACATGACTCTCTGGTTTAAGCTTTTAAGATTTTAATAATGTTTATGAACAAGGAAGTCTAAGTATGATGAGTTTACTTGCGAATATTGAGCTTTAAGTCTGTCTAATATGAGTACTGAGTCTGAAAATATTTGTGAAGATATAGAATGAGTTATTTTACCTAAGTCTTCCGCTGTGTGAGTTTGAATGAATTTATGGATTATTCCGATGAGTTTTGGCCATTAAGATTTAAGTTACGAGGTCTACGTTTATCTAGATAGAAGTCTGAGAAAACCAGGATGTCTTCCGCTGAGGAATATTGGAGGGAATGAGTTTGTCTACCGGCTGACGTCATCGGAAGAGGAAAAGTATTTGTCTTCCGGCTGACGTCATCGGTAGAAGAAATGTGATGGAAGTCGGGAGAGTTTGTCTTCCGGCTGACGTCATCGGAAGAGGAAAAGTATTTGTCTTCCGGCTGACGTCATCGGTAGAAGAATTGTGATGGAAGTCGGGTAGGTTTGTCTTCCGACTGACGTCACCGGTAGAGGAAGTGAGTTCCTTGTCGTTTACTCATCGGTAGAGGAAGTGAGTTCCTTGTCGTTTACTCATCGGTAGAGGAAGTGAGTTCCTTGTCGTTTACTCATCGGTAGAGGAAGTGAGTTCTTTGTCGTTTACTCATCGGTAGAGGAAGTGAGTTCTTTGTCGTTTACTGACCGGTAGAGGAAGTGAGTTTTAATGAACCACGCGAGGTTTTAATTGATCACACGGGTTGCACGTGACTGTCGGCAGATGCAAATATGTGTGCCTGCCGATAGATGTTTAATGAATCATGTGGGATGCATGTGCTGACCGGCAGATCAACTAGAAGCTCGTCGTTTAGTGATCGGCAGGAGTGAGAGTTATAATGGATATATTCAGTGAATTGAATGAGATGTTTTAAGTTATGTTAAGTCAAAAAAAAAAATAGATGAATAAATATGTGGACTATTATGATCAAGTTACGTCACGAGTTTAGTAACAAACCGAGTTTAAGGATTCGGGGCGTTACACCTTCAGCTCCTACATCTCCAATCCATGAACCTTCAGCTCCTCCATCTCCCGATCAGCAAGAGGTGCTCCCTCCATCACCAGTTCACCCTGCTCCAATCGCTCTACAAGTCCAACCCCTTCTCTCCAATACTCCTGCAACTCCCCTGACATATCACAGAAGATTTTCCTTCACTAAGGCTCAGTATAATGAGATGCAAGCCTCTATTACCAACCTTGGCACTGCCCTCAGTACCCTCCAAAGTAAAATTGATAAGAATGATCAGGACATGGGCATTGCTTTGGATACAGGTCTTGGCCTGCTGTCTACAAAAGTTGATGGTGATAGGCGAATGGTTGTCAGGGAACTTGAGAAACTTCAATCTTCCATTGCCGCTTTGACACCTGAACTTGACCCTGAACCCGAACCATCTAGTTCTGGTCTCAATGTTCCCGAGGCTTGCTACGAAGATTTGTTTCTTCCCCTCTCCAGGCCTGCTGTTATTGAAGATGTGCGTCTCATGTCCCTAGATATTCATGAGGCTGAGCTCAAGTTCACACTTCCTACATCTTCCTCTGCTCCTGCATCTTCCTCTCCTCCAGCCTGTCCATTAGAAGCTTCTCCTCCACCAAGTATGGATGTGTGTTCTGGTCCCTCTGTCGAGTCTCCTCCTTGCTTGGACGTGGAGGTGTCCCGAGAGCCTTCTCCACCTCCTGCTCCTTGTTTGGCAATGGTGGTCTATCAATCACCTCTCCCTCGAGATCTTGCATTTCTTCAAGCTCTGGTGGATGCATCTTTCAATCCCCACCGTGACGTGCCCTCTTATGTTCAGAGAGCCTTTTGGAATCGTCATTTAGATCTCTTCAAATAGTGATTTTTTTTAGTTATATACATTTTTTTTTTCTTAGTTGTTTCTTTTTAATGACTATTTTTTTTCTAAACATACTCTGATGTTGAAGGCATTGTTTTTTTTTTTTTGATAATGTCAATGGGGGAGAATACTATATTTGATTGAGTCTGATTAGATAATATTCTTTGGATATACTCTGTGATATATCATTCTTTGGATATACTCTGTGATTTTGGAATTGCTCTGAATAGTTAATTGAATAAAATGCATATACTATGGGGGAGCGGCTAGAATTATGGGGGAGTATCAAAGTTAATCAAATTTATATTGTCATAATCAAAAAGGGGGAGATTGTTGACTTATAGATTGTTTAAGTCATAATTTGTTTTTGATTATGTATTTGTATAATTAGTGTACAATTTGATTATGTGTATTTAAAGAGAATAATGAATATGAGTTTATTTGAAAATACCCCTGAAAAGGGTATTTTAGTTGTCTAATAAATCGGTTTGAGTATATAGAATTTAATAGCAAAACAGGCTTGCATATACCGATCACTACACGACAAAGAAATGATGCATCTGCCGATAGCTGTTGAAGCTACTCCTGCCGATGCCGGTTCATGACGTGGTTAGTGCTTATATGTTTCTTCTGCCGATAGCGTTTTGAAGTCATCTGCCCGTGAAGCTCTAAGCGAGCATCTACCGATGATGTGGTCAGTGCTTATGTGTTTCATCTGCCGAAGCGTTTTTGAAGATATCTGCCGATGACGTGTCAAGATGCATCTGCCGAAGCGTTTTTGAAGATATCTGCCGATGACGTGTCAAGATGGATCTGCCGATAGCATTTGACGCTACTCATACCGATGATGTTTTTAAGCAGCTCCTGCCGATTGACTAAACGACAAAAGGAGATGCTGACTAAAGCTTGCACCTACCGATCACGTTTGACAATGCTCCTGCCGATGGAGTTTAAAGCTGCTTCTGCCGATAAAAGTTGAAGATGCTTCTGCCGATGGAATTCAAGTATACACCTGCCGATGGATCTTTAGGATACATCTGCCGATGGCATTTCAAGCTGCATCCACCGATGACGTGTCTCTGCTCATAAGTTGCATCTGCCGGTGAACTTCCGTAGAATTCAAATTAGCCGCGAAGCTACAGTGACGTCGTTTTCAGCCATAACTCCAGAACATTAATGGCGACGACGATTTGCAACTACAAACGGCAACGGCTACCTGAACTTGTACGGAAACTACTCCAACGGTAACTAAACTTCTATTATTGGATAAGGAGCATTTAAACCAAGCATTTTTGAAGACAGAGTATATAAGCCGAGCTTAGAGCACGAAGTCCCAACTTTTGCGAATTTGATTTCCTGAGCCCTAACGTGCAAATCATACTCTGTATTCTCAATTTACATCTCTCTACTCCAAAACTTGAGATTCTGTTTTTTGAGAGTTTGTAGATTATTGTAATCTGTCTTTCAAACCTGAAAATCCTGTAAGGCAGTGGATTGACGCCCGCTAAGTTCAATCCAGGATTGTGAAAGGCTGTGGATCGAAACCCGTAAGTTCGATCAGATTTTCTCATTGAGGAGAAGTAAGAAATCTTCAAGGGAGAGCCTTGGAGTGTGGACGTAGGCAGTTTGGCTGAACCACGTAAAAATACTGGTGTCGAATTTCTCTTTCTCTCTCTTTATATTATTTGATTACTTGTGCTAAGTCTAAGATTAATCAAGAAGAGAAATTAGGTTGAATTGCAATTAAAATTAAAAAGTCTAATTCACTCCCCCTCTTAGACAATTCCGATCCTACACATTGTGCCCCTTTGTTGTTCTCGGGAGTCCAACTACAAAATCTGTGGATATTTGCTCCCATTTCCACTCTGGAATCGGCAGTGGCTGTAAGGTTCCGGTTGGCCTTTGATGCTCAGCCTTAACCTGTTGGCAAATCAGGCAGGTTTCCACGTACCTGGCAATTTCCCTCTTCATGTTAGGCCACCAAAAATATTGTCTCAAGTCTCTACACATTTTGGTGCTTCCCGGATGCACTGAATACGCTGAGGAATGTGCCTCAGTTAAGATCTCATTTTTCAACTCATCATCATTAGCCACGTACCACCTGTGCCTAAATTTCAGTACTCCATCATCCGACAGGTTGAAGTCAGATGAATCTTCAGATGTCATGCTCATTCGATGCCTTTCACACTCCGAATCGTTTTGTTGAGCCACACGTATTCTGTCCAAAATCGTCGGTCTAAGAGAAATGTTAGTAAGCATCCTGGACAATTCTGCCACAATCTCTACATCGAACTTCTCAATCTCAGACCTCAACATTACCGACATAGATGCAAGTGAAGGTTGGCTCATAGTAGGCATTCGGCTCAAGGCATCAGCAACTTTATTTGCCTTCCCTGGGTGGTATTTAATCTCAAAATCGTAATCTTTAACGAACTCTAACCACCTTCGCTGTCGCATATTAAGTTCCTTTTGCGTAAATAAGTACTTTAAACTCTTGTGATCTGAAAACACCTCACACTGCTACCCATACAGATAGTGTCTCCAGATTTTTAACGCAAAAACGACCGCTGCAAGCTCAAGGTCGTGTGTCGGATAGTTTTGCTCATATGGCTTCAACTGTCTAGAAGCATAAGCAATGACTTTGCCTTCCTGCATTAATACACATCCCAGTCCGATTCTTGAGGCATCACAGTAAATACTGAACTTATCACCCTCGATTGGCAGTGTAAGCACTGGAGCCGTAGTCAATCTCTGTTTCAAATCCACAAAGCTCTTCTCGCACGCAGGCGACCATACAAACTTCTCATTCTTCCTCGTCAATCGGGATAGAGGGACGGCTATCTTTGAAAATCCCTCAATGAACTTTCTGTAATATCCAGCCAAACCAAGAAACCCTCGTACCTCTCGTACATTCTTAGGTCGTGGCCATTGCTTGACAACCTCGATTTTAGCTGGATCAACTAAGATTCCCTCCTGAGATATGATATGACCAAAAAAACTTACTTGATCAAGCAAGAATTCACACTTGGAAAACTTTGGATACAATTAATGCTGGCATAGAGTCCTAAGAACAATCCGTAAATGCTCCTCATGCTCCTCCTTTGTCTTAGAATAAAGCAGGATGTCATCTATAAAAACAACGACGAACCTGTCCAAATACTCTTTGAAAACGCGATTCATCATATCCATAAACGCTGCAGGAGCATTCATAAGTCCAAAAGACATCACAAGAAATTCGTAATGTCCATACTTTGTTCAAAACGCCGTCTTTTCAATATCTTCTTTTCGGACCTTCAACTGATAATAACCCGAGCGTAGGTCAATCCTTGAAAACACTCGGGCACCCTGCAATTGGTCAAATAGATCGTCAATTCGGGACAGTGGATATTATTCTTCACAGTCAATTTATTTAACTCTCGATAATCAACGCACATCCTGAGAGTTCTGTCCTTTTTCTTCACAAATAGGACTGGCGCACCCTAAGGAGAAAAGCTGGGTCGAATAAACCCTTTGTCTAATAATTCCTCCAACTGTGACTTCAGCTCCTTCAATTCAGCAGGCGCCAATCTATACGCGTTCTTGGATACAGGTGCTGAACTCGGATAAACATCAATTACAAACTCGATCTCCCGATCAGGGGGTAGTCCGGGAAGGTCGTCGAGAAAAATCTTTGAGAATTCCTTAACAACCGGAAGATCATCCGGTTTCAATTTATCAAGTACTCGAGTATCAATCACTGTGGCCACAAAAATCGCGCACCCATCCTTAAATTGTTCTCTGGCTATCATCGAATAAGTAGTAGGTCGCCCACTTAACCTATTCATTGCCTGAAAAGTGAACTCAACCTTGTTCGGGGGGCGGAAAGTCACCATCCCGGACCCGCAGTCAATCGTGGCGCAATGGCGTGCAAGCCAATCCATCCCAAAAATAAGATCATACACCTCTATACCAATAACTATCAACCGGGCATAGAGGGTGTTGTTTCCCACAGAGACGACGTTGCCCTGGAAAACCCGATCAGACTGCATATTCGCTCCCGAAGGCAGCATTACTCGATACTCGCATTCAGCTAACTCAGATACTAGCCCCAATCTAATCATGCAAGCAGTTGAAATGAAGGAGTGCGTAGCTCCTGTATCTATCAAAGAAAACACTGGAACACCCATGACTAGAATAGTACTTGCTATGACAGATGGCTGTGCCTCATCATCAAAATCTCCGGGCTCGATAAATGCGAAGATCCTCGGCATAACTGTTCTCTGATTGGTAGCTGCTCTCGGACAGTTTTGAGCAAAATGACCGATCTCTCCACATCTATAACAACTGTTCATGCCCGACCGACAAGTGCCATAATGTTCCTTCTGGCACTTCGGACATACAGGTTTCTGTGCAGCCCCTTGGACTTGTTTCCCCTTACCTTGATCGCCTCCTCCCTCATGAGGCCTTTTGACGCCTCGTTGTTGTTGTCCTCTGGGTTGCCAGCCTCGATTCCGTACCTGAGGCTGAATCTCGCGAAAGAAGCCTTTAGCAGGCTCTCTAAGCTTTACACAGGTCAATTCTGCAGCTTTGAACTTCAGGGCCCTCGCTGCAATCTCCTCATATGGCACATCTAGAATACCCGACACTATAATGTTCTTTCGGATCTCCCTGTTCAATCCATCCATAAATTGTTGCACTTTTTCTTCATTATCACTGACTAGGCGCGGTGCAAACTTGGATAGAGCTCCAAACTTTCTGATATACTCTGCAACCGTGCTAGTTTGTTTCAATTGCGTAAACTCAGCCCTTTTTGCCGCCCTCACCGTACGGCTGAAGTACTTATCAAAGAACACGGTTCTAAACCGTTCCCATCTCATCAGCGCCACGTCCGTTGTAGCCTTAATAGAATCCCACCAAGACCGGGCATCCAGTGCTAGGTGGAATGTGACGCACTCAACTTTCTCGACATTGTCCACTTTGGCATATGCCAACATATCCTCCATTTTTCGAACCCACTCCTCAGCAATAGAGGGGTCCGAAGATTGCCCGTCGAATATCGGAGGTCTCAGCTTTTGAAATCTCTCCATGCTTTGACCATTAGGGACGACTATCTCTTGGGCCCTCCGATTCTCACGAACCAAGTCCGTGATTTGCTGCGCTTGTCGATCCATGTGTTGGGATTGACGGTCGAGTAAGTCTGTCAGTCTATCTATGGCATCGTCTCGGGCGTCTCTACCGCGAACCATTTTCTAAAACTCCTATAAAAGTTAAAACAATAATCCTAAGAAATCGAATATAAATAAAGCAATTAAACGTACTTACAGTTGATGAAGGATGTCCGCGTAGTGGCTGAGCAGTCGTGCAGTCTACAGCACCGTTTTTAAAACCCGGGGGCTCTGATACCATAACTGTAACGACCCTTACCCGTACCCTAATTTTTTTCGTACAAATTTTTTGTTTAATGCGTATGAACTGTAAATCTGACCTTTGAGCGGAAATAAAACTTGTAAAATCGAAATCGGAATTGAAATAGAAATCAAAATGTTCGAAAACTAAATTGAAATCAATTAAATAAAACTTAAAAGAATTTAATTAACATTTAAAAACAATTAAAATTAAAACATAAAACATTTTTCTTTTCCCTTTTTGTTTGGCGGGCAGAAGAGGTGGCGATTGCTCGCCATAAAGTGGCGAGCAATCGCCAATTCGATCGCCAATAGGCAATTGCTCATGGCGAGCAATCGCCAATGGGCGATTACCATTTCGCCTAGCGATCGCCAGGCAATAGGTGGCGATTGCTCACCATTCTGTGGCGAGCAATCGCCACGCTCTCTGGAAATTTTCCAGAGAGCGCTCTTCCTTTCCCCCTTCTATTTCTCGCTTCAGCACTACACACTAACCACTTAGCACACAACAAATTTCACACACTTCACAATACACCTATTTACCCAATACATTCATCATTCCATCACACATTTTCGTAACAATACCAACACTCTACTTCACTTCCCACCTTGCCAATTACCGATAAATTAATTCAACACACATTTAAAACGTTACCAATTTCTTAAAAACGAACCGCGTGGTTCCGTTTAAAAGTTTAACATTCCCACTGTTTGAAAAACATTGAAAATTCAACAAAATACTATCCAATCAAAACATCCTAAAATATCAACTATACAATCCACCTATTCTTCATTTATCAAATCCCAAAATATTTACCTACGCCCCCACGGGTCAAAATCACGCCCCGACTGCCAGCGCACTCCCACGAGCCATCATTCCTCAACGTGCTCATACTTCAGGCCGAGGGACGTCATCCTCACCTGTCTCGAAATCACCTACACCATAAAGACGATAAATAAACAACATATAAAAACAACTAATCCTAACTACCAAAACCCAAAACAATTTAAACAAACAATCCTCAAGGTTCCTCGAGACGACTTTGACATATGGTGTAGGCCTATCGGCCAGAGTAAGTCACGAGAACTTACCTCGCGTTGTTGCACACCGAGCTCCGTCCACGAGCGTTTGTTCACCTATGCATTTCACAATATACGACGTTAAACCAAGCCTAAATCTTCAAACTTCAAAAATTGCTAACTCCTAACTAAAGAAAAATCTCCTAAACTCTGTTTAAGTTCGTTGAGGCATTTCATCGAGCAATTCGCACTCAATATTTCAAAAACTCCATTAATGGAGGTTTTTAAGCTCCAACTTAACCAAGTATTCAATACACCTCAACAAATCGATAAACTAAGCTCCGACAACTATCAATACGTCCATTAGAGGCATAACTAAGCTCAACCTATCAATTTCAAACATTGATTCACGTTTCCGACAAAAATCCTAACGAACCCTAATCGTTTTAAACCTTAGAAATCAATACCTAACGTTCCAAAAGTGTCGAGCCTTACCTAGAGAGCGATGACAGAAGAGAAACGTGAAGACTCGAGTCGCCGGAGGACAAGCTTCGACCACGGAGAGGAGAATCGCCGTAAGGGAGGAGAAGAATCGCACGGTGAGGGAGAGGAAGAAATGAAATTGGCGTGGGTGAAGGGAAAGAAAGGAGTTTTTGTTTTTAATTAAAATTTTGGTTTGACAATTACCAAATCACCCTTTGTCTCATTTTCTATTTATTTCTCTGATTATTTCATTATTTAACTAACAGTCCGATTTTCCAAAATTCTCATATTTTACCATAAATTCCTATTTATTATTACGGCTTTGTTAAAACCTTCCGTTCGTAAAACGGACTTAATCTGACGTATTTACAAAATTGTCGTTTACATTGGAATAATATTAAATCCCGTAAAGCTGGGTGTTACAGCCCCCAACCCTCACTTAGTCCACGTTGCATAAGTTTTATCTTCTTACTTTGTTCATGAGAAAACCATGCTCTTAAAACATTTTCATATGCATAAAATAGTCATGATGCATCTACATGGAAATTCTTAAATCATCAAGCTACAGAATAGAGTACTATCCAACATGAGACCTTACCATTCAGCTAATCATCAACATAATGTTAGACAGTAACATAAGGGAACTACAAATCATCGTATGAGTTTCTACCTAGCATCCTTTGATGTAGGGTCCTAATGACGGAGAAACCTGTACATTCACTTACCTGTTTTCCTTAGCAACTTGAGCTCCTTTTCTTCAGACTTTTTCACCTAAAACATTCACATTGCAGTAGTTAAAACAAAATCCTAGTAGTTCTAAATCTCAAGTCAATCTAAGATTTAATAGCTAAAGTCATTCCCGAATCCTTAGTCTAATACTCTGTGCAGTCTGAATCCAAAAACCGAAATAGATAGACCCGACTATCGATTACTCAGGGTTGGTTATTTTAAATGTCCAGAATCGATTCAGAATGACATTATCACTCTCAGATTCTAAAGTATCCTTATTAATACTCGGCCATTGAAGAATCCAGAACTTCAACACCGAGCTGAAATCAGAGCTTAACAACTAACAGATAACTACCTTGCCTATTTCATACCTTGGGCATGGATTCGTAGGGAATGCAGGCCTGAAGCCGATCGTCGACGAGAAGGATCACTGGAAACAGAGAGCGAGAGCTCGGGAGAGAAGAAGTCGCCGAGAGTAGAAGGTGTCGGCTACAGTGGTTTAAATGAAGTTTGAACCCTTTCCATTTTCTTTAAATACCGGTCTCAAACCTCCATTATTACAACTTTGCTACCTAACCTAGTTTAAATCCACATGTAATTAATTAAGCTCGGCATAATATTCTAAACCGGGAAAATTAACTAAACACGACTGTTAAAACGGTTAAGGAAATCACCTGGTCGTTATTTCGGGTGTTACATCCACCCCTCCTTAAACAAAATTTTCGTCCTCGAAAATTGATCAAACAAAAATCTCTGGATATTTGTCTAACATGTCCTGTCGTCGCTCCCAAGTGGCTTCTTCGATGCCATGATTCTTCCATAAAACTTTGACTAATGGAATCTCTTTATTCCTCAGAGTCTTAACTGCAGATTCCAATATCTGCACCGACTTTTCTTCATACACCAGTGTCGGCTCTAACTCAATATCCGTTGGCTGAACAACTTGCGTCGGATCTCGTATGCATTTCCTTAACATTGACACGTGAAAGACATTGTGAACCTTATCCAATGATGGAGGCAAATGCAGTCTGTAGGCTGTACTACCAATTCTAGCCAAGGCAGGGAAGGGCCCAACAAACTGTGGAGTAAGTTTCCCCTTTTTGTCAAATCTTAAAACTTCCTTGAACGGTGAAACCTTCAGGAATACATCATCCCCGACCGTAAATTCAAGATCCCTCCTCCTATGGTCTGCATAACTCTTCTGCCGGCTCTGAGCAGTCATCATCCTCTTCCTAATAATAGAAATCTTTTCAGACATCTGCAGCAGAATTTTGGGTCCTAGGAGTTTTGCTTCACCAACCTCATCTCAATATAGAGGTGACCTAAATTTCCTGCCACACAGTGCTTCATAAGGTGTCATACCAATGGTGGACTGGTAGCTGTTGTTGTAGGAGAACCAACCAGAGGTAAGTATCGGCTCCAGAATGACTGAAAATCTAGTACACACGCCCTCAACATGTCTTCAAGTATCTGCATAGTCCTCTCAGATTGACCATCTGTCTGCGGGTGAAAGGAAGTGCTAAAGGATAACCTTGTGCCAAGTGTGCCTTGTAGACCTTTCCAAAACCGAGAGGTAAACCTGGGATCACGATCAGAGACAATAGATACAGGAATTCCATGCAACCTAATAACTTCCTGTACGTACAGATCAGCAAGCTGGTCCATCGAGTAGGTTGTTCTTACAAGTAAGAAATGGGCTGATTTCGTTAGTCTATCAATCACAACCCAAATACTATCATGTCCCTTAGTTGTCTTAGGTAATCCTACTACGAAATCCATAGCTATGTGTTCCCACTTCCATTCGGGAATAGGTAAAGGCTGAAGGGTACCTCCTGGACGCTGGTGCTCGGCTTTGACTTGTTTGCATACCAAGCATGACTCTACATACTTAGCAACATCCCTTTTTAAGTTAGGCCACCAGTAGAGTAACTTCAGGGCTCGATACATCTTGGTGCTGCCAGGATGCATAGAAAAGGGAGACAAATGTGCCTCGGCCAAGATTAACTTACGTAATGCCTCATCATTAGGGACATACCATCGATTCCTAAACCTCAGAATCTCATCTTTGGAAAGACTAAACTCGGAGGTTGTGTCCTTCAATTTGCTCATTATGCTGATATTCTCCTCTGAATTCCTCTGTTGTGCCTCTTTGATCTTTTCCAAAACCATTGGTTGAATGGTCAAATCGGCAAGTAAGGTTGATAACTTTGGTACTATCTCCAACTCAAATCTCTGAACTTCTGTCCTCAAAGGTATAGACATAGTTGACACAACGGGTTGCATTGTTGTTGACATCCTGCTTAATGCATCAGCTACAGAGTTAGCCTTACCCGGGTGGTACCTGATCTCAAAGTCGTAATCCTTAACAAATTCCAACCAACGTCTCTGCCTCATGTTCAATTCCTTTTGTGTAAAGAGGTACCTCAGACTTTTATGGTCAGAAAACACCTCACACTGTTGTCCATATAAATAGTGTCTCAACATCTTCAAAGCAAAAACAACAGCGGCTAATTCTAAATCATGGGTGGGATAGTTCTGTTCATAACTCTTTAGCTGCCTAGAGGCATACGCTACAACTTTACCCTCTTACATCAAAACACAACCCAAACCAAATTTAGATGCATCACAGTATACGCTAAACTTTCCTTCTTTAGTTGGAAGAGTCAATACAGAGGCTGTTGTTAACTTCAATTTCAATGTTTGGAAGCTACCCTCACAAGCTTCGGTCCAAGAATATTTATTGTCCTTCTTTGTCAGGTTCGTCAGGGGCTTAGCTATCATAGAAAATCCTTTGATGAACTTCCTGTAATACCCTGCCAAACCAAGAAAACTACAGACTTCACTGACATTCCTTGGCTGTGGCCAATCCTTAACAGCCTGAATTTTAGTTGGATCTACTGATATACCATCGGCAGAAACAACATGACCTAAGAAGTTGACTTTATCTAGCCAGAATTCACACTTTGACAGCTTTGCATAGAGTTGCTGCTGTTTCAGGGTTGTCAAAACTATCCTTAAATGTTCCTCGTGATCAGCTTTAGTCCGTGAATAAATTAAGATATCATCTATGAACACAATTACAAACTTGTCCAAGTAATCACGAAACACTCGATTCATCAGGTCCATAAAGGCTGTTGGTGCATTAGTCAGTCCAAATGACATTACAAGGAATTCATAATGTCCATAACGGGTCCTGAAGGCAGTCTTAGGTATATCACTCTCCTTAACCTTCAGTTGGTAATACCCTGAACGCAAGTCAATCTTTGAAAACACTTTAGCTCCTTGTAATTGGTCAAACAAGTCGTCAATTTGGGCCAATGGGTACTTATTCTTAATTGTCAACTTGTTCAATTCCCTGTAATCTATACACATTCTAAGGGAACCATCTTTCTGTTTAACGAATAAGACAGGTGCACCCCAAGGAGAACTGCTAGGGCGTATAAATCCCTTGTCTACTAATTCCTGCAATTGGACTTTTAATTCCTTCATCTCAACAGGCACCATGCGGTATGGATTCTTAGACACCGGTAATGCCTCAGAGTACGTATCTATTACAAACTCTATTTCCCTATCAGGTGGCAAACCTAACAAATCATCCAAAAATGCCTCAGGGAACTCTCGAACTATGGGAATATCCTGTAATTCTACTCTATCCTTCATCCGAACATCCATTACACTAGCCAGGTAACTCTCACATCCATTTTTCAATAATCGATGAATCTCTAAGGGGGATATAATCGGCATTTTACTTATCTTAGGAATAGCTTGGAAGGAATAATGATCACCATTTGGGGGTCGAAAATCAACCATCCCAGATCTACAACTTATTGTGGCATAATGCCTGAATAACCAATCCATTCCTAATATCACCTCATACCCTTTCATGTCAATTACAATCAGTTCTACATATAGTTTCTTACCTCCTAAGGACACAACATCACCTTTAACAATCTGTTCAGAATGTAGGGACTTCCCTGATGGTAACATAACATTATATGACTTTTCGGCTAGTGAAAGTTCTAAGTTGTGATTGCATACAAACAAGGTTGATATAAACGAGTGTGTGGCTCCTGTATCTATAAGTGTGTAAGCAGCAAAACTACAGATCATAATGGTACCTGTTATGACTGTATGCTGCTCGGCTTCCTCATCTTCCATCATAGCATAAACTCTAGGTGCTACCCTTGTACGGTTCTGATCTGGCGGCATGGGGCAGTCTCTGACTATATGCCCAACCTTATCACATCTAAAACAGCGTCCAGAACGCAACTTTCATTCGCCAAGGTGGTTCTTCTGACAGGTGGGGCATAAGGGCGCCAGAGGCCTCTTTCCTTTTCCTTGGTCATCATTCTTGTTATAAGGCCTCTTCACACTTTTCAGCTGCTGTGGTCCCCTGTTCTGCTGTGGCTGCCAGCCCTTGTTCTGTCGTGGTGGCTGTTGAACATCCTTGGTCGTCTTCTTTGACTGATCACGCTGCTCATACACTGTTATTTCAGCCTCCTCCATTTCCAAGGCCTTAGCTGTGACTTCGGTATACGGCACATTGTAGATACCCGCAGTTTTCACTTTCATATACAAGCTTGGCTTCAGTCCTTGAACAAACTGATAGATCTTATCCTCCTCATCCTCTACCAGACGGGATGCATCCGTTACTGAACCAGTCTGTCGTAGATTCATAAACTCCTTTTTCTTACTGGCCCGAACAGTTTGATTAAAATATTTGTCAAAGAAGGCAGTCTTGAACCTTCCCCAGGTCATAGCTCCTATGTCAGTAGTGCCCTGAATCGAGTCCCACCAATGCCTCACATCCAGTTCCAAATGATAGACGGCACATGTGACCTTATCTCCCTCGTCCACCTTTGCATACTTGAACATGTCCTCCATCTTTCGAATCCATTCTTCAGCAAAAACAGGATCTGAAACTTGACCATTGAAAGTCGGGGGTCGAAGCCAGTGAAAACGCTCATCCCCATGTTCTCGGGCAATATTCGTACTCGAATTCCCTTGTTCTTCCCTGGCGGTCATGAGCTGCTCAACTTGGCGGGATTTGCGAATTACTAACTCAGTTAGTTGAGCAATAGTGTGACTATCCACGTTATCATCTCTCTGTTGACCTCTCACCATTTTGAGATTCCTAAACAATTAGTCATAAACACATCTTAACTTAACGACATTGCTAGAATCATAAACACTTACAGTTGCTGGAGTGTGCTCATGTGACAGTCAGTGCTGGAAGGCAGTCTGCAGAATCGGTTTTAGAACCCGTTTTTGCTTTGATACCATTTGTAACGACCCCATTTCCCAGAAAGATATTGTCCGCTCTGGGGATTGGGCCGTAACCCAATATCCTCCCCTCACGGCTTTGTTTGGCGAGAACTTCCCATAAGGTCACCCAACCTGGAATTGCTCTCACCGAAGCACTTTTAACTTCGGAGTTCTTATGAGATCCGTTGCCAATCGTGCTCCAAAACGCGTCTTACTATGTTGGGAGGGACTCTTTACATATGTTTCATTTTCACATACTTCCCCAAGCAATGTGGGATTGTGATGACCCCATTTTTACGACCTGTCACCTTCCGGTTCACCCGTGCGGACGTACCGCCATCCAGGTTCCGGTTCGTACAGCCATCGTATACATACTTGCACATTCGGGTCATCACAATCACCCCCCCTCGGGGGCCCAACGTCCTCGTTGGCCACATTTTTGTTTGGGTACAGGCTTTGATACCATAATTGTAACGACCCCAGTAGGGCCGAGACCAAACCATGACTCCTTTAAACTTGTTTGTATATCTTTACTGTTCTTATTTAGGATATGCCCCTGTTCATTTCTTTTTTAAAAAAAAAAAACAATCAAACTTAACTCAAGACACTTCACGCGATTTATTAAACGTTGCTCAGTTAATGAAATACAGCACACATCTGCCGACGGACAGTGTAGATTACTTCAGCCGATGAGCGGAAGCTCCAGCTTTTAATCTGCATCTACCGATAGAGAAATAAACCCACATCTACCGACGGTCACGTGCCCGCCACGTAACACATCAATTTCTTTCCAGCAGTAGACATCTACCGATATACAAGTGCAAACCGCGTGCTCCTTTAATATATCTTCCGATAGAGTACATCTACCGGTGAATAAAATACACTACATCGCCCGATGACCAACAAGTGAAACATAAGGCTCACACATGTCGATCGCTAGATGACAAGCACAGAGCTTGCTTCAGCCGGTAGTGAAAACCTACATCATCTGGTTACCATGTGCAATGCACGTGACTCACTTACTTCATCCGATGTTTGAAATACTCTACATCTTCTGGTCACTAGACGACAAAATGACATTTACATCATCCGGTAACCTAAATACACTTGATCTGTCGGTCACTAGACGACAAAACCACATTTTCATCATCCGGTGACTAAACGACAACTACATTCCCATCATCCGGTGACTAAACATACTACATCATCCGGTGAGGAAACATACTAATTGTTCAACTCCTATCATTTGACATCCGCCGATGACGTCAGCCGGATGATTGCCTCATCCAGCTTCTATCGTACAGCAGTGAAACACTATAATCATCAAACAACTTCATTCAACAGGAAAGTACCACAACTTACCCAAATCTTAACTTAGTAACTATAAACCTCAAAGAGTGAGAATCATAGACTCATCCAGAATACACATAGCGGAAGACTTAAGCAAAACAGACCATTCGATAATCTTTAAAATCATTATCAGACTCTGAAGTCTATCAATCAAATTCGAACTTCATTGTTATAAGAAATTCTATTCTACTTAGGCAACTGTTTATCATAAACTTTACTGACATACTATGAGCATAACCAGGGGGCTTAATCGCCTGTCCAGCCTTGCACTGTCATACTGAGCATCCTCCAGTAACCAGCTTTAAACATCATCTCCGGATTGGAAATCCTCACCTGTTAGCTCTTCACCTACATCATAAGGTTTAACTATAAGCCTAATGCTTAGTAAGGAATGCAACACTAACACGGATGCATGAATGCATAATTCGGAAAAATGCATGTTCATGAGTCTTTTGTTGTTCATATCTTTGCTCGTAATCATCATTCATAGTCATGGATCATATTCATCATTCATAATCTTTGATCATATTCTTCATTTAAGTTGTGTGGAATAAGAGAGGATTTGTGCCGGTAAAGGGGGTTCGACAGTGAGTTTGATCTTGGTCCCTACTGCAGGTCGTATTCATATGTCCCTCTTTTGGACTGTGACATACGCCGAACCGCCCCCAACCCTCACTTAGTCCACGTTGCATAAGTTTTATCTTCTTACTTTGTTCATGTGAAAACCATCCTCTTAAAACATTTTCATATGCATAAAATAGTCATGATACATGTACATGGAAATTCTTAAATCATCAAGCTACAGAATAGAGTACTATCCAACATGAGACCTTACCATTCAGCTAATCATCAACATAATGTTAGACAGTAACATAAGGGAACTACAAATCATCGTATGAGTTTCTACCTAGCATCCTTTGATGTAGGGTCCAAATGACCGAGAAACCTATACATTCACTTACCTGTTTTCCTTAGCAACTTGAGCTCCTTTTCTTCAGACTTTTTCACCTAAAACATTCACATTGCAGTAGTTAAAACAAAATCCTAGTAGTTCTAAATCTCAAGTCAATCTAAGATTTAATAGCTAAAGTTATTCCCGAATCCTTAGTCTAATACTCTGTGCAATCTGAATCCAAAAACCGACATAGACAGACCCGACTATCGATTACTCAGGGTTGGTTATTTTAAATGTCCAGAATCGATTCAGAATGACATTACCACTCTCAGATTCTAAAGTATCCTTATTAATACTTGGCCATTGAAGAATCCAGAACTTCAACAACGAGCTGAAATCAGAGCTTAACAACTAACAGATAACTACCTTGTCTATTTCATACATTGGGCGTGGATTCGTAGGGAATGCAGGCTTGAAGCAGGTCGTCGACGAGAAGGATCACTGGAAACAGAGAGCTAGAGCTCGGGAGAGAAGAAGTCGCCGAGAGTAGAAGGTGTCGGCTACAGTGGTTTAAATGAAGTTTGAACCCTTTCCATTTTCTTTAAATACCGGTCTCAAACCTCCATTATTACAACTTTGCCACCCAACTTAGTTTAAATCCACATGTAATTAATTAAGCTCGGCATAATATTCTAAACCGAGAAAATTAACTAAACACGACCGTTAAAACGGTTAAGGAAATCACCTGGTCGTTATTTCGGGTGTTACACATAATGTATATATACTACTCTTAGAAAATATTAGGGTTACAACCCTAAAAGAAGGTTTTACAAAAGGGTAATCCAAAAGTAGGCAAAAAAGGGTCCTCTGCTTAGTGAGGAAGGCCGAGTACCTTTTCGACATCCCTATGTCATTGACTTTTCCTAACCCTAACATGTACTCTTCCTAACATCTTTTACATCAAAACCATAAGTTAAATATTGCTTTAGGGCTTCACAAAAAAAAATGGTGCTTTAATTTCACTTGCTTTGCACTTCATGAATTGCCTAGAATCCATGTGCTTCCTAGAGTGATGCATCAATGGTTGATAGATTGACTTGGGATTTGTGCTAGGTGATCTTTGATTCGAATTCTTTGACTCCTTTTTGATGTATTTTGAGCTAATATGGCTCTTCAAACTCCCAAGGAGAGAATGGCCAAAGATGACAATAATGTTGTTGGATGATGGAAAGAAGTTGTCTCAACTTTTCGTGCCAATGCTCCAATGAATCTGTCACGACCCGTACCCGTGATGTCACATTTTTTTTTTTTTTAACTTTTACTTTAACTGTACATAAGCGGAAATCTAAACCAAAGTCGAAATCGGAATTGAAATCATTAACAACATTTGAAAACTACTTCAAAATCTATTATAAATAACTTAAAACTAATAATAAATCAATTAAATCGTAAAGGAAATTAATTATTTAAAACATTTTTTTTTTATATAAATAGGCAGAGTGGTGACCAGTCGCCACAACTTGTGGCGACTGGGCGCCACAATTTGTGGCGACTGGGCGCCACAATTTGTGGCGCCGCCCCTTTGATGGCCACCTACGATCGGGCGCCACTCTTTCCGCGCCCGATCGCTGAACTCTCTGGAAAACCCGAGAGTTCCGCGACCAGTCGCCACCCCTTCCGCGACCAGTCGCCCGCCACTTGTTTTTCTTTCCTTCCTTTTTCTTCTTTCATTTCACTTGCACTTCTTCCCTTTTATCATTACTAAACACCAAACACTCATAAACATAACACTTATCAATTCCTCACTACTTCTTCACCCAATCCGTTCGTGCTTCCATAACATTACACTTCAAACATTACTTCATTAAAAATTCTCCAAAACCAACATAACTTACTTTAAACAAAATCAATTTCATAAAAACAAACCGCGTGGTTCCGTTTAAACATTGAACAATCCTACCTGTTTTAAAAACATAAAAAAAAACACCACAAAACGCTTTACATTTTCTATACAATCGCCAAACGTCCTAAACATATCTAAACGTACTAAAAATCCATCAAATTCATCATTATCCCAAACAATACCAAAACCCTCAAAAACTTCTAACCATGAGTAAACCCGCCCTGCCAAAACACGCTCCGCCGCCACGAGCTCCGCCACCGACTGCTACACTTGATCGTCATAAGGTGGTTCCTCACCTTCGTTCTCGTCACCTACATCATACAATAACTACATTAAGCCTAATGCTTAGTAAGGAGCGTGCTAAACATAACGTTACCTATATGCATGACATTTATAAAACAGTTTCGTTTCGTAAAACATCTTTCTTTTTCCGTGAAAAACATTCATTTAGTCCCGTGAAAACATAGTCCCGTGAGAAACATAGTCCCGTGAGAAACATCCATTTACTCCCGTGAGAAACATATCATTACTCCCGTAAGAACATACAGTCAGGCCCGTGAGAAACATATCATTACTCCCGTGAGAACATACATCATTCACATAATCGTTCTTTCATTTAACTTTTCATAAAACATGTTCATAAACAGTTCGCATGCACTTTAAGAAAACATGATGCATGAGGAGACATACACGTAAGGAAAAGCCTATCACATGAGCACTACCTAAATCGCTAAGGCACTACTTAACTACCCGTCGTTCCTTAGCTACCCGTATGACCACTTTCTTCATAACAATCAACATCATCAACATTGTACGACGTAGGGCCTTAGTGGCCGGAAAGCCTAACGCTCACTTACCTGGCGTCCTAAACATGCCGAGCACCGTCCTTGAGCTTGAGTCACCTAAGGCATTTAACAACAAACCATTAATATCGACTCACGAACCTCACATCAAACAATTTGTCTTCTCGAGCTAGGACTAATTCTTCCAAAAACTCTTAATCACTTCATTTAGACATTTTATCGAGCACTTGGTGCTCACAACTTCAAAAACCTCCATTAATGTCTTTCAACCACATTTCCAACAACCCTAACTTGACATTAATATCATCCAACACCATTAATCTACTCCAACAACTTCGATTTTACATTAAACATCATCAATAAGTAAATAATAAACAACCCTAACTATTTCTAACAAAACCCCTAATTTTTCTTCACAAACCCTAACTCAAAATCACTCCAAACCACAAATAAGCTTAACCAAAACGTAGAGCTTACCTAGCACGTTGTTTTGTTGAAGAAACTTGAAGGAACAAATCGCCTAAAATGGAAGAGAGATTGAACCGTGGAGATGGCAATGGAGAAAGAAAGAAATCGCCAAAGGAGAGGAGAAAGGAGATTTCGTGCGTGGAGGAGAAGTGAGGAAGAGAGAGAGAGCATTTAGCCATTTAATAAAATTTTATCTTTAAAATGACCAAAATGCCCATAGCTTATTTCCCTTAGCTAAATCCGTTGTTTCCTCAACCAATTTGGTTCCTCCGAAATTATTTTATCTTACCAAATATTCCTATTTATTCTTAGGGTTCTAATGGAACTTCCCGTTGGTCATTTGGGCTTAATTTAATATTTCTACGAATTTAAAATTCTATAATGCTTAAATACTTAGTATTCGAACATAAAGCTCGAAATTCTTAAAACGAAATTCCTGGGTGTTACAGAATCGATTGCTTGGACTCCTTTTTGTGTAGTGAAATTATGTTCTCCTGTAAGAAATATAAGAAAGAGAAACCTACACGATGAGCAAAGAAGTTATAATAAGATTTATCTTGGATCCTGAGAAGGGATCCTGTGACACATCACGATCAATCTAGGTGTAGTTACGCTTGTCGATATTTTGTGCATCATAGTTTCGCTGGTAAGTGGCGTAGCTGTAGCAATGCAAGCTAATTAGGGTTAACAGGATGTTTTAATAAAGATCAATAAATACAATACACATTAAACAATTAAATGAGGTTGCACACTTGTCAATTCAATAGAGAATAGAGATTTTGATGCTTAGTTGCTGTTAGAATTCGTGGAAATTATGACGACTCACGACAAATCCTTGAGACAAAAAGCTTCAACTAGTTTTTATCTCTCTTCACTTATCTTTAATTTCATTGTATTCTCAATGGCTATTGGTATGATTTTTTTTGTGCTTTTTCCTTTTGCAATTATGAACTAAATTTCTTGTATGCTATTACAATACGCATGAAACTTAATGAAGTTTATATCTTTTTCACTATATTGATTTGTATCAGGTTTGAATGTTCCTTTTGGTCTTTAATGTTAATTTGATTATCTAGCCAATAATTTGGTTAATCTTATCACGTTTAATGAATTTGGAAAAAAGACTTTCATGTTAGATACAAACAGAATAACACGTGATCATCAAGAGGAAACCGTGAATTTGTGTAGGATAGAATGTATCTAGATAACATGTGTAACCTAAATTGAGAAGTTGACTTAAATGATTTATTAATGTTTTATTCACATAGGAATATAGTGAATTTAATATCTAACAAAATTTCTAATCAACCATCGGGAGAGGCTTTTCGATAATTAGAGTTTTCGGTTAACTAACCCACACAAATTGATTAATTGAAAAAGGTAACTTAATTTGTTCATTGTTTGGGGAAACTTTTAGTCTTAGGTTTTAATTAATTGAAGTTAATTTTTTTTTAATTTCTTGCTTTGGTTTTACTAGTCATTAGTCATTATAATTACAAAATTTATTTTTTAAGTAAAAGTAAATTGGTAGTTAAAAATTTAATTGTATCAATTCCCTCTCGGTTTCACATCTATTTTCATCACTATTTTACTTGTGCCCTACGTACTCTTGCGTTGTGTAAAATCACCAACAAATTTGTAGCATTGTTTATGGGGAAGTGTTTTACTCTTAAATTTTTAATATCAATAGAAATTATTTTTATTCTAGTTTAAAAGTTTATAATAGCGAATTTTATCTATTTTCAAGCACTCAAGCGTTGCATGCGAAGTGACAAAACTGTAAGCTTCTACCCTATAATCTTGAAATACAAAAAAACATGCAAAAGAAACAGGAAGAAAAAAAGAAGACAATATTTATATCAATAACTTGTAATGGCTGAAGTACTTGAAGAACAATTGAAGACTTTGAGAGATTATGCAATGTTGCTAGTGAATGGTATTCAAACAAGTATTGTCTTGCCACCAGTTGCAGCCAAAACTTTTAGGATTAAGTCGACAATTATTTAGATGATCCAAACTTTAGTGCAGTTTCAGGGTTATCAAATGACAATTCAAATGTGTATCTAGCAAGTTTCCTAGAGATACGTGATACGTTTAAGTTTAATGGGCTTTAATCTCATGCGACTAGGTTGTGACTATTTTATTTTTCACTCAGAGACAAGGTGAAAAGTTGTTTATTTCCCTACCTCTGGGTTCATTATCCATTGGCATGATCTAGCTCAAAATTTTTTTGGCAAAATATTTTTCATCAGCTAAAACAGCAAGAATGCGTAATGATATTGTAACACCCCTAATACTGTACCCATTTTTACCCGTATAAATTTTTCATTTTATTTCACACTTTAAGCGGAAACTAAATCGGAATTGAAAACAAAACCATTTATAAACTTAAAACTATTTAAAAACAATTAATAAAACCATTAAAACATTTATCAATCGATGAAGGGTAAAACCGGAAAGCAGAGGCAGAAGAAAGGGAAGTGACTAATCGCATGATCGCTGCATTATGCAGCGAACAGTCGCTGCATAATGCAGCGCCTGATTGCTGCACAATGCAGCGCCTGATTGCTGCACAATGCAGCGACCAGTCGCTGCATATAGCAGCAACTAGTCGCTGTATTGCAGCGACAAATCTTTCTCTCTGGAATCCGAGATTTCCAGAGAGCTAAGCCAGCATTTTTCAACACTTGAACCTGATTCCAGAGAGCAACTTAACATTTTAACATTTTCTTCAACTCATTAAACATCACCAAACTGACGTCCTAAACACTTCAGAATTGCCCAAACATTTTGCTCAAAACGTAATCCTAAACCAACTTAATACGTGATAGAAACTTTATAAAAACAAACTGCATGGGTACGTTTAAAAGTTGTCTAATCCTCCTGTTTCAAATTCCAAGCAGTTCCAGTAAAAACTATAAAAACACGGATTATAAACAGACTTCCAAAAACGTTTAAAACATCAAATATGAACCTAACATCTAACCATATCCAAACATCCTAACATGTTCGTCTATACATACGTATCATCCATTAAATCCCACAAAATACTCACACAGACATCCCCACGGGTCAAAACGCACCGACTGCTCAGCACACTCCCGCGGGCCATTCTCCGTCAACTGCCTCATACGTCCGGAGGAGGAACGTCGTCCTCACCTGGCTCAATGTCACCTATAACGTCACCTACACCATACAGACACCTATGAGCTAACAGGCTCAGTAAATTCTACGTAAATACAGATGCGTGCAGTGCATATGGAGTTCAGAAATCATGCATAACAGAGCATCGCAGACAGTATATCACCGAGGTCTCAGCCCACTAACCGGAGAGAGCCCATCCAGCGGTCGGACTACTCTTTCCAGTTAGAGGAGGGGGGTACACGCTTACAACACGTACAGCCGTGCCTGAGCCCCAATTTTTGGGCCACATGGTTTTCAGAAAACATCGTGCAATGCAGAAATTCGTTTTCATGCCAAGTTAAAATACGTGATGCATGAACAGTTCAATATAAAAGTAAGCAAACAAACATGCGTACCATCAAGACTGTAAATGAAATAACCTACAAAATGTTTTTAAACCTAACTACCCAACCAAAGCAATTAAAACAAACAATCCTCTAAGATCCTCGACGCTAAATCGAAGTACGGTGTAGACCAATCGGTCAGAGTAAGTCACGAGAACTTACCTCGTGTCCGCTGCAGCTCAAGCTTCGTCCACGAGCGTTGTTCGTCTGTGGCAAAACACAATATCGACGTTAAAACGAGTTTAAACTTCTAAACGTTCAAAATTAACAAAACCTTAACTAAAGAAATTTCCTAAAGCTTTAATCCAATTTATTGAGCTATATTATCGAGCCAATACCCGCTCGGCAACTCAAATCCAAATTACGAGTTTTTCCCTAAATCCCAAAATTTCTCGAACTTTAACATTTATTCTAAATCAATTAAATTCGTCCAATAACGTCCAATATGTTCAATACAGTCATAAACTACGATAACCTATTGATTTTCAAACCCGAAATCACATTTTTAACCGAAACCCTAACGAAACCCTAACGTCCAACCGGTGCGAAAACTGAAAACCAAAGCTCTAGAATCATAGATTCATACCTAGGACGTCGATTGGAGGAGAAATCGCGAAGAACGGAAGTTGATCGGAGGAGAAACGTAGGTCGGAAATGTTGGATCGCCGCGGCAAATAGAGAGAATGCTCTCTGGAACTTCAAACTACCGAGGAGAAATGAGGAGAAATGAGGGTTAAGTTATTTTTTATAATATTGGTTTGGCAAATTACCGTTTTGCCCTTAACACTTAATTCTATTTGTTTCGCCCTTCATTTCGTTAATCGGCTAAAGATTCGGGTTCTCCAAATTTCCTTATTTTACCAATATGTCCAACTTATTATTTAGGATTTAATAAAACTATCCGTTCACAAAACGGACCTCGTTTACTATTTTTACTAAAACGTCATTTACATTACAATAGAGGTAATTACTCAGAATATAGTGTTATTATTCTGAAAATTCCCTAAATTTCCTTAAAATCCCAATTAATCGTTAGGATCGTAATAAAGCTTTCTTTTCGTAAATCGGACCTGAATTGACATATTTATAAAAATGTCTTTATATAATAATATATTAATATAATATATTAAATCCAAAAGTCCGTACAAGCCGGGTATTACAGATATTACGTCATTAAGGTAATTGGATTTAGAGTCTTTATATGAGGCATGAGAATGGTTCAAGGAATTATTACGACAATATCATCATCATGAGATACCAAAATGGCTTCAAGTCTAGACTTTTTACAACGGATTGAATGGTCACTTAAACTCCAATATTGATGCAGTAGCTGGAGAGTCATTTGTGACAAGATTCATTGATACATGCTATATTTTATCCGAGAACATGGTAGCCAATAACTACTAGTGCCCAACTGAAATATCAACAAATAGAGAGGTTGCAAGAATTAAAGAAGTGGATGCTATATGAAACACCCAGAATTTTTAGCATCATTTATGCCCAGAAATGAAGAATTTTAAAGTAATTTGATGATTGGAAAAATGTTATTGGAACGTTAAGGGTTAAATCGTGAGGCTAAATTGAACGAAGAATTTACAAAAAAAATTTAAACCGACAGATTGCGAAACTTATAGTTAGAAATAAGGGGGAAGGGCAAGATGGTAAATTGGGTTTAATTTTTAATAAACCTCTCTCTCTCCCTCCCTCACCCAGCAGCTCCCTCTGTCACAGACCATTTTCCCATGGTCCATGATGGTGCGGCAACTGTGGGCGTTGGCGGGCACAAGCATGGACAAGAGTGCAACCATGATGGTTTGTGTGCATAAAGGTTGAGTACGGGGCCAAGTGGGTCGGTGTGCTCAAGAAGGCAAGAGTCGGGCTCTTGAAACATGATGGTTGCCGAGACAAAGGACACAGAGCGATATGGGGCGCTCAAGGCAAGTTGGCCACACCATGAGTTCTAGACATGGGGCAAAGTGGTGCGACAAGATCAACAAGCCATATGTGGCGATGTCAAGACAATCATGGTGCATGGTGCATGGGCCGAGGGCCTAGACATGATAGGAGGCGCGGGGCATCCTCCTATGGCATGGAAAAATATGACTAAGTGTTAGTGGGCACTTGAGGCACGCAGGCTGGATCACTTGGAGTGGTGCAGTCCACACATGGCGCTGGGCGCTGGATGGGGCAGGCCCATGCGGGAAGGCAGAAGATCATTTATGTTAGTGCTTCATTTATGTTAGTGCTCTCATTTATGTTAGTGCTTCATTTTTGTTAGTGCTCTCATTCATGTTAGTGTTCTCATTTATGTTAGTGCTTATTTATGTTAGTGCTTGCACTTATGAGGATTCATGTACATGGCCTTGGCCATTTGTGTATAAATAGGCCATGAGCAACCAAGCCAAAGACATCAACTTCAAGTGGAAGAGTGTCTTGAGCATTGTGGTTTGCCTTGGAGAGAAATTTTTCCTAGTTCTTGTTTTCGGAAATCAAGGAAGGTTGGGAGGGGTCCTCCCGTAAACACTTGTGTCTCTTCTATTATCTGCATTATTGGTGAGGGACTGGCCATTGTCGTTGACTTGGCGCCATCATACTTGGTGAAAATTCGGGCAAGAATTTAACCGTGTGACACCCTCCCTCTCTTTCCTTCTCTCCTCTTTGCCTTGCGCCAGCAATGATTTCATCCATCCTCCACGCCGATTTCTCTCCTCTTTCTTCCAGGTTTGAAGTTCCAAGGTGAGATTTAAGATTTGTGGAGTGGGTTTTAGGATTTGGGTTAGGGTTTGAGTTGATTTTCATAGATTTTGTGGTTTTGGGTTAGGGTTTCAAAATTTCCTCCCACCTTCTTGAAGGATTTGGTCTGAATTTCCCCTTTTCCAAAAGATTTAAGGTGTTTAAAACTTAAGGAAAAGTGCACGAGTCGCTAAGGAATTCCAGGTAAGTGTGTGTTAGGTGTTAGGCCAATAGGGTCCTATTTCACAAGGGTACTAGGATGTTATGTCTGATGATGGTTTTGATGTCTTATCGTGAATTGTTTGAGGATGTTTTGTAGCACCCGGTTCCATCGAACCAAAATTTAATTTATTATTTATGATGTACTTTTATAGAAAGGTTGGGGGAGTTATTGATTAGGTTAATAAATGATCAGGCGAGGGCATGATGGTAATTAGAATTTTTACATAGTGGATAACGTATTTAAGGAAAAGTTCAGTGTGAGTAGCCGCCACTGTTTCATTTCTTTTTACCTCTCAGCTCGACAGATTTCCCCTAGGCGATTCCCCTCCAACCAAGGTGAGTTTTGATTCGATTACTTGTTTTTTTTTAGTGTCTAGATAACTGGTGGATGGCTATGTGTGCATTTTAAAAGTACAGAGAGTGAGGGATGGGATTTGGGGTTTAGCGATGAATCGGGAATGGCGAGGAATAGAACCCCCAGAACTAGCCCCTTTAGATTTCCTAATGTTTAGAATGAAGTTTAGTAATGCTGTGCTTATGTTTTAGGTGAGCCAGCTCTTGGAATATCCTACCACCAGGAACTCTCGGTGAGGCCAGGTAAGTGAAGTATTGTGTGTGCCTTCGGACCTACATCACAAAACAGTAGGTTTATGCATGTTTGAGTATTTTCTATATGTCATGCATCATGTTTTTAAAAGAATTACGAAAATGAACTTTCATGTATCATTATGGAAAGACAGGTACAGATTGAAATGCATTGGCGGTTAAGGGAACTAATCCACTCCTTAACTGATGAAGAGGATTTATAACATTGGGAGAATTGATCCCACTCCCAAGGGAATTGAGGGATCAGAACAGCTATTAAGGGAATTCATCCACCCCTTAACTAATGAAGAGGATGTATAATATTGGGAGAATTGATCCCACTCCCAAGAGAACCGAGGGATCAGATCAGTGATTGAACGAATGTGCAACTGAGATGTGAAAGTAGAAACTGCATAATTAGGATTTAAGTTTCAGCATATCATTTCATTATTGCTTTACTTACTTAGCATTAGGCTAATAGATGAGTTTTGTGATGTAGGTGTTGAGGATACCACAGGTGAATTCCATGAGTTTACTGATGAATAGATGGAGTTGGGGGAGCAGTTCTCTGTCTCAAACTGGTATACTGATGAGGCGGATTAACTGATGTCTGGTGGTGTGAAAGTTTAGTTGACAGTGTTTCAATTTAAGTATGTTGAGTTTTCATGACAGTAGTTATTTCAATGTTTTGAATACGATTTCGAGATCTTCCTGTTAATAATATTCTATTGAGATTTAATGTTGGCACTCACTGGATTTTTAGTAATGTAATAGTTTGAATGTTTTCAGTGAAGTGAGTAAATCCTTTTATGTAGTTAGAGTTGTGTTTGTATACCAAGGAATAGATGAAATGTGGTTCTGTTCTCAATCGTTAGATGAAGTTTATCGGCAGAGGTTGAGTTGTAGTTCTATTGTCTATCGGAAGATGTCTTCAGTGGAAGCCATCGGATGATATAGAACAAAATTTGTCATTTAGTGATCGCTATATATAGCTTGTTTTATAGGAAGATGTTTTGTTCACTATCGGTAGATGAAGTCTATCGGCAGATGTCCAGTTGTTGTTCTATTCACTATCGGTAGATGAAGTATATCGGAAGATGTCGGGTTATAGTTATGTTGTCTATCAGAAGATATAAGTAGAAAGTTTGTCGTTTAGAGATCGGTGTATGCAGTTTACTCAATCGGAAGATGTAGGTTTAAGTCTATCGGGTGATGTCTTAGTAAACTCATCGGCAGATGCGTGCTGACGTCATCCGTAGATGTAGGAGGACTTTTGTCGTTTAGTCACCGGAAGAAGCCTTCTATTTCCTGTTTCATTCTTTTCCGTTGACTTTATTTATCGGCAGATGAATTTGACTTTTGTGACTTCTTAAGTATTTCACGATTTAAACCTCTATTTCTTTTTGGCCGATTAACTCTTAACATTCCGAACGATTATCCTAGCGACGTTTTTCACAGTTTTGCTTATCTCTATTATTGTCCAAATGATTTCTGATGCAAGTTTTAAATGTTTATTTATTTTGGATTCTAACTTATGTCAAGAGTCGATTGTTGAGAGAATTTTTTTAAAAATACGGATGAAATTTCTTAGTCATGTACGGGCTTTTGAGTAACGAGCCAGGTTCAGATAACTCGGGGCGTTACAGTGTGGTATCAGAGACATTCAGTTAAACCATTCAAAAGATTACTCATCAGTGCTAATCGTCGCATGGAAGTACTCCAACAATTGTAAGTGTTTATGTTAGCCTCAGTAATTAGATAATTATGAACGTAGTTAACCTTGTACAGGAAGTCAGTTTAATGGCCAGACGCCCAAGAAGACCTAGGATACTGAGGGAAATGCCAAACTTGATGAGTGAGGAGGAACCTAGTGTTATTAGATAACTAACAGACTTGGTACGTCAGCAAACAGACTTAGTGCGTCAGCAGTCCGATCAGTTGGGGGTGTTGCTGAACCGAGAGGTACAGGGGAGTGCCAACTCAGGTTCTAGCAATGAGCATTCTGGAGACCGATTCCGAAGGCTTCAGCCGCCCACATTTGATGGAAAGTCATCCAATCTGATTGTCGCTGAGGAGTGACTTAGGAAAATTGAGAGTATGTTCAGGTGTGCCAATGTTGGTGAAGGAGACAAAGTCACGTTGGCCAAGTTCCATTTTGCTGGTGATGCTCAACTTTGGTGGGAGACAATCGAGACCACCACCGATGTCTCAGCGATGTCTTGGTCGCAGTTCAAGGATATCTTCTATGAGAAATATTTTAATAGCACAGTCCAGACAGCAAAGAAGGTAGAGTTTTTGAACTTGAAGCAGACAGGGTCTGTGGCAGAATACGTTAGACAATTCGAGTCTCTGTCCAGGTTCGCTGGACACCTTGTTCACCGAAATGAAGATAAGGTGTTTCAATTCATGAATGGACTGAAACCAGAAATGTACAGAGGGGTCAAGTTTTCGGGTTATAAAGGTTTGCCCTTCAGTGATGTTGTGTCCACAGCATTGGAGGTGGAAGAAGCTGAATTGAAATGTGCTGGACTAAAGGAAACCCCGAGAAAGTTTGTTCAACCACCGCCGCAGAGAGGAGTGAAGAGGTCCAATGAAGGCCAGTACAGCCAAGGGATAGGAAAGAAAGTACCAGATACCAAGAAGTTTCCTCAGTGCCCAAAGTGTTTGAAGAATCACTCGGGCGAGTGTAGATTTGGATCGGGTAAGTGCTTCAACTGCGAAGAGGTTGGACACTTGTACAAGGATTGCCCAAAGCCCCGGGTCGTTCGATGTTTCCATTGCAACAAGGTTGGCCATGTTAACAGAGACTGCCCAGCTTTGAAGGGTGGCCCTGCCAAGATTAAGCCAAGAATATTCTCCATGATGGAGTCAGGTGATGAGGACCAGCCTGCTGTAGTGTCAGGTACTATATTGATTAACTCTATACCTGCTTTTACTTTGATAGATTCGGGTGCAACGCATTCTTTTATAGCCTCTGCATTTGCTGATAAGTTAGATGTACGGTTTACTCCTTCTGAGCATGTGTTTAACGTAGCATTACCTTCTTGTGAGCACATGCACTCCAATCAAATGATGCCTGATAGTTTGGTGTTAGTAGGGAACATGAATTTGCCTGCTGATCTCATTGTTATGGACATAACGGGATTTGATGTGATCCTAGGAATGGATTGATTGTTTAAGCATTACGCCACAATAGATTGTAGGACTGGAATTGTTAGTTTTCACCCCCTAGTGGTTTAAACCATACCTTCCAGGCTCTGAAGAAGAGTAAGGAAATGACTGTGATGACTTCTATCGATTGTAGACCCTCCCCATGCAGAGAGTATTTGTGCTTTTTGGCCAATGTCTTAGACACGCAGCTAGTAGAAAAATCAAGTCCTTAAAATGTTTTAGTTGTCCAAGACTTTCCAGAAGTATTTCTAGGTGACCTTCTTGGCTTGCCACCAGATAGGGAAATTGAGTTTGTGGTAGATGTTTACCCCGGCGCCGAGCCTGTGTCTAAAAATCCATATAGACTAGCACCAACAGAACTTAAAGAATTGAAGAAACAATTAGAGGATTTGTTGGAGAAGGGGTTCATACGCCCTAGCTTTTCACCATGGGGTGCACCTGTCCTTTTTGTCAAAAAGAAGGATGGATCAATGCGTATGTGCATAGACTATAGGGAATTGAATAAGCTAACTGTCAAGAACAAGTATCCACTGCCGAGGATTGATGATTTATTTGATCAGCTTAAGGGTGCAAGAGTTTTCTCTAAAATTGACCTTAGGTCCGGTTATTACCAGTTGAAGGTTAAATCTGAAGATATCCCAAAGACTGCCTTTTGCACGAGGGATTTTCAAAGATTGTCACACCGCTTACTACGTTAACAAGGAAAAATGTGAAGTATAATTGGACTGATAAATGTGAATCCAGTTTCCAGACCTTGAAGCAGAAACTAACCAATGCTCAAATTCTGACCCTTCCTGTCGTTAATGGTAAGTTCAGCATATATTGTGATGCATCCAAAGTTGGACTTGGTTGTGTTTTGATGCAAGATGGAAAGGTTATAGCTTATGCTTCTAGGCAGTTAAAAGTGCATGAGAAGAATTACCCTACACATGACTTAGAATTAGCTGTTGTGGTCTTTGCATTAAAGATTTGGAGGCACTACCTGCACGGACAAGCTTGTGAGATATTTTCGGATCATAAAAGTCTGAAATACATTTTTACGCAAAAGGAACTGAATATGAGGCAACGAAGGTGGCTAGAGTTTGTCAAAGATTATGATTTCGAGATTAAGTACCACCCTGGCAAGGCGAATGAAGTGGCTGATGCTTTGAGTAGAGTGACTCCTTCAGTCTCTGCATTGATTCTAGAAATATTGATAGCTTTAGAGACAGAATTCCTGTAACACCCGAGAAATTCGTTTTAGGAATTTCGAACCTTAATTTTCAAATGTTGATATTTTAATCAATTTTAGAGTTTCTATTTCGTTGAAATAATAAAATAAGTCCAAATGGCGAACGGGAAGTTTCGTTAGAGCCCTAAGAATAAATAGGAATATTTGGTGAAGTAAAATAATTCTGGAGAAATTAAATCGAAGGATGAAATAACGATTTGAGCTAAGGAAATATAAGAAGGGGCATTTAGGTAATTGTGGAAGTCAAAATGTTGATAAAAATACAAAACTCTCTCTCTCTTCCTCACTTCTCCTCTACGCACGAAACCTCTCCCTTTTCTCTCTATTTCGGCGATTTCCTTTCCTCCATCGCCATTCCTCCAACGCCGACGATTCCTTCCGTTTCCGACGAGTTTCTCTCCTATTTTCTTCAACAAATCAACCCTCCAAGTAAGCTCTATACTTTGGTCATGTTTGTAGTCGTTTTGGGTTTTGTTTTGAGTTAGGGTTTGTAAAGAAAATTAGGGGTTTTGTTAGAAATCATTAGGGTTGTTTATTTGTTACTCATTGATGATATATTTATGATTTTTGAAGTTGTTGGAGTTGATTAGTGATGTTAATGTGAGATCTAGGTTGTTGGAAAGGTAGTTGAAAGACATTAATGGAGTTTTGAAGCTTGTGAACACCAAGTGTTTGATGAAATGCCTAAAAGAAAAGGATTGGAGTGTGTAGAAGGATTTGTCCTAGCTAGAGAAGTCGATTATTTAGATTCGATGCTTGAAAATCGATATTAATGATGTGATGTTAAATGCTCTAGGTAACCAAAGCTCAATGGACGGTGCTCGGCATATTTAGGACGCCAGGTAAGTGAGCGTTAGGCTTTCCGGCCACTAAGGCCCTACGTCGTACAATGTTGAAAATGTTGTTTGTTATGAAGAAAGTGGTCATACGGGTAGCTTAAGGAATCGACGGGTAGTTAAGTAGTGCCTTAGCGATTTAGGTAGCGTTCATTCGATAAGTTTTCCTTACGTGTATGTTAGTGTCATGTGATAGGTTTTCTTACGTGTATGTCTCCTCATGCATCATGTTTAGTAAAATGCATATGAACGGTTTATGAACATGATTTTATGAAAAGATTAAATGAAAGAACGTGAATGTTTCTCACGGCGTATACGAATGTTTCTCAGGGAGTATATGAATGTTCCTACGGGAGTATATGAATTTTTCCTCACGGGAGTATATGAATGTTTCCCACGGGAGTATATGAATGTTTCTCACGGGAGTATATGAATGTTTCTCACGGGAGTATATGAATGTTTCTCACGGGAGTATATGAATGTTTCTCACGGGAGTATATGAATGTTTCTCACGGGAGTATATGAATGTTTCTCACGGGAGTATATGAATGTTTCTCACGGGAGTATATGAATGTTTCTCACGGGAGTATATGAATGTTTCTCACGGGAGTATATGAATGTTTCTCACGGGAGTATATGAATGTTTCTCACGGGAGTATATGAATGTTTCTCACGGGAGTATATGAATGTTTCTCACGGGAGTATATGAATGTTTCTCACGGGAGTATATGAATGTTTCTCACGGGAGTATATGAATGTTTCTCACGGGAGTATATGAATGTTTCTCACGGGAGTATATGAATGTTTCTCACGGGAGTATATGAATGTTTCTCACGGGAGTATATGAATGTTTCTCACGGGAGTATATGAATGTTTCTCACGGGAGTATATGAATGTTTCTCACGGGAGTATATGAATGTTTCTCACGGGAGTATATGAATGTTTCTCACGGGAGTATATGAATGTTTCTCACGGGAGTATATGAATGTTTCTCACGGGAGTATATGAATGTTTCTCACGGGAGTATATGAATGTTTCTCACGGGAGTATATGAATGTTTCTCACGGGAGTATATGAATGTTTCTCACGGGAGTATATGAATGTTTCTCACGGGAGTATATGAATGTTTCTCACGGGAGTATATGAATGTTTCTCACGGGAGTATATGAATGTTTCTCACGGGAGTATATGAATGTTTCTCACGGGAGTATATGAATGTTTCTCACGGGAGTATATGAATGTTTCTCACGGGAGTATATGAATGTTTCTCACGGGAGTATATGAATGTTTCTCACGGGAGTATATGAATGTTTCTCACGGGAGTATATGAATGTTTCTCACGGGAGTATATGAATGTTTCTCACGGGAGTATATGAATGTTTCTCACGGGAGTATATGAATGTTTCTCACGGGAGTATATGAATGTTTCTCACGGGAGTATATGAATGTTTCTCACGGGAGTATATGAATGTTTCTCACGGGAGTATATGAATGTTTCTCACGGGAGTATATGAATGTTTCTCACGGGAGTATATGAATGTTTCTCACGGGAGTATATGAATGTTTCTCACGGGAGTATATGAATGTTTCTCACGGGAGTATATGAATGTTTCTCACGGGAGTATATGAATGTTTCTCACGGGAGTATATGAATGTTTCTCACGGGAGTATATGAATGTTTCTCACGGGAGTATATGAATGTTTCTCACGGGAGTATATGAATGTTTCTCACGGGAGTATATGAATGTTTCTCACGGGAGTATATGAATGTTTCTCACGGGAGTATATGAATGTTTCTCACGGGAGTATATGAATGTTTCTCACGGGAGTATATGAATGTTTCTCACGGGAGTATATGAATGTTTCTCACGGGAGTATATGAATGTTTCTCACGGGAGTATATGAATGGTCAATTAACTGTCATGCATATATATAGTACGCTCTAATTAGGCTAACGTAGTTATTGTATGATGTAGGTGACGAGAACGAAGGTGAGGAACCACCTACGATGATCAAGTGTAGCGGTCGATGGGCGGAGCTCGCGGCGGCGGCTTGTGTTTTGGCTAGGCAGGGCTACTCACGGTTAGAGGTTTTTGAGGGTCTTTAGTGACGTTTTTAAGTTAATGGTAAATTGTACAGATTTTTTAAATGTTTAGATACAATACTAGGATGTTTGGAGACTGTATGGATAACGTAAAAGGTTTCGTAAAATGTTTTGTGGTGTTTCTGATGTTTTAAAACAGGTAGGAATGTTAAACTTTTAATCGGAACCACGCGGTTCGTTTTTATGAAAATCAGTTATATTATTAAGGTGATTTGTGTTGTGTTAGGGGTTTGGATAAAGGTTAAGTTTGAAGTATGTTTTATGGATGTATGTAACAAAAGGTGTGAAGAAAGTGTGAGAAAGGAGGAAGGATTGATAAGTGTTATGTTTTTAGAGTGTTATAGTGTCGTTAGTTTTGTGTTAAAAATCGTGAAGTGCAGGGGTGAAGTGAAGAGAACGAAGGAAGAAGAAAAGGGGAGGATGAACCTCACTCTTTGGAGGAATTCCAGAGAGTGTGGCGATTGCTCGCCTCTGGGAGGCGAGCAATCGCCTCCTCCTCTGCCTGGCAGGCGACTGCTGGGCGTGGCAAATCGCCAGGAGGCGATTGCTCACTAGGAGCAATCGCCTGCCAGCGATTGCTCGCCAGGAGCAATCGCTGGCTGGCGAGTAATCACCAGATTTCTGGCGATTACTCGCCACCTGTTCTGGCCTTTTAAAGAAAAAAAAATGTTTTTATTAATTGTTTTCTTTTATTAAGAAATTGTTTTATTGTTTAAAGTTTATAGTTTTAGTAATTGTTTTAAATGATTTACTAAATGAACTTCGATTTCAATTCCGATTTCGACTTTGGTTTAGATTTTCGCTTAAGTACAGTTAAAGTAAAAGTTTTAAAAAAAAAAAATGTGATATCACGGGTAAGGGTCGTGACAGTTATGGTATCAGAGAGATAGAGTTTTAAAAGCGATTTTGTAACGTTCCTGCCAAACACACCGCCGTACGAGGACTCTCCATCAACTGTAAGTGTTTAAGTTTAAGTATGATTCCTAGATGTTTATTGTTTTATGTTTTCTAATATGTTTAGGAACGAGAAAATGCCGAGAGCACCTAGACCACCTCCAGAAAATCCTATGAATCAATTCATGAATATATTGCAACAACAGTCAGAGAAGATCGGACTTTTGCTAAATCGAGAGGGAAATGGAAATGGACAAGGAAGTAATTCACAGGATCTAGGTGTAGCGGGGTTCAGACGGCTCAGGCCCCCTACCTTCGATGGTCAGTCTCCGGATCCCACAAGTGTCGAACAGTGGATTCGAAAAATAGAGAGCATGTTTGCCTATGCAAAGGTGGAGGAGGCCGATAAAGTGACGTGTGCATCGTTTAATTTAGAGAAGGATGCGATGTTTTGGTGGGATACAATTAAAGCGACTACCGATGTGGGAGTTATGCGATGGGAAAGGTTCAAAACTGTGTTCTATAACAAGTACTTCAGTCGCACTCTTCGGGCCAGTAAGAAGGTGGAGTTTATGCAACTACGCCAAACAGGGTCGGTAGCTGAATATGTACGAAGGTTTGATGCACTATCTCGATATGCGGGGTATATGGTTTATGAGGAGGAGGATAAGATTCACCAGTTCGTAGAAGGTTTGAAGCTGGAAATTCAGAAAGGTGTGATGACGGTGGATGATGAGGATGTACCCTACCATAAGATAGTGGAAAGAGCCCTTGGACTTGATGATATAGAAATGAAGCTTCAACGACAAAGAGAAGCATCGAGGAGGTTTAGAGATGGACGACCGCAACAACAAAGTCAAGGTTGGCAACCACAAGCGCAACGTGGTGTCAAACGAGCCAATGAGACGCCGAGACTTCAAGATAAGGGGAAACGTCCGCAAGGGGCGTCGCAAGCTCCTACATGCCCTATTTGTTCAAAGAACCATTACGGGGAGTGCAAACTTCGTAGTGGACGATGTTTTCGGTGTGACCAAGTAGGCCACAAGGCTGCCGATTGTCTGGAGCCGAATAGGAAGCCGTCGGGTGGTCCCTCTTGGATCTTCTCCATGATTGAGGCTGAGGACGCGGCTCAGCCTTCAGTGGTTACAGGTACTATTCTTGTTTGTGGAAACACGGCCCATGTTCTAATTGATACCGAGGCAACCCATTCCTTTATAGCACGGAAGTATGTAGATAAAGGGAAGTTAGAAGTAGTCCCAGCTGATCATAGTTATAGTGTAATGTTGCCTTCCAGAGAGTATCTTCACTCAGATCGAGCGATTGAGGGTGAAGTCATATCTGTTGGTGGTAGGCAGTTGTATGCAAACCTGATTGTCATATGTATGAAGGGGTATGATGTAATATTGGGCATGGATTGGTTGTTCAGGCATTACGCCACAATCAATTGTAGGTCGGGAGTAGTGGGTTTTAGACCTCCAAGTGGGGAAAGCTATGATTTTACAGCGACCCTCCGATCAGGTGATATGCCACTTGTTTTGTCAATGAGAGCCCGGTACTCCACAAAACCTCAATGTTTCAATTTCGTGGCGAGGATTGTGGATGTAAGAAAACGGGAAGAATCAAGGCTGAATAACATGACAGTGGAAGAAAATATTGCTGAAGTATTCCTCGACGAGTTACCCAGCTTGCCTGTAAGTGCTTTGAACTCGATGAAGCACGGATGCTTTGGGTTTATAGCGAACGTGGAGGAAGTAAGCAAGCAAGAGAAGTTGAAGTTGTGTGACATTCCAGTTGTTAGAGACTTTGCGGAGGTATTCCTAGACGAGTTGCCTGGCTTGCCTCCGGATCGAGAAATGGAGTTCACAATAGAGATTATTCCTGGTTCGGCGCCAGTGTCCAAGAATCCTTACAGGATGGCGCCAGTTGAACTTAGGGAGTTGCAGGCCCAGTTGAAAGAGCTAACAGATAAGGGCTTTGTCCGACCGAGCGTTTCTCCATGGGGCGCTCCGGTTTTGTTTGTAAAGAAGAAAGATGGCTCCTTAAGAATATGCGTGCATTACCGCGAATTGAATAAGCTGACTATAAAGAACAAGTACCCATTACCGATGATAGATGATCTGTTTGACCAGTTGCAAGGGGCCACGGTGTTTTCTAAGATCGATTTGCGTTCCGGGTACTATCAGTTGAAGATTAGAGCTGAGGATGTACCAAAGACGGCTTTCAGAACGCGTTATGGGCACTACGAGTTTATGGTTATGTCGTTCGGCTTGACCAATGCCCCGGCCGCGTTTATGGACCTCATGAATAGAGTGTTCCGGGAATTCTTGGATAAGTTCGTGATAGTATTCATTGATGACATCTTAGTATATTCCCGAAACAACGAAGAGCATGCAGAGCACTTAAGGGCAGTTATGACTACTTTGAAGCGACACCAGTTGTATGCTAAGCTCTCTAAGTGCGAATTCTGGTTGGGCCAAGTAAATTTCTTAGGCCACGTGATATCAAGAGAAGGTGTTTCGGTGGACCCGGACAAGATTCAAGTAGTAAAAGAATGGCCTCGACCGAAGAATGCAAGTGATGTGCGTGGTTTCGTTGGCCTAGCAGGGTATTATCAGAAATTCATTCAAGGGTTCTCGGTAATTGCTAAGCCTTTGACGAACTTGACAAAGAAAGAAGTGAAGTACGAATGGACTAAGGTGTGTGAAGAAAGCTTTCAGACCTTGAAGCGGAAGTTGACCACAGCGCCTTTACTGACCCTACCAGTGGAGAATGGGGTCTATTGTATTTATTGTGACGCGTCCAAAGTTGGATTGGGATGCGTGTTGATGCAGGAAGGAAAGGTCATTGCCTATGCTTCGAGGCAATTGAAAGGTTATGAAGAAAACTACCCAACGCACAATTTAGAACTGGCAGCGGTAGTATTCGCGTTAAAGATATGGAGACACTACCTCTATGGGCAGAAATGTGAAGTGTTTTCCGACCACAAAAGTTTAAAATACCTATTTACACAGAAAGATTTGAATATGAGACAGAGGAGATGGCTCAAATTTGTGAAAGACTACGACTTTGAAATCAAATATCATCCTGGAAAGGCAAATACAGTGGCAGATGCTTTGAGCAGGATGCCGAGAACAGAGGAGTCGGTTGCTTTCAGTATGTCAGCTTCGTTGGGAAAGGAGATGCAAGGGTTTGAACTCGAGATAGTTCCAGAACTTTCAGCCCTTTTAGCTGACTTGACTATACGGCCTACTCTGTTGGACAAGATAATGGAGGCTCAACAGTTTGATACAGAAGAAAAGATGGCTATTGTAGCAAAGTTGTCAGTTGTGCCTTCTGATTTCAGTTACTCGATGGATGGTACTTTGAGATTTCGAGATCGATTGTACGTCCCGAAAGACGAAGAGTTGAGAAAGTTGGTTATGTCCGAAGCACATTCGTCAATGTCCTCAATGCATCCAGGTAACACTAAGATGTACCGAGACCTGAAAGTGTACTATTGGTGGCCGAATATGAAGCGTGATGTGGCCAGTTACGTATAATCTTGCCTGGTGTGCCAACAGGTAAAAGCAGAGCACCAAAGACCAGGTGGAATGTTGCAACCACTACCGATTCCCGAGTGGAAGTGGGATCAAATCGCGATGGATTTCGTAGTGGGATTACCGAGAACAGTAAAGGGACACGACAATATTTGGGTCGTTGTTGATAGATTGACAAAGGCGGCTCATTTCTTGCCTGTCAAAATGACTTACACGATGAATCAATTTGCAGAACTCTATATCCAGGAGATTATTCGATTGCACGGGGTCCCTATGTCGATTGTTTCAGATCGGGATCCCAGATTTACTTCGAGATTTTGGAAGAGTTTACAAAGTGCCATGGGTACCAAGTTGACTTTCAGCACGGCATTCCACCCACAGACCGACGGACAGTCTGAAAGAACAATTCAGATACTCGAAGATATGCTGAGAGCCTGCGTGCTAGAGTTTCAGTCGTCATGGAGCCGTTATTTACCTTTGATTGAATTTTCTTATAATAACAGTTATCAGTCAACGATCGGTATGGCTCCATACGAAGCGCTTTACAGCAGAAAATGTAGGTCGCCGTTGTATTGGGATGAAGTGGGCGAAGCTAGATTGATTGGCCCTGAAATTTTACAACAATTGTCCGAAAAGGTTGCTTTGATTAGACAAAGAATGGAGACCGCACAGAGTCGCCAAAAGAGCTATGCTGATCGAAGAAGACGAGATTTGGAGTTTGCGATTGGTGACGAAGTGTTTTTAAAGGTTTCGCCATTCAAGGGCGTGGTTCAATTTGGTAAAAGAGGGAAGTTAAATCCACGGTTTGTTGGACCGTTTCGGATTACAGAAAGAATTGGAGCTACAGCTTATAGGCTTCAACTACCATTGTCTATGGAGGGCGTACATGATGTGTTCCACGTGTCGATGTTGAGGAAGTGCATACGGGACCCTACGCACGTGGTGGAACCAGTGAATCTTGAAATACGGCAAACTTTGACGTATGAATAGAAGCCGGTACAGATTTTGGAATCTTCAGTTAAAGTCCTGCGTAATAAGTCAATCCTTCTTGTTAAAGTATTATGGAGAAATCAAAACGTAGAGGAAGCAACATGGGAGCAACAACAGGACATGATGGACAGATATCCAGATTTGTTCAGGTACAAAATTTTGGGGACAAAATTTTAAATAAGGAGGGTAGGATGTAACACCCGAGAAATTCGTTTTAGGAATTTCGAACCATAATTTTCAAATGTTGATATTTTAATCAATTTTAGAGTTTCTATTTCGTTGAAATAATAAAATAAGTCCAAATGGCGAACGGGAAGTTTCGTTAGAGCCCTAAGAATAAATAGGAATATTTGATGAAGTAAAATAATTCTGGAGAAATTAAATCGAAGGATGAAATAACGATTTGAGCTAAGGAAATATAAGAAGGGGCATTTAGGTAATTGTGGAAGTCAAAATGTTGATAAAAATACAAAACTCTCTCTCTCTTCCTCACTTCTCCTCTACGCACGAAACCTCTCCCTTTTCTCTCTATTTTGGCGATTTCCTTTCCTCCATCGCCATTCCTCCAAAGCCGACGATTCCTTCCGTTTCCGACAAGTTTCTCTCCTATTTTCTTCAACAAATCAACCCTCCAAGTAAGCTCTATACTTTGGTCATGTTTGTAGTCGTTTTGGGTTTTGTTTTGAGTTAGGGTTTGTAAAGAAAATTAGGGGTTTTGTTAGAAATCATTAGGGTTGTTTATTTGTTACTCATTGATGATATATTTATGATTTTTGAAGTTGTTGGAGTTGATTAGTGATGTTAATGTGAGATCTAGGTTGTTGGAAAGGTGGTTGAAAGATATTAATGGAGTTTTGAAGCTTGTGAACACCAAGTGTTTGATGAAATGCCTAAAAGAAAAGGATTGGAGTGTGTAGAAGGATTTGTCCTAGCTAGAAAAGTCGATTATTTAGATTCGATGCTTGAAAATCGATATTAATGATGTGATGTTAAATGCTCTAGGTAACCAAAGCTCAACAGACGGTGCTCGGCATATTTAGGACGCCAGGTAAGTGAGCGTTAGGCTTTCCGGCCACTAAGGCCCTACGTCGTACAATGTTGAAAATGTTGTTTGTTATGAAGAAAGTGGTCATACGGGTAGCTAAGGAACGACGGGTAGTTAAGTAGTGCCTTAGCGATTTAGGTAGCGTTCATTCGATAAGTTTTCCTTACGTGTATGTTAGTGCTCATGTGATAGGTTTTCTTACGTGTATGTCTCCTCATGCATCATGTTTAGTAAAATGCATATGAACGGTTTATGAACATGATTTTATGAAAAGATTAGATTACACTGAAAGACGATGAATGTTTCTCACTGGAGTATCCGAATGTTCTCACGGGAGTATATGAATGTTTCTCACGGGAGTATATGAATTTTCCCTCACGGGGAGTATATGAATGTTTCCCACGGGAGTATATGAATGTTCTCACGGGAGTATATGACTGTTTCTCACGGGAGTAAATGAATGTTTCTGTTTCTCACGGGAGTATATGAATGTTTCTCACGGGAGTATATGAATGTTTCTCACGGGAGTATATGAATGTTTCTCACGGGAGTATATGAATGTTTCTCACGGGAGTATATGAATGTTTCTCACGGGAGTATATGAATGTTTCTCACGGGAGTATATGAATGTTTCTCACGGGAGTATATGAATGTTTCTCACGGGAGTATATGAATGTTTCTCACGGGAGTATATGAATGTTTCTCACGGGAGTATATGAATGTTTCTCACGGGAGTATATGAATGTTTCTCACGGGAGTATATGAATGTTTCTCACGGGAGTATATGAATGTTTCTCACGGGAGTATATGAATGTTTCTCACGGGAGTATATGAATGTTTCTCACGGGAGTATATGAATGTTTCTCACGGGAGTATATGAATGTTTCTCACGGGAGTATATGAATGTTTCTCACGGGAGTATATGAATGTTTCTCACGGGAGTATATGAATGTTTCTCACGGGAGTAAATACGGGACCAAATGAATGTTTTTCACTGGATAAGAAAAGGTTTTAAACGAAACGGTTTTACAAATGTCATGCATATATGTGATGTTATGTCTAGTACGCTCCTTACTAAGCATTAGGCTTACGTAGTTATTGTATGATGTAGGTGACGAGAACGAAGGTGAGGAACCACCTTACGATGATCAAGTGTAGCGGTCGATGGGCGGAGCTCGCGGCGGCAGCTTGTGTTTTGGCTAGGCAGGGCTACTCACGGTTAGAGGTTTTTGAGGTCTTTAGTGACGTTTTTGAAGTTTTGAGTTAATGGTAAATGTACAGATTTTGTAAATGTTTAGATACGTTACTAGGATGTTTGGAGACTGTATGGATAACGTAAAAGGTTTTGTAAAATGTTTTGTGGTGTTTCTGATGTTTTAAAACAGGTAGGAATGTTAAACTTTTAATCGGAACCACGCGGTTCGTTTTTATGAAAATCAGTTATATTTTTAAGCTGATTTGTGTTGTGTTAGGGGTTTGGATAAAGGTTAAGTTTGAAGTATGTTTTATGGATGTATGTAACGAAAGGTGTGAAGAAAGTGTGAGAAAGGAGGAAGGATTGATAAGTGTTATGTTTTTAGAGTGTTATAGTGTCGTTAGTTTTGTGTTAAAAATCGTGAAGTGCAGGGGTGAAGTGAAGAGAACGAAGGAAGAAGAAAAGGGGAGGATGAACCTCACTCTCTGGAGGAATTCCAGAGAGTGTGGCGATTGCTCGCCTCTGGGAGGCGAGCAATCGCCTCCTCCTCTGCCTGGCAGGCGACTGCTGGGCGTGGCAAATCGCCAGGAGGCGATTGCTCACTAGGAGCAATCGCCTGCCAGCGATTGCTCGCCAGGAGCAATCGCTGGCTGGCGAGTAATCACCAGATTTCTGGCGATTACTCGCCACCTGTTCTGGCCTTTAAAAAAAAAAAATGTTTTTATTAATTGTTTTCTTTTATTAAGAAATTGTTTTATTGTTTAAAGTTTATAGTTTTAGTAATTGTTTTAAATGATTTACTAAATGAACTTCGATTTCAATTCTGATTTCGACTTTGGTTTAGATTTCCGCTTAAGTACAGTTAAAGTAAAAGTTTTTTAAAAAAAAAAATGTGATATCACGGGTAAGGGTCGTGACAATTCCAAAGATTTAACCTGGAGGCGGTGTCTAGTGTTTCAGTCATGCTTTCGGCCTTATCTTTGAGGCCAACTATTTTGGAGAAAATAAAGGAAGTTCAAATGAATGACACAGAATGCAATAAGTATAAGTTGTGCATAGATTCTACTGACAAGTCGGATTTCAACTGCTCAGCTGATGGAATTCTCAAGTTTCGAAATATATGTTTTGTTCCGGCTGATACTGAACTTAGAAAAGGAATCCTATCTGAGGCACATTCCTCCAGACTTTTTGTTCATCCTGGAGGTACGAAAATGTACAGAGATCTCAAGCAACATTATTGGTGGCCAGGTATAAAGAGAAGTGTGGCGGAGTATGTGGAGTCATGTCTGGTTTGCCAGCAAGTCAAGGCTGAACATCAGAGGCCTGCTGGAACATTGCAACCTCTACCAGTTCCCGAATGGAAATGGGAACAAATAACTATGGATTTTGTTATAGGATTACCTAGAACAACAAAAGGTCACGATTCAATTTGGGTAACAGTTGATCGTTTAACAAAATCAGCTCACTTTCTGCCAATGAAGATAACATACTCGATGTATCAATTGGCTGAGTTGTATGTGCACGAAGTTGTTAGACTGCATGGAGTTCCAAGCACCATAGTTCAGACCGAGACTCCAGATTTACATCTAAGTTTTGGAAAAGTTTGCACAAGGCTATGGGAACACAGCTTAGTTTTAGCACAGGCTTTCATCCTCAAACTGATGGACAATCCGAGAGAACTATCATAACGTTGGAGGATATGCTTCGTGCATGTGTACTGGAATTTCAAGGTTCTTGCAGTAAGTATTTACCATTGGTTGAATTCTCTTATAATAACAGTTTTCAAGCAACAATAGGCATGGCCCCATACGAAGCATTATATGGACGAAAGTGCAGGTCTCCATTGTATTGGGACGAAGTTGGGGAAACACGATTGATTGGTCCTGATATTGTGCAGCTGACAGTGGAGAAGATTGCTTCTATCCGTCAAAGAATCTTGACAGCTCAAAGCCGGTAGAAAAGCTATGCAGACAAAAGACGAAGAGAACTGGAATTTGAAGTAGGTACTGAAGTTTTTCTTAAGGTGTCACCTTTCAAAGGAGTTGTGAGATTTGGGAAAAGAGGCAAGTTGAACCCCAGATATATTGGACCTTTCCAAATCTTGAAGAAGATTGGGAAGTCAGCATATCAACTTCAGTTACCAGCCTCTCTGGAGGGAATTTATAATGTGTTTCATGTTTCCATGCTAAAGAAATGTGTTAGAGATCCTTTACAGATGGTGGAACAGCAGAGCATCGAAGTTCTTCCTACTCTTACTTATGAGGAGAAACCAGTAAAAATCTTAGATTATGCAGTAAAGGTATTACGCAACAAAGAAGTTCCACTGATAAAAGTCTTATGGCATAACCAGAACATTGAGGAGACAACTTGGGAGCGCCAGCAGGACATGATGGACCAATATCAAGAACTATTCAGGTACTGAATTTTGAGGACAAAATTCTTTTAAGGAGGGTAGATTGTAGCACCCGGTTCCATCGAACCAAAATTTAATTTATTATTTATGATGTACTTTTATAGAAGGGTTGAGGGAGTTATTGATTAGGTTAATAAATGATCAGGCGAGGGCATGATGGTAATTAGAATTTTTACATAATGGATAACGTATTTAAGGAAAAGTCCAGTGTGAGTAGCCGCCACTGTTTCATTTCTTTTTACTTCTCAGCTCGATAAATTTCCCCTAGGCGATTCCCCTCCAACCAAGGTGAGTTTTGATTCGATTACTTGTTTTTTTTTAGTGTCTAGATAACTGGTGGATGGCTATGTGTGCATTTTGGAAGTACAGAGAGTGAGGGATGGGATTTGGGGTTTAGCGATGAATCAGGAATGGTGAGGAACAGAACCCCCAGAACTAGCCCCTTTAGATTTTCTAATGTTTAGAATGAAGTTTAGTAATACTGTGCTTATGTTTTAGGTGAGCCAGCTCTTGGAATATCCTACCACCAGGAACTCTCGGTGAAGCCAGGTAAGTGAAGTATTGTGTGTGCCTTCGGGCCTACATCACAAAACAGTAGGTTTATGCATGTTTGAGTATTTTCTGTATGTCATGCATCATGTTTTTAAAAGAATTACGAAAATGAACTTTCATGTATCATTAGGGAAAGACAGGTACAGATTGAAATGCATTGGCGGTTAAAGGAACTAATCCACCCCTTAACTGATGAAGAGGATTTATAACATTGGGAGAATTGATCCCACTCCCAAGGGAATTGAGGGAACAGAATAGCTATTAAGGGAATTCATCCACCCCTTAACTAATGAAGAGGATGTATAACATTGGGAGAATTGATCCCTCTCCCAAGGGAACCGAGCGATCAGATCAGTGATTGAACGAATGTGCAACTGAGATGTGAAAGTAGAAACTGCATAATTAGGATTTAAGTTTCAGCATATCATTTCATTATTGCTTTACTTACTTAGCATTAGGCTAATAGATGAGTTTTGTGATGTAGGTGTTGAGGATACCACAGGTGAATTCCATGAGTTTACTGATGAATAGATGGAGTTGGGGGAGCAGTTCTCTGTCTCAAATTGGTATACTGATGAGGCGGATTAACTGATGTCTGTTGGTGTGAAAGTTCAGTTGACAGTGTTTCAATTTAAGTATGTTGAGTTTTCATGACAGTAGTTATTTCAATGTTTTGAATACGATTTCGAGATCTTCCTGTTAGTAAATTCTGTTGGGATTTAATGTTGGCACTCATTGGATTTTTAGTAATGTAATGGTTTGAAATGTTTTTGAATGGTTTCAGTGAAGTGAGTAAATCCTTTTCAGTAGTTAGAGTTGTGTTTGTATACCAAGGAATAGATGAAATGTGGTTCTGTTCTCAATCGTTAGATGAAGTTTATCGGCAGAGGTTGAGTTGTGGTTCTATTGTCTATCGGAAGATGTCTTCAGTGGAAGCCATCGGATGATATAGAACGAAATTTGTCATTTAGTGATCGGTATTGTAACACCCGACAACTTCAACCAGGTGACTTCCTAAACTGTATTAACGGTCGCGAATATTCAATTTTCACGGATTAGGGTTTTATGCCAAGCTTAATTAATTACATGTGGATCTAAACTAGGTTGAGTGGCAAAGTTGTAATAATGGGGGATTGAGGCTAATATTTAAAGAAAAAGAAAAGGATTCAAACCTCATTTAAACCACTGTAGCCGACATCCCCAATTCCTGGCGATTTCTTCTCTCCCAAGCTCTCGCTCTCTGTCAGCTGGAAATCCCTCCTTCGACGATCAGTTTCCTTGCTGCTTTTCGGCTACTTTGTGCTCGAGGTACGAGTTTGATAATGTAGCTATCTTTCAATCGTTAAGCTCTGTTTCAGCTATGTGTTGAGGTATTGGATTCTTCAATGGCCGAGTATTAGGAAGGATATTTAAAATCTGAATGTAGTAATGTCATTCTGCATCGATTTTGGACATTAAACAAACAACCCTAAGATATCGCTTATCGAATCTGTCTATTCTGGGTTTTGGTTTTCAAACTACATAGAGAACTATACTAAGGATTCAGGAGTGACTATAGCTATTAGATCCTAGGATGACTTGTGATTAGAACTAATAGGATTTTGTTTTAACTACTACAATGTAAATATTTTAGGTGAGGAAGTTGGAAAAGAAAGGAGCTTAATTTGCTAAGGAGACCAGGTAAGTGAATGAATAGGTTTCTCGGTCATTAGGACCCTACATCAAAGGATGCTAGGTAGAAACACATATGATGAATAGAAGTTTCCCTTATGTTACTGTCTATTGTTTATGCTGATGATTAGCTCAGTGCTAAAGTTTCATATCGAATGGTACTCAGTTCTGTAGCTTGATGATTTAAGAATTTTCATGTCCATGTATCATGAATGTTTTATGCATATGAAAATGTTTTAAGAGCATGTCTTCGCATGAACAAGATAAGAATATAAAACTTATGCAACGTGAATTAAGAGAGGGTTGAGGGTGGTTTGGCGTATGTCACTGTCCAAAAGAAGGACCATGATACGACCCGCAAGGGAACTATGTGCACTCTCACTGTCAAACCCCCTTTACCGGCACAAATCCCATCTTAATCCACACAACTTAAATGAAGAATATGATCAATGACTACGAATGATGAATATGATCAATGACTATGATTGATGAATATGAACCATGACTATGAATGATGAATATGATCCATGACTATGAATGATGATTACGAGCAAAGATATGAACAAGAAAAGACTCATGAGCATGTGATTTCTCAAATTATACATTCATGCATCCATGTTAGTGTTGCATTCCTTACTAAGCATTAGGCTTATAGTTAAACCTTATGATGTAGGTGAAGAGTTAGCAGGTGAGGATTTTCAGTCCAGAGATGATGTTTAAAGCTGGTTGCCGGAGGATGCTCAGTATGACAGTGCAAGGCTGGATAGGCGATTAAGTCCCCTGGTTATGCTCATAGTAAGTCAGAGAAGTTTATGATAAACAGATGACTAAGTAGAAAAGAATTTCTTATAACAATGAGATTTGGATTTGAATGATTTGACTTCAGAGTCTGATGATGATTTTAAAGATTATTGAATTGTTTGTTTTTGCTTAAGCCTTCCGCTATGCGTATTTTGGATGAGTTTATGATTTTTACTCATTGAGGTTTATAGTTACTAAGTTAAGATTCGGGTGAGTTGTGGTATTTTCTACTGGATGAAGTTGTTTGATGATTACAGTGTTTTCCTGCCGTGTGATGGAAGCTGGAGAAGGTCATCATCCGGCTGACGTCATCGGCAGATGTAGAGTGTTAAGCCGTCGGACGATGAGAGTGCTATTTTCTCGTCTAGCGATCGGCAGATGTAGAGTATTTAGGTTACCGGATGATGTAAGTGTTATTTCATCGCCCAGTGGCCGGTAGATGTAGAGTATTTAGGTTACTGGATGATGTAAGTTTTATTTCATCGCCTAGTGGCCGGCAGATGTAGAGTGTTTAAGCGATCAGATGATGAAAGTACTCTTTTGTCATCTAGCGATCGGTAGATGTAGAGTGTTTAAGCCATCGGAAGATGTAAGTACTATTTTGTCATCTAGCGATCGGCAGATGTGGAGTGTTTAAGCCATCGGATGATGAAAGTGTTATTTTGTCATCCAGTGATCGGCAGATGTAGTGTAATAAAGTCACCGGATGATGAGGATGTTATTTGTCGTTTAGTGACCGGGTCATGTTTTAATTAATCACGTGAGAAGCACATGTTCACCGGATGATGTCCCCTTATTTCACCGGATGATCTAAAGAGTCTCTTTACCGGATGATATAAACATGGTTTTGTCATCTAGTGACCGGTAGATGTGGTTTTATTCCTCAATCGGCAGGAGCAGTCTAAAGGTTTAAGTTTCCCTTCACCAGCCGATACACATTGCACTGCCCGCCGGCAGATGCGTAAAGTATTCCTTTGCCGAATGATGCCTAGTGAATTATGTACGACATTTTAAGTTAAGTTATGTTTCAAAAAAAAATATATTACCGAAAATGAGTAGAGTGTGAGTAATAAGAATTAAATGATTAAGAAAGATTTGGATTACATGACGATCCCTCTGGGGTTGTTACAATTATGGTATCAGAGCAAAACCAGGTTCTAAAACCTATTCTGCAGACTGCCTTCCAGTACTGACTGTCACATGAGCACACTCCAGCAACTGTAAGTATTTATGATTTCAGTAAATGTCACTAAGTTAAGATGCATCTATAATTATTTGTCTAGGAATCCCAAAATGGTTAGAGGTCAGCAGAGAGAGACCAATGAGGATAGCAATGTCATTGCTCAGTTGACAGAGTTGGTCATGCGCCAATCTCGCCAGATCGAACAGCTGATGACTGCTAGAGAGGAACAAGGCAACTCCAGTACTAATGCAACTCATGATCATGGGGGTGAGCGTTTCCACCGGCTTCGACCCCCGGTGTTTAATGGAATGTTTCAGATCTTATTTATGCTGAGGAGTGGGTTCGAAAGATAGAGGACATGTTTAAGTATGCAAAGGTTGATGAAGGAGATAAGGTCACATATGCTGTCTTTCATTTGGAATTGAGTGCAAGGTATTGGTGGGATTCAATCCAGAACACCGCTAATGCCGGAGCTATGACTTGGGAAATGTTTAAGACTGCCTTCTTTGACAAGTACTTCAATAGGACTGTTCGGGCCAACAAGAAGAAAGAGTTCATGAATCTGCGACAAACTGGCTCTGTGACGGATTACATATGCAAATTTGATGCTTTATCACGGTTTGCTCCCCGAATGATTGAGGATGATGAGGACAGGATTTACCAATTTGTTCAGGGACTGAAGCCGAGTTTGTACATGAAAGTAAAGACTGCTGGGATACACAATGTACCTTATGGTGAAGTGACGGCTAAGGCCTTGGAGCTGGAAGAGGCAGAAATGACAGCATATGCCCAGCGTGAGCAACCAAGAAAATTCACGAAGGAAACTCAACCGCCACCACGTCAGAACAAAGGATGGCAGCCGCAACAGAACAGGGGACCACAACAACAACAAGGTATAAAGAGACCCTTCAATCCGAATGATGATCAGGGAAAAGGAAAGCGACCAATAGCCCCTCAATGCCCCACCTGTCAGAAGAACCATCCCGGCAAATGCAAGTTACTTTGTGGCCGTTGTTTTAGATATGACAAGGTCGGACATGTAGTCAGAGATTGCCCCATGCCACCCGATCCAAACAGAGCAAGAGTAATGCCCCGAGTCTTTGCTATGATGGAAGACGAAGACACCATGCAGCATACGGTCATAACAGGTACAATTATGATCTGTGGTGTTTCTGCTTATACACTTATAGACACGGGTGCCACACACTCATTTATTGCGACCTTGTTTGCGTGTAAGCATAAGTTAGAATACTTACCAGCTGATAGGCCATATAGTGTGATGTTACCATCGGGAAAGTCCTTGTATTCTGAACAAATATTGAAAGGCAATATTGTGTCCCTAGGAGATAAGAAGTTATATGTAGAACTGATTGTAGTTCACATGAAGGGATATGAAGTTATATTAGGAATGGATTGGTTATCCAGGCATTATGCCACGATAAGTTGTAGGTCTGGATTAGTCGAGTTTCGACCCCCTAATGGAGATCAGTACACTTTCCAAGCTATCCCGAAAATAAGTAAGATACCGATTATATCCTCGCTAGAGGCTCAGCGGTTACTGAAAGATGGTTGTGAGAGTTATCTAGCCAGTGTGATCGATAATCGGGTAAAGAACAAAGTAGAGCTACAAGATATTTCTATAATTAAAGAGTTCCCTGATGTGTTTATGGATGATTTGCTAGGATTATCGCCCGATAGAGAAATAGAATTTGTAATTGATACGTATCCCGAGGCATTACCCGTATCTAAGAATCCTTATCGCATGGCACCTGTCGAGCTAACGGAGTTAAAAGTCCAACTACAGGAATTAGTAGACAAGAGATTCATATGCCCTAGTAGTTCTCCCTGGGGTGCACCTGTGTTGTTCGTTAAGAAGAAAGATGGTTCTCTCAGAATGTGCATAGACTATAGAGAGCTAAATAAGTTAACCATTAAGAATAAATACCCCTTGCCTCGTATTGATGACTTGTTTGACCAATTGCAAGGAGCTAAAGTGTTTTCAAAGATTGATTTGCGTTCGGGGTACTATCAACTGAAAGTTAAGGAGAGTGATATACCTAAGACTGCCTTCAGGACCCGTTATGGACATTATGAATTCCTTGTGATGTCGTTTGGGTTAACCAATGCACCTGCAGCTTTTACGGATTTGATGAATCAAGTGTTTCGTGATTACTTGGACAAGTTTGTGATTGTATTTATAGATGATATTCTCATATACTCACAGACTGAGGCTGACCATATGGAACACTTAAGGATAGTTTTGACCACCCTGAGACAACAACAACTTTATGCCAAGTTATCCAAATGTGAGTTCTGGTTGTATAAGGTTAACTTTTTAGGCCATGTCATTTCTACTGAGGGTATATCAGTAGATCCAAATAAGATTCAGGCTGTTAAGGACTGGCCACAGCTAAGGAATGTTAGTGAAGTCCGTAGTTTTCTTGGTTTGGCAGGCTATTATAGGAAGTTTATTAAGGGATTTTCTATGATAGCTAAGCCTTTAACTAGTTTGACAAAGAAGGACACCAAGTACTCTTGGACCGAAGCTTGTGAAGATGGCTTCCAAACACTTAAGCTGAAGTTAACGACAGCTCCACTTTTGACTCTCCCAACTGAAGGAGGAAAGTTTAGTGTTTATTGTGATGCATCCAAAGTTTGACTGGGGTGTGTTTTGATGCAAGAAGGCAAGGTTATAGCGTATGCCTCTAGGCAGCTAAAGAATTATGAACAGAACTACCCCACTCACGATTTGGAATTAGCCACAGTTGTGTTTGCATTAAAGATTTGGAGACATTATCTGTGTGGACAACAGTGTGAGGTATTTTCCGACCACAAAAGCCTGAAGTACCTCTTTACTCAAACGGAATTAAACATAAGACAGAGACGTTGGTTAGAATTTGTTAAAGACTATGACTTCGAAATTAAGTATCATCCAGGCAAGGCTAATGTTGTAGCCGATGTTTTAAGCAGAATGTCAACGACAATACAACCCGCATTATCAACCATGTCTATACCTTTGAGGAAGGAAGTTCAGAGGTTCGAATTGGAAATAGTTCCCGAGCTGTCAGCTTTACTGGCTGATTTATTTATCCAACCAACTATTTTGGACAGGATCAAGGATGCACAACAAAAGGATTCGAAGGAGAATAATAGCATGATGAATAAGTTAAAAGACATCTCCTCGGAGTTCAGTCTCTCTAGTGATGGCATTTTGAAATTTAAGAACCGATGGTACGTTCCGAATGATAAGGAGTTGCGTGAGTTGATCTTGGCTGAAGCTCATTCTTCTTCCTTTTCTGTGTATCCTAGTAGCACCAAGATGTATCGGGATTTAAGGTTACATTATTGGTGGCCAAATATGAAGAGAGATGTTGCTATGTATGTGGAGTCATGTTTGATATGCCAACAGGTTAAGGCAGAACACCAACGCCCAGGAGGTACCCTTCAACCCCTACCAATCCCTGAATAGAAGTGGGAAAACATTGCTATGGATTTTGTAGTAGGTTTGCCAAAGACAACTAAAGGACATGATAGTATTTGGGTCGTGGTTGATAGAATGACAAAGTCGGCACACTTTATACCTGTAAGAATGACTTTCAGAATGGACCAGCTTGCTGACCTGTATGTCCAAGAAATCATCAGGTTGCATGGAGTTCCTTTATCTATTGTATCTGATCGTGATCCTAGATTCACCTCAAGATTTTGGCAAAGCTTACAAGGCACATTAGGATCAAAATTATCTTACAGCACTACCTTCCACCCACAAACCGATGGACAATCTGAACGGACAATTCAAATACTTGAGGATATGTTGAGGGCATGTGTGCTTGAGTTCCAGACATCATGGAGTCGATACCTGCCATTGGTTGAATTCTCTTACAACAATAGTTACCAATCCACCATAGGTATGGCACCTTATGAGGCACTGTATGGCAGGAAGTGCAGGTCACCTTTGTACTGGGATGAGGTCGGTGAAGAAAAACTCCTAGGTCCCGAGATTTTACAACAGATGTCGGACAAGATTGCCACTATTAGGAAAAGAATGATAACTGCACAGAGCCGACAGAAGAGTTATGCAGACCAGAGGAGAAGAGACCTTGAGTTTTCTGTTGGCGATGAAGTTTTCCTGAGGATTTCACCATTTAAAGGAGTTTTAAGATTTGGTAAGAAAGGAAAGCTAAACCCACGATTTATTGGACCATTCCCCATCTTAGAAAGGATTGGCAGTACGGTATATAGATTGCAATTGCCTCCATCGCTGGAAAAGGTGCATAATGTTTTCCATGTGTCAATATTAAGGAAATGCATACAGGATCCTACACATGTTGTTAAGCCAGTGGATGTCGAAATTGAACCATCGTTAATGTATGAAGAGAAGCCGGTGCAAATTTTGAAATCTGCAGTAAAAACCCTGAGGAATAAAGAAATTCCACTGGTGAAAGTTTTATGGATGAATCATGGTATTGAGGAAGCAACATGGGAAAGAAAGCAGGACATGATGGACAGATATCCTGAACTCTTCGCTTGATCAATTTTCAGGGACGAAAATTTTGTTTAAGGAGGGGTGGATGTAACACCCGACAACTTTAACCAGGTGACTTCCTAAACTGTATTAACGGTCACGAATATTCAATTTTCACGGTTTAGGGTTTTAAGCCAAGCTTAATTAATTACATGTGGATCTAAACTAGGTTGAGTGGCAAAGTTGTAATAATGGAGGATTGAGGCCAGTATTTAAAGAAAAAGGAAAGGATTCAAACCTCATTTAAACCACTGTAGCCGACATCCCCGAACTCCCGGCGATTTTTTCTCTCCCAAGCTCTCGCTCTCTGTCAGCTGGAATTCCCTCCTTCGACGATCGGTTTCCTTGCTGCTTTTCGGTTACTTTGTGCTCGAGGTACGAGTTTGACAATGTAGCTATCTTTCAGTCGTTAAGCTCTGTTTCAGCTATGTGTTGAGGTTCTGGATTCTTCAATGGCCGAGTATTAATAAGGATATTTGAAATCTGAATTTAGTAATGTCATTCCGAATCGATTTTGGACATTAAACAAACAACCCAGAGATATCGCTTATTGAATCTGTCTATTCTGGGTTTTTGATTTCAAACTGCATAGAGAACTATACTAAGAATTCGGGAGTGACTATAGCTATTAGATCCTAGGATGACTTGTGATTAGAACTAATAGGATTTTGTTTTAACTACTGCAATGTAAATGTTTTAGGTGAAGAAGTTGGAAGAGAAAGGAGCTCAAATTGCTAAGGAGACTAGGTAAGTGAATGAATAGGTTTCTCGGTCGTTGGGACCCTACATCAAAGGATGCTAGGTAGAATCTCATATGATGAATAGAAGTTTCCCTTATGTTACTGTCTATTGTTTATGCTGATGATTAGCCCAGTGGTAAAGTTTCATGTCAAATGGTACTCAGTTCTGTAGCTTGATGATTTAAGAATTTGCATGTCCATGCATCATGAATGTTTTATGCATATGAAAATGTTTTAAGAGCATGTCTTCGCATGAACAAGATAAGAATATAAAACTTATGCAACGTGAATTAAGAGAGGGTTGGAGGCGGTTTGGCGTATGTCACTGTCCAAAAGAAGGACCATGATACGACCCGCAAGGGAACTATGTGCACTCTCACTGTCAAACCCCCTTTACCGGCACAAATCCCCTCTTAATCCACACAACTTAAACGAAGAATATATCATGACTATGAATGAATGACGAATATGATCAATGACTATGATGACGAATATGATCAATGACTATGATGACGAATATGATCAATGACTATGATGACGAATATGATCAATGACTATGATGACGAATATGATCAATGACTATGATGACGAATATGATCAATGACTATGATGACGAATATGATCAATGACTATGATGACGAATATGATCAATGACTATGAATGAAGAATATGATCAATGACTATGAATGACGAATATGATCAATGACTATGAATGACGAATATGATCAATGACTATGAATGACGAATATGATCAATGACTATGAATGACGAATATGATCAATGACTATGATGACGAATATGATCAATGACTATGATGACGAATATGATCAATGACTATGATGACGAATATGATCAATGACTATGAATGACGAATATGATCAATGACTATGAATGACGAATATGATCAATGACTATGATGACGAATATGATCAATGACTATGAATGACGAATATGATCAATGACTATGATGACGAATATGATCAATGACTATGATGACGAATATGATCAATGACTATGATGACGAATATGATCAATGACTATGATGACGAATATGATCAATGACTATGATGACGAATATGATCAATGACTATGATGACGAATATGATCAATGACTATGATGACGAATATGATCAATGACTATGATGACGAATATGATCAATGACTATGATGACGAATATGATCAATGACTATGATGACGAATATGATCAATGACTATGATGACGAATATGATCAATGACTATGATGACGAATATGATCAATGACTATGATGACGAATATGATCAATGACTATGAATGACGAATATGATCAATGACTATGATGACGAATATGATCAATGACTATGATGACGAATATGATCAATGACTATGATGACGAATATGATCAATGACTATGAATGACGAATATGATCAATGACTATGATGACGAATATGATCAATGACTATGATGACGAATATGATCAAGAATGATGCATATATCCATAACTTGAATGATAATTACGAGCAAAGATATGAACAAGAAAGACTCATGAGCATGTGATTTCCCAAATTATACATTCATGCATCTATGTTAGTGTTGCATTCCTTATACGCATTAGGCTTATAGTAAACCTTATGATGTAGGTGAAGGAGTAGCAGGTGAGGATTTTTCAGTCCAGAGATGATGTTTAAAGATAGTTGCCGGAGGATGTCAGTATGACAGTGAAAGACTGGATAGGCGATTAAGACCCCTGGTTATGCTCATAGTATGTCAGTGAAGTTTATGATAAACAGATTGTCTACGAAAATAGAATTCTTATAACCCTGACGATTTTGATCATGACTATGATGACGAATATGATCAATGACTATGAATGACGAATATGATCAATGACTATGAATGACGAATATGATCAATGACTATGAATGACGAATATGATCAATGACTATGAATGATGAATATGATCCATAACTATGAATGATAATTACGAGCAAAGATATGAACAAGAAAAGACTCATGAGCATGTGATTTCCCAAATTATACATTCATGCATCTATGTTAGTGTTGCATTCCTTACTAAGCATTAGGCTTATAGTTAAACCTTATGATGTAGGTGAAGAGTTAGCAGGTGAGGATTTTCAGTCCAGAGATGATGTTTAAAGATAGTTGCCGGAGGATGCTCAGTATGACAGTGAAAGACTGGATAGGCGATTAAGACCCCTGGTTATGCTCATAGTATGTCAGTGAAGTTTATGATAAACAGATGTCTAAGAAAAATAGAATTTCTTATAACCATGAGATTTAGATTTCAATGATTTGACTTAAGAGTCTGATGATGATTTTAAAGATTATTGAATGGTTTGTTTTTGCTTAAGCCTTCCGCTATGCGTATTTTGGATGAGTTTATGATTCTTACTCATTGAGGTTTATAGTTACTAAGTTAAGATTCGGGTGAGTTGTGGTATTTTCTACTGGATGAAGTTGTTAGATGATTATAGTGTTTTCCTGCCGTGTGATGGAAGCTGGATAAGGTCATTATCCGGCTGACGTCATCGGCAGATGTAGAGTGTTAAGCCGTCGGACGATGAAAGTGCTATTTTGTCGTCTAGCGATCGGCAGATGTAGAGTATTTAGGTTACCGGATGATGTAAGTGTTATTTCATTGCCCAGTGGCCGGTAGATGTAGAGTGTTTAAGCCATCGGAAGATGTAATGTAACACCCCTAATACTGTACCCATTTTACCCGTATAAATTTTTAATTTTATTTTACACTTTGAGCGGAAATTAAATCAGAATTGAAGTCTACAGTTTAAACTACGGAAAATAAAACCATTTATAAACTTAAAACTATTTAAAAACAATTAATAAAACTATTAAAACATTTATCAATCGGTGAAGGGTAAAATCGGAAAGCAGAGGCAGAAGAATGGCAGCGACTAATCGCTGCAAACGCTGCATTATGCAGCGACCAGTCGCTGCATAATGCAGCGCACGATCGCTGCATAATGCTGCGCCTGATCGCTGCACAATGCAACGACCAGTCGCCGCATATTGCAGCGACCAGTCACCGCATATTGCAGCGACTAATCCCTCTCTGGAATCCGAGATTCCAGAGAGCTAACCCAAACATTTCCGAGATTTCGTCGCTGCAATATGCGGCGACTAATCCCTCTCTGGAATCCGAGATTCCAGAGAGCTAACCCAAACATTTCCGAGATTTCCAGAGACATTCTTCCTTACTCTCCATAGAAATTATCTCATTTCTCATGTCATAAATCAATGAATTAAACGAACTAAACATACGTTAAACTGTTGTAAAAACGAACTGCATGTATACGTTTAAAAGTTGTTTAATCCTCCTGTTTTCAAATCAGTTACATTTCAAATAAAACTTTCTCAAATCAGTTTATAAACAGGTTTTTAAAACGTTTAAAACCTCAAAAGTAAACCTATCTATTATCAGATCCAAACACCCTAAAATATCTATACAATCATTAATCAAAATCTTCCCGAAACCCTCAAAATCTATACATACTATCCCCACGGGTCAGATGAGCGTCGACTGCGCCAGCACACCACCGCAACCATCCTTTGTCAACTGAACTCATGCCTCGGGGGGAGGAAGCTCGTCCTCACCTGTTTCCTCGTAAACACCTACACCATACAGACATCTATGAGATAAAAATCTCAGTAAGCTCTAGTAAATGCAAATGCATGCTGTGCATGTGACTTTATAAATAATGCTTTGTTTTCTTTACTTTGCCTTGCTTTGCTTTGCTTTGCTTTGCGATAAACTTTATACCGAAGGGCCATTTAAACTATATACCGTAGGGACATCATTTCTTTGCATTTACTTTAAAACGTCGTACGGAAATTTGTTTTCATGACATTTGAAATACGTGATGCATGAACAGATATGAACATAAAATAAACAATCAATATGCATACCATCAAAACCGAAATAGAATAACCTACAACAATTGCAAACCTAACTACCCAACCAAAGCAATTTAAATCAAACAATCCACTTAGATCCTCGACGCTAAATCGAAGTACGGTGTAGACCAATCGGTCAGAGTAAGGCACGAGAACTTACCTCGCGTCCGTTGCAGCTCAAGCTCCATCCACGAGCGTTGTTTGTCTAAGGCAAAACACATCGATCATCAATATCACGAGTTTAAACTTCTAATCGTCCGAATTCAACAAATCCTTAACTAAGGAACTTCCTAAAGCTCTAATCCAATTCATTGAGCTATTTATTCGAGCAATTTACGCTCGGTACCTCAATTCACAATTAGCGAGTTTTTCTCTAAAAATCCGAAAATCCCTGATTTTAACTTTTACACAATTTGATTTAACTTCGTCCAATAACGTCAAATACGTGCAATATATACTTAATCACGACTAACCTATTAATTACGAACCCTAATTCGCATTTTTAACGAAAATGTATCGAAACCCTAATTGTTCTTACTTCGTAAAACTAGAAAGAAACGCTCCAAGAACGTAGATTCATAGCTAGGGTTGCGAGAGGAGGAGAAAACACGAAGAACGAAAGTTGAACGGAGGAGAAACGGACGTCGGCCGTGAAGGATCGCCGTTGGAGAATAGAGAGAAGGCTCTCTGGTTTTCGCGAGGAGAGAAAGAAATGAAGGAGAAGAGGATTTAAGTTATTTTATAAAATTGCTTTGGCAAATTACCATTTTGCCCTTACCTCTATTTTATATTCGTTTCGTCATTCGTTTCGTTAATCGGCTAACTATTCGGTTTCACCAAATCTCCTTATTTCACCAATAAGTCCAACTTATTATTAGGGTCCCAATAAAACTGTCCGTTCGCAAATCGGACCACGTTTACTATTTTTATTAAAACGTCCTATATATTACGAGAAGCATAATCACTCGGAATTAAACGTTACTGCTCCAGAAATTCTAGTAAATTTCTTAAAATCCATATTAATAATTAGGATCCCAACGAAACCTTCCGTTTGTAAAACGGGCTTGATTTGACATATTTATAAAAATGTCATTCATATTAAAATAGTAATATCCCGAAAAGCCGGGTATTACATTCCACCCACCTTATTTAAAATTTTGTCCTCAAAATTTGACTTAGCTTATATAGCCTTGGATGTTAATGTCTCATATCACGCGGCCTTACGCTTCGATTATCATTTGTACTTACGGTCACTCTTCGTGGTTCTCAACCAAAACTGTCCACTGTACTCTCCAATATCTGTCTTAAACTTGTATTCTCTACCTTCGATCTGATCGTACACTTCCTTACTAAAATACTGAGCTTAGTTAAGTCCTTAAATCTCCAATTGATTTACCTAAACTTCTCTATAACTTCATTGGCTTCATCTGTAGTCGAGACTCGTGTCGACCCATATCTCTATATTCACTCGGGTAACGATTCCTTGTAACTGCATCACCCATAGGATTTCCTTGTCACCTATCTTCCTGGGTAACCTATTGACCTTCGGAGACTACTTCGGTACGGGTTTCCTAATTAGGTCCTCATTGTTATACTCTGCAACTATACAACTATAATACTACCTTGTCTACGTGAGTCAAGCTAGGACTTACAGTCGCTATTTACTTAGAATTCTATCTCTAACAAAATTCGAACTTCCTTTTATTAACTCCGATCTCGTCATCCCTAGGGTCAATCTCTACGATTCTAATCCAAAACGTCGACTATACCTTCCAACATTAGCCTTAAATTCGAAATCTCTACTCTCAATTGGATTGTACATATCCTCACTCACACATTAAGCCTTGCTAAATCTCCTAAATCACATACTTTCCTGGGCAACTTACCTATCCCGCCAGTTATTTCAGGGCGGATCTTACAACTAAGCTTACACTGTTATACTCCTCGAACTATGTCACCAGAGTTTCCTTATAAACATCGCTTCCATTCTAAGTTTTGTCCTTAAATTCTACCACTATATTCTTAATTAAAGTTCTCACACTGCTTACGTTACACTCCTTTGTTTATCTTAAACTCTATTTGCTCTAAGCACGGTCAAGTCTCTAAATCTCCTCATTGATGCGCTCTAAACTAGTCATTCTAACCTGAGCCATTCATGCACTACTTGGTCTCGACCTGTCACACACGAGTCGATCACTAGAAATTTACTAACTTAATCTCACCTCTAAGTTTACTTAGATGGTTTTGGTGATAATTCTCACTCCCCTTATTCTATAAATCTCAAATTTCTCAATTTGTTATCCTTTAAACGCCAATCTAAGCTCTCATTTATTCCAACGATCTACTTTACCTTCACTAAATTCCTCAAGGCTACTTTGAGTTCATCGACTAATCTTCGCTCTTTCCAATCAGGTTCCAGCTATTCTACTCAAAATCATTCTAAGTCTAACTCTTGAATTCTATCTTAATCTAGATACTCCTAACTTCATACGAATCGTCAATATACGAGCCCTACGGTACTTGATCTATTTAAACACACTTCAGGTATTATAACAATCTAGGTATCCCTTTACAGGTTTATTTCTAAACTTTCTTCTTTCTTGACTAGTCGTATCCTAATACTCCAAAAGGTTGCCAATTAGGCACAATCCCTACCTACTTAAAATCCATATCTCATAGGGCGTATTCCCCTAATTGTTACTAAACCCTAGGTGTGCAAATTCCGTTGATTAAATCAAACTAATCCTACTAATGTATAACTATATTTCTATATGGCGTTTATTGTTATATGTGTGTCCTATTATCTTCTCTTCGAGGTTCGCCTAGTAATTCCTTCTTACTCACCTATTACTCTCTTCTTTACTAATTTCAGATCTAAATATTTTATCTATCATATACATATCGTTGTACAAGTAATTTAAATAATACCTGCAATTGTAGAAGGCTGGGCCCCATCGTCGGCGTTGTCAGGCTCGATGAATGTAAAGACTCTCGGTACAACTTTCCTTTGATCTTTGCCATGTTGATCTCTGCCTGATTGATCTCGACCCTGAATCGGGCAGTCTTTAACAAAAAGGCCTGGTTCTCCACACCAATAGCACACATTTGTGCCTACCCTGCACTGTCCCCTGTGCTCCCCTGGCATTTAGGGCAAAGAGGTAACCGAGAAGCCCCTTGTACCTGTTTGCCTTTCCCTCGATCGTTGCCTCCTTCTAGAGGCCTTTTAATGTCTCTTTGCTATTGTTGTTGTTGTTGTGCTCTCGGCTGCCAGCCTTGATTCTGCGACTGAGGTTGAATCTCACGGAAGAAGCCCTTAGCTGGCTCCCTCGGTCTAACACAAGTAGCTCTGGCGGCCTCAATATCCAGAGCCCTAGCTGTGATGTCAGAATAGGGTACATCAATAATACCTGATACAACAACGTGCATCCGGATCTCCGAATTAAGGCCCTCCATAAACTGGTGTACCTTCTCCTCGTTATCACTGACAAGGCGCGGTGCAAATCGCGATAAAGCCTCAAACTTCTGGATATACTCTGCAACTGAACCTGTCTGCTTTAGCTGCGTGAACTCATTCCTCTTCGCCACTCTCACTGTGCGGTTAAAATACTTGTCAAAAAATACAAACTTGAACCGATCCCAAGTCATAATTGACACGTCTGTTGTCACTTTGATCGAATCCCACCAGAAACGGGCATCCATCGTTAAGTGAAAGGTAGCATACGCCACCATGCTCCCGTTCCCTACCTCGGCATAAGCTAACATATCCTCCATAACTCGGATCCATACCTCCGCAACAGTAGGATCCGATGATCGACCATCGAACACTGGAGGTCGTAGGCCCTGAAACTTCTGCATGCCCTGGTTGTTGGGAACTATCAAATCCCGGGCCCTCTGGTTCTCCCGATTTACTAAGTCCATAATCTGTTGCGCTTGCCGGTCCATATGCTGAGACTGACAATCTATCAACTCCGTAAATCGATCTAGCGCGTCATCTCTAGGATCTCTTCCTCGAGTCATTGTGTATAAAGCCTAAAAAAAATTAAACAGATAATCCTAAGAAACAAAATCAAATAAGCTATAAACAAACTTACAGTTGATGAAGGATGTCCGCGTAGTGGCTGTGCAGTCAAGCAGTCTACAGAACCGATTTTAAAAACCCGGGGGCTCTGATACCATAATTGTAACACCCCTAATACTGTACCCATTTTACCCGTATAAATTTTTCATTTTATTTTACACTTTGAGCGGAAATTAAATCAGAATTGAAGTCTACATTTTAAACTACTGAAAATAAAACCATTTATAAACTTAAAACTATTTAAAAAAAATTAATAAAACTATTAAAACATTTATCAATCGGTGAAGGGTAAAATCGGAAAGCAGAGGCAGAAGAATGGCAGCGACTAATCGCTGCAAACGCTGCATTATGCAGCGACCAGTCGCTGCATATTGCAGCGACCAGTCGCTGTATTGCAGCGACTAATCCCTCTCTAGAATCCGAGATTCCAGACAGCTAACCAAAACATTTCCGAGATTTCCAGAGACTTTCTTCCTTACTCTCCACAGAAATTATCTCATTTCTCATGTCATAAATCAATGAATTAAACGAACTAAACATACGTTAAACTGTTGTAAAAATGAACTGCATGGATACGTTTAAAAGTTGTCTAATCCTCCTGTTTTCAAATCACTTACAATTCAAATAAAACTTTGTCAAATCAGTTTATAAACAGGTTTTTAAAACGTTTAAAACCTCAAAAGTAAACCTATCCATTATCAGATCCAAACACCCTAAAATATCTATACAATCATTAATCAAAATCTTCCCGAAACCCTCAAAATCTATACATACTATCCCCACGGGTCAGATGAGCGTCGACTGCGCCAGTACACCACCGCAACCATCCTTCGTCAACTGAACTCATGCCTCGGGGGGAGGAAGCTCGTCCTCACCTGTTTCCTCGTAAACACCTACACCATACAGACATCTATGAGATAAAAATCTCAGTAAGCTCTAGTAAATGCAAATGCATGCTGTGCATGTGACTTTATAAATAATGCTTTGTTTTCTTTACTTTGTCTTGCTTTGCTTTGCTTTGCTTTGCTATAAACTTTATACCGAAGGGCCATTTAAACTATATACCGTAGGGACATCATTTCTTTGCATTTACTTTAAAACGTCGTACGGAAATTCGTTTTCATGACATTTGAAATACGTGATGCATGAACAGATATGAACATAAAATAAACAATCAATATGCATACCATCAAAACCGAAATAGAATAACCTATAACAATTGCAAACCTAACTACCCAACCAAAGCAATTTAAATCAAACAATCCACTTAGATCCTCGACGCTAAATCGAAGTACGGTGTAGACCAATCGGTCAGAGTAAGGCACGAGAACTTACCTCGCGTCCGTTGCAGCTCAAGCTCCGTCCACGAGCGTTGTTTGTCTGAGGCAAAACACATCGATCATCAATATCACGAGTTTAAACTTCTAATCGTCCGAATTCAACAAATCCTTAACTAAGGAACTTCCTAAAGCTCTAATCCAATTCATTGAGCTATTTATTCGAGCAATTTACGCTCGATACCTCAATTCACAATTTACGAGTTTTTCTCTAAAAATCCGAAAATCCCTGATTTTAACTTTTCCACAATTTGATTTAACTTCGTCCAATAACGTCAAATACGTGCAATATATACTTAATCACGACTAACCTATTAATTACGAACCCTAATTCGCGTTTTTAACGAAAAGGTATCGAAACCCTAATTGTTCTTACTTCGTAAAACTCGAAAGAAACGCTCCAAGAACGTAGATTCATACCTAGGGTTGCGAGAGGAGGAGAAAACACGAAAAACGAAAGTCAAACGGAGGAGAAACGGACGTCGGCCGTGAAGGATCGCCGTTGGAGAACAGAGAGAAGGCTCTCTGGTTTTCGCGAGGAGAGAAAGAAATGAAGGAGAAGAGGATTTAAGTTATTTTATAAAATTGCTTTGGCAAATTACCATTTTGCCCTTACCTCTATTTTATATTCTTTTCGTCATTCGTTTCGTTAATCGGCTAACTATTCGGTTTCACCAAATCTCCTTATTTCATCAATAAGTCCAACTTATTATTAGGGTCCCAATAAAACTGTCCGTTCGCAAATCGGACCACGTTTACTATTTTTATTAAAACGTCCTATATATTACGAGAAGCATAATCACTCGGAATTAAACGTTACTGCTCCGGAAATTCTCGTAAATTTCTTAAAATCTATATTAATAATTAGGATCCCAACGAAACCTTCTGTTTGTAAAACGGGCTTGATTTGACATATTTATAAAAATGTCATTCATATTAAAATAGTAATATCCTGAAAAGCCGGGTATTACATGTAAGTACTATTTTGTCGTCTAGCGATCGGTAGATGTAGAGTGATTAAGCCATCGGATGATGAAAGTGTTATTTTGTCATTTAGTGATTGGCAGATGTAGTGTAATAAAGTCACTAGATGATGAGGATGTTATTTGTCGTTTAGTGACCGGGTCATGTTTTTATTATTCACGTGAGAAGCACATGTTCACCGGATGATGTCCCCTTATTTCACCGGATGATCTAAAGAGTCTCTTTACCGGATGATATAAACATGGTTTTGTCGTCTAGTGACCGATAGATGTGGTTTTATTCCTCAATCGGCAGGTGCAGTCTAAAGGTTTAAGCTTCCCTTCACCAGCCGATACACAATGTACTGCCCGCCGGCAGATGCGTAAAGTATTCCTTTGCCGAATGATGCCTAGTGAATTATGTACGACATTTTAAGTTAAGTTATGTTTCAAAAAAAACAATAAATTACCGAAAATGAGTAGAGTGTGAGTAATAAGAATTAAATGATTAAGAAAGATATGGATTATGTGACGATCCCTCCGGGGCTGTTACATCAAGACTCTCAACTCTACAGCAAACAGGTAAGTTCATATCCGTAGGTTGGCCCTTAAGACCCTACATCACGGAGATACTAGGTATTTCTTATGTCGAGTGGTTTCGGGTAGAGAAAGTTAGAGTTAAGTTCTGAGTTATCTGTGTCTCTCATTATGTTCTGTTGTATTATTTCTATTGCCTGCCGCTTTATGTTTAAGCACTGTAAAAGTTCATGCATACACGTTTTTCCCGAAAGTTCATGCAAAATATTTTCTGTACACGGTTTGAAGTTAAGAAAGATAAAATCTGATTGTAATGTATTGGTTAAGTGCGAGACGGGGACTGGCCTACTGTTTCTGTTCTATTCTGTTTCTGTTCTATAAATCTGTTATGTGCCTGTCGTGCACTTGCCAGTTCCCCTATAAGCCCCACTTATACCCCTTTGCCAGTGAAACGTAATGTACCGTATTGTCACCGTATTCTGAAAGTTCACGCATACCATATGCATCACTGCATTTTTATATGTTCTTACTGAGTTTTAGACTCATAGGTGAACTCCCTGATGTAGGTACTTAACCCGTGGGTGACGACTTTGTGCCTCAAGATGATGATTTGATGTAGTTGGCGGATCGAGCTCATGGGGTCTGGTTGTTGCAGTCAGACAAAAGTTAACCCTGTGAGAATGTATTTTCTGAAGTTATGCCAAATTCTGTATCACCTTTTAAAGTGTTAAAACATTTGAAGTGTAGGTTCAGTTCTGTATTGATGTCTAAAACCTCTGTATTTGACAGTTGTATATATGTTTTGAAATGTGTTGAAAATATTCTGGAACTTCTAGGGTTATTTCTTTCTAGGTTGTGCATGGATGGTCTCAAATTCTAGAGCTATCCATGCAGATTGTGTTTCTTGAATCTCTGTCAAATATGTTTTTCAACCTTGTTTTGAATCGGGTTTTGAAGGTCTGAAACTTTTATGCCCTCTGTTTTGATGTTCCCTGCTTATACCTCTTCCTGTAAAAAGGTTGTCAAATTCTGCCTTTAAAACTACATCTTCCGATTACATCCACCACTGCTTTAAAATCACATCCACCGTTGCCTTTTTAAAGCACATCCACCAGTGAACAGTTCATTTTTTTGTTTGTAGTTCACATCCACTGGTGAACAGTGCATTTCTGTCTGCATCCACCGCTGCCTTTAAAATTTACATCTTCCGCGTGACGTCATCTGCTTTACTTCCACCGCTGTTTCTGTTGCTTTTATTGTATTCATATCTGCCGCTGTCACTGTTCACATTTGTCTTATTCACATCTGCCGCTGTTTACTGTTCCCTTTTATTTATTTACATACATCGTTCTCTTTTGTTTACTCACATCCACCGCTGCCACTGTTCACTTTTGTCTTATTCACATTCATCGCTGTCACTGTTCACTTTTGGCTTATTCACATCTGCCGTTGTTTACTGTTCTCTTTTATTTATTCACATCAACCGTTCTCTTTTGTTTATTCACATCCACCGTTGCCACTGTTCACTTTTGTCTTATTCACATCCACCGCTGTCACTGTTCACTTTTGTCTTATTCACATCCACTGCTAGTCTATATCGCCCGCCCAGTTTATTTATATTTTCTGCTTCGTCTACTGCCTACGTCTTCCGTCCAGTTTATTCATCCCATCCACTGTAGCATTTCTTCCAATATGCCTTCTGTAACGACCCTAGAACCGTACCCATTTTACTCGTATAAATTTTTCATTTTCTTTTATACTAGCGTTGATGCGGAAAACAATTTAAAATCAATTGCGTAAAACATTTAAAACAATTAAAACATTTATGAAAACTATTACTTAAAACTATAATTAAATCAATTTGCAATTAAAATAAAGGAGGGCAGAGTTGACATTTGCGCTGCTCAGGGGGAGAAGCGACTGATCGCTGGCAGCGATCAGTCACCAGCAATCGATCGCTGGGCAGCATTCGCTGCCCAGCGCTCGATCGCTGCAGCGCCCGAGCGCCGAACAGCGCTCGGTCGCTGGCAGCGATCGCTGCACGCTCTGGACTTTTCCAGAGCGCAGCGACCTACACAGAAACCTCCAATTTACTCTCTGGAATACGATTCCAGAGAGCTTTCTCCTTCAATTCTCAATCCCCTGCACACATACACATTTGTACATTTTTCTTACAATTCAAGCAAAACATCGTTTCTTTCTCATTCTTTCCCTCTCGATCAACTACCTAAACGTACGCAATACTTTCATAAAAATAAATCACGTGGATCCATTTAAAACCAAACAACTTCCCCTATTTTCAGTCACCAAACAGTTCATGAAATACATTTCAAAAACATCCAACATAATCCTATCAACTATCAAATTCCAAACATCCTATTATGTTCTATCTGTACAATTCATATGGTCCCCAAAACATATACCTACATCCCCACGGGTCAAAAGCGCACCGACTGCCCAGCGCACTCCCACGGGCCATCTTTCTTCAACCGTTCATGCCTCGGGTGGAGGGATCTCATCCTCACCTGTGTAGAGGTCACCTACACCATAAACATAAGTCGTGAGCTTAAGGCTCAGTAAGTCTACGTGAATGCAATGCATGCTATGCGTGCCGTTCGTAAAAACATGCTTCCTACCTTTTCGCTATTCATTTCATTTCATTACATTACAGATACGTCACCGTGGCCTCACTCTCGCTAGATAGGAGCGGCACATCCCGCGATTGGATAGCCCCTCGTATCTAACCGGGGGGAAAACATGCTCCCCAAGCTGCCATGTCTGAACCACCGCCACCTCCTTGACCAGATTACATTCATTCATATCATTTCTTTAACCTTTTCCTTTTCATGAAAACATGCATAGAAATTCCTTTTTCGTGCTTTTCAGAAACATGATGCGTGAACATGAGCAATACTATAAACATAATCAAAACATGAACATATAAACCATCATACGTACCATCAAGACACTCAAGCATAACCTACAAAAGAACTAACCCTTACTACCCGACCAAAGCATTTAAACAAACAATTCTCCAATTTCCTCGAACAACAAAATATCGTATGGTGTAGGCCAATCGGCCAAACAAGTCGCGGAGACTTACCTGACGTCCGTTGAAATGCTAGCTCCGTCCACGAGCGTCGTTCACCTACGGCAATTCACAACGATTTTCGTTAAAATGCGTTTGAACCGTGAACGTCCAAATTAATAAAGTCCTTAACTAAAGAAATTCTTCTAAAGCTATAACTTAATTAATCGAGGCATTCTAATAACCAATTCGCACTCGATTCTACGAAACATCCAATAACGAGCTTTTTCCAAAAACCCGAAATTCATTAAATTTAACATTTCTTACAAATTAGTTTAACTTCGTCCAATATCACTTAATACCTCCTTTATATCTATAAACTAGATAAACCTATAAATCTCGAACTTTAAATCGCGTTTTTAACGAAACCCTAAACGAAAACCCTAACCGTATAACTTCGATAAGATTGAAAACTAACGTCTGAAAGCTATAGAATCTTACCTAGGACGTTGATCGGAGGAGAAAACGTGAAGAGCGGAGATCGATCGGAGGAGCAACGGACGTCGGAACGGAGGAGGTCGTCGGCGTTCGTGAGGGAGGAAATCGCCAGAGGCTTCTCTAGTTCACGGAGCAGAGAGGAAATGAGGGAGGAGAGAAAAGAAATCACTTTTTATTAATTAGATTTGCAAATTTACCTTTTTGCCCTTTTTACTTATTTTTTATTTGTTTCGTCCTTTATTTCGTTAATTAGCTATCTATTCGGTTTCACCAAATCTCCTTATTTTGCCAATAAATCCAACTTATTATTCGGGATTTACTAAAACTGTCCGTACGCAATTCGGACCTCGTTTACTATTTTTACTAAAACATCATTTATATTACGAGAAGCGTAATTACTCGAAACTAAGCATTATTGCTCCGAAAATTCTTGTAAATTCCTTAAAATCCATATTAATAATTAGGATCCCAACGAAACCTTCCATTCGTAAAACGGGCTTAATTTGACATATTTACAAAAATGTTATTATATATTAAAATAATAATATCCAGAAAAGCTGGATATTACATTCCACCCACCTTATTTAAAATTTTGTCCTCAAAATTTGACTTAGCTTATATAGCCTTTGATGTTAATGTCTCATATCACGCAGCCTTACGCTTCAATTATCATTTGTACTTACGGTCACTCTTCGTGGTTCTCACCCCAAACTGTCCACTGTACTCTCCAATATAGGCCTTAAACTTGTATTCTCTACCTTCGATCTGATCGTACACTTCCTTACTAAAGTACTGAGCTTAGTTAAGTCCTTAAATTTCCAATTGATTTACCTAAACTTCTTTATAATTTCGTTGGCTTCATCTGTAGTCGAGACTCGTGTCGACCCACATTTCTATATTCACTCGGGTAACGTTTCCTTGTAACTGCACCACCCATAGGATTTCCTTGTCACCTATCTTCCTGGGTAACCTAGTGACCTTCGGAGGCTATTTCGATACGGGTTTCCTAATTAAGTCCTCATAGTTATACCCTGCAACTATACGACTATAATACTACCTTATCTATGTGAGTCCAACTAGGAGTTACAGTCGCTATTTACTTAGAATTCTATCTCTAACAAAATTCGAACTTCCTTTCATTAACTCTGATCCCGTCATCCCTAGGGTCAATCTCTACTATCCTAATCCAAAACGTCGACTATACCTTCCAACATTAGCCTTAAATTTGTAATCTCTACTCTCAATTGGACTGTACACATCTTCACTTACCCATTAAGTCTTACCAATTCTCCCAAATCACACACTTTCCTTGGCAACTACCAATCCTGCCAGTTACTTCAGGGCGGATTTCACAACTAAGTTCACACTGTTATACTCTTCGAACTATGTCACCAGAATTTCCTATAAACATCGCTTCCATTCTAAGTTTTGTCCTTAAATTCTACCACTATATTCTCAATTAAAGTTCTCACACTGCTTACGTTACACTCCTTTGTCTATCTTAAATCTCTATTTGCTCTGAGCACGGTCAAGTCTCTAAATCTCCTCATTGGTGCGCTCTAAATTAGTCATTCTAACCTAAGCCCTTTATGCATTATTTGGTCTCGACTTGTCAAATACGAGTCGATCTATAGAAATTTGCTAAATTAGCCTCTCTTCTAAGCTTAATCTTCACCCTCTTTATTCTATAAATTGTAAATTTTCACAAATTGCTGACTTCTAAGCGCCAATCTTAGCTTCTAACCTAATCTCTCATTTAATCCAACGATCTACTTCACCTGTCTCTAACTTCCTCAAGGGTTATTTCGAGTTCGCCGACTAGTCTATTATCGTTCGTTCCTTCTAGTCAGGTCTCAACTATTCTACTCGACAATTATCCTAAGTTTAACTTTTGAATTCTATATTCATCTAGACACTCAACTTCACACAAATCCCAATATACAAATTCTACGGTACTCCTTCATCTATTTAAATACACTCCCGGCATTTCAACAATCTAGGGTATCCCTCTATAGGTTTATATCTAAACTTTCATCTCTCTTAAATTGTCGTATTCTAATACTCCAAGGGATTGCAAAATAAACTCTGTTTCTATCCATTTGAAAACCATATCTCCTAGGGTACATTCCTCTAATGTTAACTAAGTTATTAGATGCGTAATCTCTTACGGTTAAGTCAAGCTAATCTTAATAATGCGTAACCCTATATCTATAAGGTCTATATTGTCCTATATGTAGTCTACTATCTTCTCGTCGAGGTTCGCCTAGTAACCATTCTTACCCACCTATTATTTTCTTCCTTACTAATTTCAGGTCTATATATATTTATCTATCATATGCATATTGTAATACAGGTAATTAAAACAATACCTGCAATTGTAGAAGGCTGGGCTCCATCGTCGGCGTCGCCAGGCTCGATGAATGCAAAGACTCTAGGCACAACTTTTCTTTGATCCCTGCCCTGTTGATCTCTGCCTGGTTGATTTCGGTTCAATAACGGACAGTTCATGATATAGTGGCCAGCTTCCCCACATCGATAACACCTATTGGTACGCGTCAGACAATCACCGTAGTGCTGCTTCTGGCACTGTGGACATAAAGGCTTCTGAGTAGCCCCTTGAACTTGCTTTCCTTTTTCCCGGTCACCCTTACCATCGTAGGGCCTCTTATCGCTCCTCTGTTGTTGTGGCTGTTGATACACACTTGGTTGCCAGTCTTGGTTCCATGGCTGAGGTTGGATCTCACGAAAGAAGCCCTTAGCTAGCTCCTTCGGCCTAACACAAGTCGCCCTAGCAGCCTCAATGTCCAGAGCTCTAGCTGCGACGTCAGAGTATGGCACATCAATAATACCTGATACAACAACGTGCATCCGAATCTCTGGATTAAGTCCCTCCATAAACTGGTGCACCTTTTCTTCATTGTCGCTGACCAGACGCGGTGCAAATCGTGATAAAGCCTCGAACTTCCGTATATACTCTGCAACTGACCCGATCTGTTTCAGCTGTGTAAACTAGTTCCTCTTAGCCACCCTCACTGTGCAGCTGAAATACTTGTCGAAGAATAGAAACTTGAACCGATCCCATGTCATAACTGATACATCCGTCGTCGACTTGATCGAGTCCCACCAGAAACGGGCATCCATTGCTAAGTGAAAGGTAGCATACGCCACCTTGCTCCCGTTCCCTACCTCGGCATAAGCTAACATATCCTCCATCACCCGGATCCATTCCTCGGCACGTGTCGGATCCGATGATTGACCCTCGAATACTGGAGGTCGTAGGCCTTGAAACCTCTGCATGCCCTGGTTATTGGGAACTATCAAATCCTGGGCTCTCTGATTCTCTCGCTGGTTCTCTCGATTCACTAAATCTGTAATTTGTTGCGCTTGCCGGTCCATATGCCGAGATTGACGGTCCAATAAATCTGTAAGTCTTTCCAAGGCGTCGTCCCTCGCATCACGTCCTCGAACCATTTTCTAAATCCTATAAAAATTAAGACAAATAATCCTAAGAAATATGAAATCAAACAAAACAGTAAACGTACTTACAGTTGAGGAAGGATGTCCGCGTAGTGGCTGTGCAGTCGAGCAGTCTACAGAACCGATTTTAAAACCCGGGGGCTCTGATACCATAACTGTAACGACCCTAGAACTGTACCCATTTTACACGTATAAATTTTTCATTTTCTTTTATACTAGCGTTGATGCGGAAAACAATTTAAAATCAATTGCGTAAAACATTTAAAACAATTAAAACATTTATGAAAACTATTACTTAAAACTATAATTAAATCAATTTAAAATTAAAATAAAGGAGGGCAGAGTTGACATTTGCGCTGCTCAGGGGGAGAAGCGACTGATCGCTGGCAGCGATCAGTCACCAGCAATCGATCGCTGGGCAGCATTCGCTGCCCAGCGCTCGATCGCTGCAGCGCCCGAGCGCCGAACAGCGCTCGGTCGCTGGCAGCGATCGCTGCACGCTCTGGACTTTTCCAGAGCGCAGCGACCTACACAGAAACCTCCAATTTACTCTCTGGAATACGATTCCAGAGAGCTTTCTCCTCAATTCTCAATCCCCTGCACACATACACATTTGTACATTTTTCTTACAATTCAAGCAAAACATCTTTTCTTTCTCATTCTTTCCCTCTCGATCAACTACCTAAACGTACGCAATACTTTCATAAAAATAAATCACGTGGATCCATTTAAAACCAAACAACTTCCCCTATTTTCAGTCACCAAACAGTTCATGAAATACATTTCAAAAACATCCAACATAATCCTATCAACTATCAAATTCCAAACATCCTATTATGTTCTATCTGTACAATTCATATGGTCCCCAAAACATATACCTACATCCCCACGGGTCAAAAGCGCACCGACTGCCCAGCGCACTCCCACGGGCCATCTTTCTTCAACCGTTCATGCCTCGGGTGGAGGGATCTCATCCTCACCTGTGTAGAGGTCACCTACACCATAAACATAAGTCGTGAGCTTAAGGCTCAGTAAGTCTACGTGAATGCAATGCATGCTATGCGTGCCGTTCGTAAAAACATGCTTCCTACCTTTTCGCTATTCATTTCATTTCATTACATTACAGATACGTCACCGTGGCCTCACTTTTGCTACATAGGAGCGGCACATCCCGCGATTGGATAGCCCCTCGTATCTAACCGGGGGGAAAACAGGCTCCCCAAGCAGCCATGTCTGAACCACCGCCACCTCCTTGACCAGATTACATTCATTCATATCATTTCTTTAACCTTTTCCTTTTCATGAAAACATGCATAGAAATTCCTTTTTCGTGCTTTTCAGAAACATGATGCGTGAACATGAGCAATACTATAAACATAATCAAAACATGAACATATAAACCATCATACGTACCATCAAGACACTCAAGCATAACATACAAAAGAACTAACCCTTACTACCCGACCAAAGCATTTAAACAAACAATTCTCCAATTTCCTCGAACAACAAAATATCGTATGGTGTAGGCCAATCGGCCAAACAAGTCACGGAGACTTACCTGACGTCCGTTGAAATGCTAGCTCCGTCCACGAGCGTCGTTCACCTACGGCAATTCACAACGATTTTCGTTAAAATGCGTTTGAACCGTGAACGTCCAAATTAATAAAGTCCTTAACTAAAAAAATTCTTCTAAAGCTATAACTTAATTAATCGAGGCATTCTAATAACCAATTCGCACTCGATTCTATGAAACATCCAATAACGAGCTTTTTCCAAAAACCCGAAATTCATTAAATTTAACATTTCTTACAAATTAGTTTAACTTCGTCCAATATCACTTAATACCTCCTTTATATCTATAAACTAGATAAACCTATAAATCTCGAACTTTAAATCGCGTTTTTAACGAAACCCTAAACGAAAACCCTAACCGTATAACTTCGATAAAATTGAAAATTAACGTCCGAAAGCTGTAGAATCTTACCTAGGACGTTGATCGGAGGAGAAAACGTGAAGAGCGGAGATCGATCGGAGGAGCAACGGACGTCGGAACGGAGGAGGTCGTCGGCGTTCGTGAGGGAGGAAATCGCCAGAGGCTTCTCTGGTTCACGGAGCAGAGAGGAAATGAGGGAGGAGAGAAAAGAAATCACTTTTTATTAATTAGATTTGCAAATTTACCTTTTTGCCCTTTTTACTTATTTTCTATTTGTTTCGTCCTTTATTTCGTTAATTAGCTATCTATTCGGTTTCACCAAATCTCCTTATTTTGCCAATAAGTCCAACTTATTATTCGGGATTTACTAAAACTGTCCGTACGCAATTCGGACCTCGTTTACTATTTTTACTAAAACATCCTTTATATTACGAGAAGCGTAATTACTCGAAACTAAGCATTATTGCTCCGAAAATTCTTGTAAATTCCTTAAAATCCATATTAATAATTAGGATCCCAACGAAACCTTCCATTCATAAAACGGCCTTAATTTGACATATTTACAAAAATGTCATTATATATTAAAATAATAATATCCAGAAAAGCTGGATATTACACCTTCCAGCTTATATTTCTTATTTATTTCCACTGCATGTATTTTATCACGATTTCCTCTGCATGCCCGTCGTCCATCCAGTCTTTTATTTGAACGTTCCAAGAATTCTGAATTCCTTCTGTAATTCATTCTGCAGTCCGGTTTAACCGTTTTTCCCGTTTTGTTTTTAACTCCAGAGAACTCTCTCTCTGTGTGTTAAGTTTTAAGGGTTTGTTGTTTACAAAAGTTCAGTCTGTTTATCAAAAAAATAATCCCCATTTTGAATGTCCCGGAGTGATGGCTCGGCTCTCGGATCCCGATCGGGATCGTGTTTTGGGCTGTCACAACCAATGTCTCTAAAAGAAATAGAGTGATGAGATGCTCTAAGTGTAATGGGGTGAGACATAATGTCAGGAGGTGCGAAGGAGTTAATTCGAGTACATCCACACCAATTACTCGAGGAGCTGGAAGCGGTAAAGGAAGAGGCCGAGGAAGAGGCCGAGGAAGACAAATAGGAAGAGGCCGAGGGGTCTAAAGAGAAAGAGGAAGATGCTTTGGGGAAGTACTAGTAATGTAATTTTGTCTTTGCTACTTGCACTTTTGCAGAAGCATTGTTTGATGAATTGTGATGTTTTTTGTCTTTTTTTGTTTCTGCTTGGTTACTTGGACTGTTCCAGGAGCATTTTGAATGAATTGTGATGTATTTTGTGTTTTTTTGGTTTCTGCTTGGTTACTTGCACTGTTCCAGGAGCATTTTGGATGAATTGTGATGTATTTTGTGTTTTTTTGGTTTCTGCTTTGTTAGTTGCACTGTTCCAGGAGCATTTTTGATGAATTGTGATATATTGTGTCTTTTTTTGTTTCTGCTTGGTACTTGCATTTTTTTTTTGTTTCTCGTGTTCATCCCTGCCTCTTCCAAATAGATTGATGGTCGATCTCAATCTGTTTCGGCCCTCTTGCTGGATTTTGAAACCATTCCCCTTAAATTTATCGAACCCCTTTTTATAACACAACAAATACTCATGAATACACCAATCCCATCATCGTCAATTTCTTGATTGTTAAACATAAGCTACATACACTAAATTTATAAGCTACAAATAAACATACACTAAGTTACAAAGTGATATAGACATAAGCAACAAACAATACAATCGTGAGTAGCCACAATTGTAAATACATAGAATTCTTTTTCCTCCACTTATTTAACATAGATTCTTGGATCTGCTCCATGCTTTCTATATTTGCTCGTAACCCATTAATTATGTCTTTCTCCCTCAATCCCATGGCTGCATCGTACCATAAAAAAATTGCATCCTCCTGATTCCCTTTGTAACAAAGTGCACAATTTCAACTTCATGCAGGTGCAACATTGTCACAAATATTATATTACCGCATAGTATTGACAGCCAAAAAATCTTCTACCAGGATTCTTCAGTGTCCTTGATGTACGAAGATAAGCTCTTGCATTGCAAAAACATTTAGCATTTGATAAAACCTCCAAATCATCTACAAAATTACACAGTGAATATTGTATAATTACAAACACCACTTTTTTCAAGAATAATGAGAAACTATACCAATAGCACCTTCATTCTTTTGTGATGCACGCGAAGTCATTGTCAATCAGATTATCTCAACAACACCTACACCTCGAGCTCTAGCCTACCAGAATAAAGAATGAATGGACGAGTTATTAAAGTACCGATAGATCTGAAAACCATGTGAGTGCTGCTTTTCAAATGTACACTTTTTATTTAAAAACCATTATCGCAATGAGAGCAACAAGTTCCACCATCCTTACTTTTGTGCCTTAATTTTTGACAAAGTAGTAGATTACCCAGTTATAGCAATGAGCAAAGGACACAAACAGAGAAATAGGCCACATTTTCTCTCAAGTTTTAGTTGTTCTTAGAATTTATAAAAAATGGATTTGAATAATATATGCTTTGAATCATCAAAAAAAAAGGTTTGACAGCAAGAAGATTAGGAAATATTAACCCAATCGGAGACATAAAATTTTATTATACTCAATCAAAAAATTGAGAAAGAAGAAAGAGGGAAGAAAGAACAAGGCAAGAACATATTACGAAAACAAATTTCAATCCCCCAGTAAGCTATGTTTTTTTAAAAAAAATTGTAGGTTTATATAGTTAGATTCCTTCAACATCGGAAGACAAAAACCTTATTTTAATTCCTTGAGCAAGCACCAGAAGACAGCCAGAGAAGAGACTTACAGAGAAGAGCCGAGACAGGGAGGAAGTTGATGGGCTAGAGACTCTGGAAAATCGAAGAGGGAGGAAGCTCACGATTTTGAGCTGGAGACTCTGGAAAATGGAAAAATCGGAAGGGGGGGGGGAAGCTCGCGATTTCGGGTTTGGTACACTAGAAAAATCTTAGAGGGAGCAAGGTGAAGATTTAGGGCTAGAGGATTGAGCAGAGCAAAAGAGATTACGAAGAGAAAGTGTCACGACCGGAGTGGGCCGAGGCAGGTTCTCATCATCACTTAGTCATTTAAATCTTATAACAACTACTTGTAATTTTTTTTGAAATAAAAACTCGTGGACGTTTAAAAGAACAACCAATTAAAAACCTTAAATTCTCATAACTCAACTCTTTCATATATATGACAGCATACTCATCCACAGAGTTGGACAACATAAATCGGGTAACAATCTTGTTCACAAGATCGATCGACTTAATTGTCCACGGACTACTTTGACATTTTCGTCCACTGACTGATAAACTTTATCGCTCTCTATTCAAGTGATTTCATCGTCCACAGACTAACGTCCATAGGCTTACTTAAATTTATCATCCATAGACCCCGTGACTTTATCGTCACAGTCCACGTAACTACTTACTCACGGGTTGCATAAACTTATCGTCCACAGACCAACGTCCATGGACTTACTTAAATTTGTCGTCCACGGACCACGTGACTTTATCATCCACAATCCACGTGACTACTTACTTTGGACGACAACTCAACATCGATCTCTGGCCTTGGACTCGCCCCTAACTTTGGACGATGACTCATTCACTTATTCTGGACGACGATTTTACTTACGACTCTTGACGACTGTTTTTACTTACAACTCTGGACGACTGTTTTTACTTACAACTCTGGACGACTGTCTTTACTTACAACTCTGGACGACTGTTTTTACTTACAAAACAGAACAAATATACAACCGATCAATCGCCTCCCTTAGCGAACGTTCGGCTAGCTCTCTGGAACTGACTCTATAAGAAATCTCACATCTCATTTCGCAAAAATCATATTTTTATCATAAAACTTAAACATGCATAGCGGAAGACTTAAAGGAAACAGATGAACTTTTAGTCTTAAATCCTCTTAAAACATGAAATTGTACTAGACAACCTCAGCATTCATCAACATAGGAAAAACTTTATCTTACTTATACTTTAGTATTTTAGTTCTTACTTATGCTACGAGCAACACTCCACGAGTCAAAATCGCTTCCCAGCCACAAATCATCGCCATGAGCACCATCCAGCAACCCATCTTAGGCATTATTACTTTGATTGAGATCCTCACCTTCCAATTCGTCACCTACATTATAAGGTTCAAACTATAAGCCTAATGCTTAGTAAGGAGTGCAACATATACGTCAGTGCTCATGAATGCATACTTAATAAAATCATGTTCACATTCTTTATTCAAATCATGAGAGATATGTTCATGTTCGTGTTCTTGATAATATCATGGGAATCATGTTCTTGTTTGTGTTCTTGTTCTTGTTTCGTACATAAAGGAAGGGGGGGGGGAGGGGGGGGCTTTATGTAAGAGTAGGCACAGACACTAACTTGCCCTTGTCTACCTCGTAGATCACATAACTTGCCATCGTCTACCTCGTAGACCATATAACTTGCCATAAACATGTTCTGTGTCATACTTGCTTACTACCGCACTGATCCATTATATACATTACATAATCTTAGTCTCTTCTTTTCAATTCTTTACATAAATAATACATGTAAAACATTTTTGTGTATCAGTGGAGAAAGCATGATGCATGTACATGAATGAGTAAGAGAACATTACACTATAGGAAGCAAACCATCATCGAATAACATGTCATGAAACTATACTTATCTTATCATAACACTCAACCGATCACAGACATCAAACAAATCACCAAAACCACAATCCTAGTATCCTTGTGATGTAGGGCCCTAATAGCCGGGTCCCTAACACACTCACTTACCTGGACTCCTTAGCAATGTCGTGCCTTCACTTGAATCCTTCTCCACCTGAGACATTTCATACTTTAATGTTAAATATATCCTAAATAATCTAAACTCGAAGCTGGTAAAATCTTAGCTAAAGAAATTATCCTAGAATCTAGCTTAAATCTCTAAGGCATTTCGCTGAGCACCTAGTGTGTAGAGCTTAACCTTCATTAACATTAATGGAATTAGCGTCTATACAACCAGATCCATACCAACATCAAATTTCTCAAAGTCTAAACATCGACAACGTCAGAATCCTATCCTCAATGCCATTAAATAAGGGAACTCGAAGATATAGCTGTAAATCTGGCATCGACCGATTCTCAATCTTCAGACATAAACCAATAACCATTCCTAAATTGAAGACTAAATAGATAAATCACCTAAATCTTACCTAGAGCTTTAGATTCCGAAAAGAGTGGAGGAAGAGCTTATCAATGGTGGAGGAAATCGATGGTTGTTGTGGGAGAGGAGGTCTTGGAGAAGATCGCTTGGAGAGGGAAGTCGGCTACAGGATCGGGTAAGAGGTTTAAGTGAGGTTTTAGAATTTCCATTTTCTATATATATATCAATTAAAATCAACTTTATTTATAATCTTGCCACTAAACCTACATTTCACTCAAACCAATAATACCCATAAATTTAGATCCCCGTAAATTTCTTATTCCTCCAACCGTACCAAAAAAATTCTTAGAATAAATACCTGACCGAAGTACTAGTTGTAACAGAAAGGATAAAAGTTATGTTTTTTAATAAATTTAGATTCTGCATGTGCACTAACAGTAGGGGTTTAACGGAAATTTTAAAAGGATTCAGATCGATATTAGAATAATTGTACAAGGTTCGACTTGTCGGTTTTTTTAGTACATGAGTCTACCTGAAATAACGTGTATAGTACAAAGTTAAAATTAATAATTTCTCAAAATAATAACAATAACGAATGTGATTCCCTAATCTACTTTTAATCTCAAGTGAGTCTTTTGGATACTCGGTTGATAGAATTTAATTAGAGGGACAAAGGGAGGAACTTCATTGCAATAATATTGATGATACTTCTCTATATCATTATATAGTATTTATCTTTAGATGACATTACTGAGTAACCAAAGGCCTTCATCACATATGTTGTCAATCACGTCAAAAGGTAGTATGACTTATAAGAAAAAGTCAATATAAATAAATAATCAATATCCCCCCACTTGTTACAAAAACGAATCCTTGGAATCTAGTTATCCAAAGAAGATATGAGAAACTCTATCATCTGTAATATAAATTATTAAATCTTGTATGATATGATTGAACTTAACAAGTTGTACAAAAATTTGATCACATACACACTATGAAAAAATGTTATTTTTTTATGATAATTCTATGTTATATTGTTTGATGTATTTGGTGAAGTTTTTCATAAGATTACAAAATTTCGAAGCATTCTTGAGAATATGTGAAATCTTATTATGTTGCATTGAAATTTCAGAATCTTTGATCACTTGAGGATGAGTAATGATTCATGTTTGGAGGTATTGATAACTCTTGAAAATAAGTTTTTTAAGTTAATATTTGTATGTGAAAAATGACTTAATTCGAGTGAATGATGAATTATTTAGATCAAAATTATATAAATTTCTACAAATAGCTACAACACTATCTACATTGGAAGAATAATTGATTTTGTTTGAATTTTCAGGAATATCAGATTAATAGCAGTAAAATAATTTTTATTACTGCGTAGGTAGTGCCAAATAGATTTCACAAATCATGGAAATCAAGAAGATGGAATAAAAGATCTAATGAGAAATTTTAAATTGATAACAAATAGGGAAACACCATGGAAGAAGGCAATAGAAGAGAAAATCCCAAGATATAAGACAAATATTAGGGAATAAAAGACAGATTTTTGGGGGAGATACATTGGGAGAATGAATGGTTTTCCTTAATGGAGAAGAACAGAGCAACATTGATTATTTTCTCAAGAAAAAGTGTGGAGACATTGGGAGAATGAATGGTTTTCATCAAGGAGAAGAAGAGAACAACGTTAATTATTTTCTCGGAGAAAAGTTCCTGCCTTCTACTCTCAATTTCATATTCTATAAATTTCTTCACTTTTATTATAAGATTATTATTTTCGATATCTTCAATATGATTGTTTTGATGAATTTTATAATTATAGGCTAAAAATTTATGTTGGTTAGGGGAGAAAATATTTGTTACAAGAATTTTAATACTTGTTACGATTAATTATTTTTGTTTGAATAAATTATTATGATTATTATGGTTAAATTCGATTTATGTCAACTTTCAAATTTGATTACACATGTTCTTGTCATAATGAGAAATAAGTAAGATGTATTAGATGCATAATAATTTATACTAATTGAATTTTTTTAAAGTTATTATTCAATTTGTATGTGTAACGCCCCCGAACCCACCCTGGCTCGGAGCGCTACTTTGCTAACCAAACCGGCGTTTAAAACATCGTTTAAAATAATTTTCGTAAATTTTATGATTCGTTTTTCGGGTTTTTCGAACCCTCGAAATTTATTGGAAAACGGGCTCAAAATACGTTTAAAATACGTCGGAAAATGTCGGGTCAAAATATTGTAGAAAAAAGGAGAAATTTAAAATTTTTAAAAAAATCAGCCCAAATGGGCGCTGGGCGCCGCGCGCGCCTGCGCGCTGGGCGCGCCCCGCAGGTGCCCAATCCCGATCGGTCGCGTTTTGGGCCCGATCGATCTGGCCCGCTCGAGCTATTTTCACCAAAATTGACCCCGGCCGCGATCGATCGTGACCCATGCCCGATCGGTCTGGCCGGCTTGGGTATTTTCGACCAAAAACGTCCCAAAACACCCCGTTTTGACTTTTCTCGACTTTCCCACCCTTTCTACACTTTTCTACAAGTCCGACACCTCCAAAAATCCCAAAATTTTTACCATATGCTCCCAACACATAAATCGTCAAATCCCATAAATTTTGTGGAAAACCGACTTCAAATGGATATTAATAAAAAATAGCAAACTTAAACCCGACATTTTTTGTTTTAAAATAAAAACGGACGACATAACGCCTAAAATCCGATAAACCAAAACCTATGATTTAAAACCGGAAAATATACATCTTCAATTCCAAACATTTGTACTCACTACTTATCAACACAATAATTTCATAAAAACCATCAAAGTGAGTACGAAAATATTTACGAAACCAAGTACTAAAACTTTCCACCATTCTAATCTATTTCAAAACAAAACCTTTACAAATAAAACTATCCAAAACATTCCCACAAAATACCCGAAGAAAGACAGTGATCCAGACACCCCGACAAATAGCCTGCACCGGCGAGCTCCGTACTCCTCCGACTGCGGCCTAATCCTCTGCGGTCTCGTCAACCTCACCTGTCAAATACTCGTCACCTACACCACAGAACACAAAACGTAAGCCTAATGCTTAGCAAGTAGGGAATAATGATAATGCATACACAAATAATGCACCCTCAACCCTCACACACACGACCCTAACATATGCAGTTTCGACTCTCGGTTGTATGTATCACGTTCTCACTTCATTAATCGTAGGCGTACCTCTCTCATAGAATATCCATTCTACTCGAGACACAGCGTACCTCTCGAGTAGCACTCGAGACACAGTTGCGTACCTCTCGAGTATCACTCGAGACACAGTTGCGTACCTCTCGAGTAGCACTCGAGACACAGTTGCGTACCTCTCGAGTAGCACTCGAGACACAGTTGCGTACCTCTCGAGTAGCACTCGAGACACAGTTGCGTACCTCTCGAGTAGCACTCGAGACACAGTTGCGTAACTCTCGAGTAGCACTCGAGACACAGCTGCGTACCTCTCGAGTATCACTCGAGACACAGCTGCGTACCTCTCGAGTAGCACTCGAGACACAGCTGCGTACCTCTCGAGTATCACTCGAGACACAGCTGCGTACCTCTCGAGTAGCACTCGAGACACAGTTGCGTACCTCTCGAGTAGCACTCGAGACACAGTTGCCTATCACACTGTTGTATATCTTACATTTCATCCACACAATTCAAAACATGCTAAAAACCTGTTCGTTTCGTAGTTTGAAAACAATGATACATGTCACATACAAACAATCAAGCAAACAACCAAACAAAGCAAACAAACAATTCCCTACCGTTCTGTGGTGTAGGCCCGAAGGCAAAAGGCACACATCCACTACTTACCTGGCGTCTCGGTAATTGTTTTCTCACTTCCACCAGTCAAATCACACGTTCGATCACCTTAAAGCTTGAGAAAATAGAAGATTGAAGGAAGGAGATACACTTCAATGGCTGCCACGATTTGGAGAAGAAGGAGAAGAGAAAAATTGGTTTTTCACCTTTTCACTTTTCCCTTTTTATAAAACCAATTCTCCACTTTTCATTTTTAACCATAAAGTTTTTAAATTTTACATTTAACCCCCACTTTTCTTTCTTTCATTCTTCCAACGTGATGGCCAATAATCCTTCACTTTAATTCATTTATCACTTTTGAATTGTCAACCCAAAATTTCCATTGGTTGAAACATTTGACTTTTCAACCTTTGAAGTCAAATGTTCACCTTTCTCACTTCTCATCTCATTACACATACTTTTGAATAACTAAACTTCCATAACACTTCTACTATTCTAATCTATGGCTACATAAGTTTTAGGGAAATTCCGGGTGTTACAATCCACCCTCCTTATAAAAATTTTGTCCTCAAAATTTGCATACCTTAATGATTCTTCAACTTTATCATTCCAACTCTATCCTCTTACTATGTGGGTTTCCATAACGAATCTTAACTATGCTACGGTTCGACACACCTAACGAGTACCCTTAAACACTTCTCCGATAATGATCAGTCCTACATCTCCAAGTTTTAAATTTCGCCCTAATGTTCGTTCTAATCTAATATTCAATGAATACTTACCGTAACTACCTCAAATAACCGTAACTCCAAGAACTCAATAAATAACCTGTAACGACCCTTATTCCCAGCAAGATATTGTCCGCTCTGGGGATTGAGCCGCAGCCCAATATCCTCCCCTCACGGCTTTGTTTGGCGAGAACTTCCCGGAAGGTCACCCAACCTGGAATTACTCTCGCCGAAGCACTTTTAACTTCGGAGTTCTTATGGGATCCGTTGCCAATTGTGCTCCAAAACGCGTCTTGCTATGTTGGGAGGGATCTCTTACATATGTTTCATTTCCACATACTTCCCCAAGCGCTGTGGGATTGTGACGACCCCCTCTTTACGACCTGTCACCTTCCGGCTCGCCCGCGCGGACGTACCGCCATCCGGGTTCCGGTTCGTGCAGCCATCGTACCAGTACAGATTCGGGACTTACAGATTCGGGTCATCACAATCACCCCCCCTTGGGGGCCCAACGTCCTCGTTGGCCACAATTCCGGTTGGGTACAGGCTCTGATACCATTTGTAACGACCCTTATTCCCAGCAAGATATTGTCCGCTCTGGGGATTGAGCCGCAGCCCAATATCCTCCCCTCACGGCTTTGTTTGGCGAGAACTTCCCGGAAGGTCACCCAACCTGGAATTACTCTCGCCGAAGCACTTTTAACTTCGGAGTTCTTATGGGATCCGTTGCCAATTGTGCTCCAAAACGCGTCTTGCTATGTTGGGAGGGATCTCTTACATATGTTTCATTTCCACATACTTCCCCAAGCGCTGTGGGATTGTGACGACCCCCTCTTTACGACCTGTCACCTTCCGGCTCGCCCGCGCGGACGTACCGCCATCCGGGTTCCGGTTCGTGCAGCCATCGTACCAGTACAGATTCGGGACTTACAGATTCGGGTCATCACATAACCTTCAAATTTTAATTCTCTTCTACTCACCTATTCTCTTCTACTCATCTAACTCTCGGAGTGCTAAGCTAAACATCGACTCTTCTATGGTCTTCGTCGCCTATCAATTGACAATTTTCTATATCTTCAACGTACAATTCCTCAACTTACTCATTTCAAGACTAATGATACTTCTATTAAATTTCACTTAAGCGTCTATTATTTACACCCTCAAACTTTTTGTATCTCAAAGGGTGTAACTAGGACCCTTCAATCCCTTCAAACTCCAACGCCTTTAGTCCATCACGAACCTTACTTCGAAGTGCACTTCTAAGTGCACTTCTTTAATCATTCCTGTGCAATTGTAACTTTCTGCACTTCACTCGAAATGTTCAATCCTTACTGAACTATCCTCTTAATTTAGCTCCTTACCTTATTTGCTATCTAAAGCTTGAGTTGTCACGCTAAATCTCAACTACATTACTGCCCAAATCATCTACCAGGTACCCCTAATAACCTAACGAGCAAATGAAAATTTCCTACAACTTCAAGTTTTAACTTTCCGTTCCATACTCTTACGTTCTTATGATCTTTTATTTCGTTTGCATACTTATACACTCATCACTAAACTCTCAAACTCATCTATCTAAGTTTCAACTTGTATCTTTCTTTCAGCTAATTTATTACTTATCCCTCTTATTTCTTACACTCATTGCCTTCAAATAATCCTGACATTATTAATTGCGACGAAACTTTCACATTCAAAATTAAATCCTCAATGATTACTCTTATCACTTAACTAGCTATATCACAAAATAACACAAACTTCAACTTTTTTTAACTTCATATTCTCTCTACGCACTCAAACACTTTTCGAAGTTAATTTCCGTTCATTCGAACTCTATAATTCCCTCCAATCTGATCCACTTAAGGTATAGAACTCAGATTCTAACTTTCCACTACGTTTACCCATAAAATCTACGTGCGAGACCTTTCTTTCCTTATTATCCGTTATTCTTTACTTCTTCAACTTTACACGGAATACTAAATCCTTACTGACTAAATCTAGTCATCCTTCTAACTTTCATCTCCTATCCTCAACTTATCGTCACAAGCCTAGGCTAGTTAATATCTCAACGGTTTGCAACTTTTTAACTTTGACTTAGGCTTATTACTAATGCACCTACCACCTCTCGGTTAAAAGTCCTGCTGTAACGACCCCGGCCAGGAGCCGTCACGTGTTCATATCCTTTCATTAATCGTTTGCTTGACTTTTACTATTATTACATTCACTTACTATCTCTCAACAGACTTTCACATTTTACATATATATTTTTTTTTCTAAACTGGTAATAGAGACGCAGAACCATTAAGGAAGACGAACCCTCTCATGCCGACTTCCCACGCCTCGTCGGCTCAAACTTTCACAGAGTCGAGCGACTGGACTCGGTCATCGGTTTCTTGACAATTACGGGAAAAGAGGAAGTGCCCTCAATTCTCTTAACAAAATACCACTCGGGTTTGCATGGGTTGCATGCGTTGACAACCCTCAGAAACTTGGTCGTCCGGTCATCACGTGCATTACGCGTGACTCGCTTAACATCACCTAAAAGGAGACATCTTCCGGTGGGCACGTGGGTCTCGCGTGCTAAATTAAAACATCATCCGGTCGCTAATCGACAAAACACATTTTACATCTTCCGGTGAGCACGTGGGTCTCGCGTGCTAAGTTAAAACATCATCCGGTCGCTAATCGACAAAACACATTTTACATCTTCCGGTGAGCACGTGGGTCTCGCGTGCTAAGTTAAAACATCATCCGGTCGCTAATCGACAAAACACATTTTACATCTTCCGGTGACGTCATCCGGAAGACTAAACCATCATACAACTATCCTTCGGCATCTGCCGATGACGTCAACCGGAAGACTAAACCATCAAACAATTCACCTTCGGCATCTGCCGATGACGTCAACCGGAAGACTAAACCATCAACAACTATTCTTTCGGCATCTGCCGATGACATCAGCCGGACGATTGCCTCATCCAGCTTCCGTCTTACGGTAGAGAACACTAAATCATCAAATGACTCCTCCCAACAGAAAGAAAACACAACTCATTCAAAATGCATATAGCGGAAGACTTAAGCAACAGATCATTTATAAATCTATATAATCATTCCCTGACTCAGTGATCCACTAGACAGTTTCAAAGCTCAACGTTTTAAAATAATCTCATCCTACTTAAGCTACCATATCCTTTAACATACTGTAACATAAGAGTCTTAACCAGGGGTCATAAATCGCCTCTCCAGTCCCGCACTGTCACCTTGAGCATCCTCCAGCAACCAGCCTTAAGCATCCTCTTTGAACATAACATCCTCACCTGAACCTTCTTCACCTACACCATAAGGTTTAACTATAAGCCTAATGCTTAGTAAGGAATGCATGCTGACAGATATACATGAGTACACAATTTAACGAGACATAATTCATAAACCATTCTTCATTCATGTTCATCTTTATCATTTACATAACATGTATTAAGGCAGGGAACGAGGGAGGAAGACAGGGGTACATAGTCATTTGCCTATCGCGGCAGTCATACATAATCATTTGCCTATCGCGGCAATCATGATACATCACTCGGCCTCCCCAGTGGGAGAATTCGCGAGCCATACATATCATTAACTCGGCCTCCACCAGTGGGAGATTTCGCGAGTCGTACATATCATTAACTCAGCCTCCACCAGTGGGAGATTTCGCGAGTCATACATATCATTAACTCGGCCTCCACCAGTGGGAGAATTCGCGAGTCATACATAACATAGTCTTTCCCCGCTCTGCACTTAATCTTGGTTACATTTGCTTTTCATATTCTCAACTTAATCATAACAGGGACACAGTGCATAGACATAAAGTTCATAGAGAGAAGTCATATCATGAGGACAAGTAAAACATCCTGTAACTTTACATTTACTTACACAACTTCTTCATATCGTGGAAATAACAAATCATAGTCAATAAGCTAACATCTCAGTGATTTCCTAATACCCTTGCGGTGTAGGGCCCTAGTGGCCGGAAATCTTAATACATTCACTTACCTGGATTCCTTAGCAATCCGAGCTTCTTTCCTTTAAACTTCTTCACCTAAAACATGTACATTACTGTAGTTAAAACAAAGTCCTAATAGTCCTAATCATAAACCATCCTAGGATCTAATAGCTAAAGTCATTCCGATTCCTCTGTTTGACACACTGCAGTCTGAAATCCGAAACTAGGTGGACAGGTTTTACCATTGATTAAATCCGAGTTGGTTACTCAAAATGCTCAGAATCGATTCGGGATGACATTTCTACTCTCAGATTTTAAAAAGTCTTAAACTACTCGGCCACTGCTAAAAATCTGAACTCAGTGCCGAGCTGAAAACAGAGCTCTATTTACGAATGAATGACTACATTGTCCATTTCATACCTCGGGTGTGGATTTGCAGAGAAGAGCAAGCTCGAAACCAGCCGTCGGCAAAAGGGAAGTTCTGGTAGCCGAGAGCAAGAACTTGGGAAAGAAGGAATCGCCGAGAGGGAATGTCTGCTACAGTGGTAATAAATGAGGTTTAAGGTTTCCATTTCCTATTTATACTAAATCCATCGATTTTAATTACAAAACTGCCACCCAACCTAGTTTCACACAACTTGTAATAAATTTGTCTTAACATTAAATTTAAATCATAAAGGTTAAATAAGAGGGTGACAATGAAAATGGTCAGAAAATCACCTGGCCGAAATGTCGGGTGTTACACCTGCCAACTCACATTCTACCGAATACTCATAGTCTAAACCTAATTGCCTAACCTCCTTTCCAAATTCTCACTCGGGATTCTCTCCAAATTTTATTAACTACTTGATTCTCTTTTACTCTTCAACTAGGTTTTAATATCTATCCTGAGTACAAATGTTTCCTAAAAAGTCTCTCTACAATGCCATATCACCATAATTAAAAAGGCTAGGCGTATCTAGGTCTCTATTCCCACCTTTGAGTTTTGGCTCCTAGGTCGAATACCACCAGCAACCAACAACTCTTAATACTCTTCTAACGTACCGATCATAATCTTTTCACTTATCCCCAATCATCTTTAATTTAATACTCTCTTAAACCCTAGCAGTAAATCCTCGCATACATTTACTTAAACTAAACGCTCAAATGTAACCTACATCCAAATACTACCAACTCTACGTAACCTACTTGTTGTTATCCGCTCATATCCTCGTCAATAATCTTACTTCTAACATTTCGCTGGTCTAGGGTGTCTCCCGATAATTTCTTTTCTAACTTCAAACTGTTCTAACGCTTCTTTGATTTAATGAATTTCTAAAACTCCAAGAGTTTGCTACTTAGGATTTCATTTCTATCTATGGATATAAAATCCTAAGTTGGATGCACCCTATGTTATTGTACAATGCATAGCATTTACCTCAAATATCCTTACCATCAGGCTCAGAGGTTGGACCCTTCTTCTTTGCTACAAGGCAATCCTTTACTAAATGTCCAAGCTCATTGCAATTAAAGCACCGTTTAGTTTTCGGCTGCGGACAATCTCGGGAAAAATGGCCAGCTTCAAAACAATTAAAACATTTTCCTTCATACTGTCCACACTCTCCTGGATGGGCTCTTAAACACTTAGAACATGACAAATATCTTCCCCGTGGTTTCTTTACTCCTCTCAGATCCTTCAAATTTCCTCCCGGCCTTTTTGTTCCTTGAGATTGGGAAGAAGATCCAACCGTTTTAAAATCCTTTATGTGTAACACCCGAGTTTTTTTCGGGTTTCCGCTCCAAGGCTATTTTCGTAAATAAGTAAATTATGTCCGTTTTGTGAGCGGATAGTTTTATTAGGACCCTAGAAATTTATGGGGATTTGTAGAAGAATAATTGAAATTTTAGAAACCCAAATCGAGAAGAGTAATGCTAGAATTCCCGTTTTAGCCTTTTAGTATATTAATTCGTAAAAATAGTAAATCAAGTCCGTTTTACGAAAAGAAAGTGTTATTAGGGTCCTAACGATTAAATTGAAATTTGTGGAGATATACGAGATTTAGTGAAATTCGAAATGGTCGAAAAAGAGAGAGTAAAACGGTATATTAAAGTGTTAATAGAAATTTATAGGATTATTGATATTAGTATTATTATTATTATTATTATTATTATTATTATTATTATTAATAATAATAACATAAAATTAAAACAAACAACAGAATCGTTTCTGTTGTTTGTCAAGCTCGAGCCCGAGCGCGAGAGGAGAACAGCGGAGGCGAGGGCGAGCGATCGACGGCCACCACCAGCGTTTTTCGGCGCCCTCCGGCAAGACGACGGCGGCGAGCATGGTTCGGCCTGTCTCCGCGCACAAACCGACGGTATGGCTCGGTTTTCTCCTCTTTTCGGTTTGGTTTGGGGCTGTGCATGACGAGCTCGATTGAGCTCCAATCGCCGGCTATTTTTGGTCACTTCCGGCGTGGGTTTGCCAACCCTATGGCCGGCTATCGTTGATTGGCCGCGGAATGCCCAATTTGGGCAAAATTCATTGAGGCCGATTTAGGGCAATTCGGGTTTGTGGTGTGGAACTCGATTTTTGATTTGATTATGTTAATTGGATGTTAGGAGGATAGATTAGTGCGAAATTGAGAGAGTTTTGATGAAAAATCGAAAAAGAGAAATTTTGGGAAAAAGGGGCAGTTCGGGTTTTGCCTAAATTGACCTAGCTACGGTCGTTTGTTTTGAAATTCGTTTTGGCAGATTAAAATAGGCTATTGGAAGAGCACGTGGCCGCTGGAATCGTTCGATTCCGACCACCGACGCAAAAGTTATGCACGTTTGAGTTTCGGGTCGGTTTTTGACCGAACCCAAATTAGTGGCCGTTTAATTAGGTTTTAGTTAGAAATCGATGGTATTGTGCTTTTATGCTAATTAGTGAATACATTGGTCGTTATTTAGGTAGATTAAATGAATTGATGATTATTGGTGGATTTAGGTTAAAGTTTGGATATTAGAGATTATTGGAAAACCATTAATGGAGGTTAAGTAAATTGTGAGCACCACGTGCTCGATGAAATGCCCGAATGGAGAAAGTGAACGTTTCAGAAGAAATTGCTTTAGCTAGGAGCTTAGTTTAAGTTTGAGATTCGTTTATTTAGAATCGATTTTAATGTCCTTTATTTATGAAATGCTTTAGGTGGAGACGACTTTTGGACGGTGCTCGGCTAGCTACGGACGCCAGGTAAGTGGATGTTAGGTTTTCGGCCCTTAAGGCCCTACATTGTGACAACGTTAGGATTTTGTGTCTTCGATGATGATTTTCTGATTGTGGGGTAGTGATGTGTCGGGTAGCCCAGGTTATTAGTTAATAGTTGTTTGTTAGGTTCTTAGTGATTAAAGCATGTCTATGTATGTTATGAATTGTTTGATGATATGTCTATGTATGTCTATGAACTCCTCATGCATCATGTTTTATAAAAGGTGCATACGAACTATTTACGAGCATGTTTTTATGATGAATTGAACGATAATGATTTAAAGATGTTATGTGAAAAGATGAAGTAAAGAGCGACCAAGCGAATGATGTATGTTTCTCAAGTGAATGATGTATGATTCTCACGTGTATGTTTCTCACGGGTCTGACTGTATGTTTCTCACGGGTCTGACTGTATGTTTCTCACGGGGCAAGTTATGTGTATGTTCTTACGGGGCAAGGAAATGGTTCTTACGGGGCAAGGAAATGGTTTAACAAAACGAAATGAAATAAACATGTTTTTATGAAAAGTCACGCATTCATGCATACGTTCTCCATAGAGCATCCTCTTACTAAGCATTAGGCTTACTGTTTATGTTGTATGATGTAGGTGACAGGTGTGAAAGTGAGAGTTCCTCATGATGACAAGGAATAGGTGGTCGATGGGTGGTGCTCGTGGCGACGGGGTGTGTTTTGGCTTGATGATCCGATGGCTTGAATGATATATGTCGAATGATGTGAGTTAGTTTTGTTGGTTAGTAGGTCTACGTGTAAGTTTAATTTGTGAAAGTATCAAAGTGTTTAAGTATGTAGATTAGATGTTTTGGTAGAAAAATGTATGAACAGTCGAGTTTTGATGTATATGTAGTAGTAGTAGATTGTTTAGAATGTGGAGTTTAAATTTTAGAATTTTACTGGAACTGTTTGGGTATTTTGAACTGTTTGGTTATTTTAAAACAGGTAAGGATACGCTCGATTTTTAGAGCGATCCACGCAGTTTGTTTTCTTGAGTATAGGTTATATTAGTGTCGTGTTTTAATTGATCTTACTTTAATTGTTTTAAATGTTTTATTTGTTTTAAGTTATTAACGGTTTTAGTCTAGTTTTAAACGTTTTAAAAGTCGAAATGTTTTACGCTCAAATGTTTAATGTTTAAGTCAAAGTTAGTCCCTAAAGGTTGTTAGAGGTGGGTCAATTGTCTAGGTCCATTTTCTTTAAAGTGTTAAGTAAAAATGAAAAAGTTTATGAGAAAATACGAGGGTTTAGGTAAAGGTTATGTCAATGTCACGGTCAGTCCGTGGCGGCCCTACGGGGTTGGGGTCGTCACAGTTATGGTATCAGAGAGACGGAGTTTTAAAAGCGAGTTCTGTGAAATGCCTGCCAAAAACACACCGCCGCACGAGGACTCACCATCGACTGTAAGTGTTTAAGTTTATGTATGATTCTAAATTGTTTATGTTGCATGTGTTTCTTAATGTGTCTAGGAACAAGAAAATGCCGAAAGCACCTAGAAAACTCGAGGAGAAATCCATTAGTCAGCTTATGGACATAGTGCACCAATGGTCAGAACAAATAGAGATCTTACTCAACCGAGGTGGAAATGGTAATAGACAAGATAGTACTTCATGGAACCAGGGTAGTGAACGAACTAGGCAGTTCGTACCCCGATATTTGATGGATGTGCTATAGATCCGATACAGGTTGAGGTGTAGGTTCGAGCAATGGAAAGATTGTTTGACATTATTAAGGTGAAGGAGGTAGATAAGGTTTCTTATGCGAAGTGTCATCTGGTGGGAGTGCAAGTTGCATTCCGGTCGATGTTTTCGGTGCGACAAGGTGGGGCACAAGGCCAGAGATTGTCTAGGACCGAATAAGATACCACCGTGTTGTCCTCCGAGGATATCTACCTTGATCGAAGAAGAGGAAACCACTCGACCGCCGGTTATTCCAGGTATATTCATATAGTGGTGATTAATAAAATAAGGAGCTTTGGAGTAGATGTGTAATTAGAGTAGGGGTTTAAAACGTAACTTTTGTATATTAGATAGAAGGAGGATAGTGAATAGAGAAAGTTACGCATTGAGATGAATAACTTGGGATAATTGTACAAGTGTGCATATACTTAGAATGTATTACCATTGGAGGGATACGACTTAAGAGATCTAACGGTTTGACGAATCCCCTAAGTATTTAAATGAAGGTAATAACCAAAAGTCTATCTTAGGTGAATTGCCGAATAGGAGCATTTGACTTAGTAAATATCAGCGAAGAGAACAAAAATATTGAGGTGAAGTTGGTAGGTTAAAAAATTTAGAGACTTTAGAGAATAGGGAATCTTATGTAAGGTGGTATTTAAGTTATAAGGATTAGACGTTTGCTAGGAGATAGGTACCACCTTAGAAGGTTAGTCGATAAAGGGGAGATTTGTTTCTCTCCTTGATGCGTGAGGTTTACGACCAAAGCGATAAGGGAGAAAACTTAGTTAAGCTAAAGGCGGTCTGTGGATATTAGACGCGTCAAGTCATGAGTACGTGTTGTTTGGCAAAGTGAGTACCAAATTAGGAAAAATAACGAGTAGTTGATTTCTAACTCTTGGTTTAAAAAGGATAAGGGATAAGTAGTAAGTCTAAAGTTGATGCAGTTCGAGTTAAACGCCGTAACATGTGACTTACCTCCAAGATGGAAGTAAGAACTTTAATGTTTAAAGGACCCGAGAGGTAGACCGTAATGAAGAGTCATTTCCAGATTTTTGGGAAAAGAATTGACTGGAGAGTTTAGGTGGTGACCAATTGAGTGGAACTCGAAGTGCGTACGAGTGATCGAACGATAGAGCGGGAAGCTGGAAAAGTTTAGAACCTTGGGGACATAGAAATAGTCATTATTCAATAGATGGTTAAAGCCATAAATCAGTTGAAATTTAGTGCCTAAGTAGTAATTGAGGAAATCGGGAGAAGGAGATTAAATTAGGTGAATTAGAAAGCTTGGCCATAAGGGATTAAGAGAAGGCTGATACATGTGAGAGTTTAAAGAAGTGAACTCGATCACTTTGGTATTTGCCTGGAGACATGAGAATAGATAGGGCTTGCGGTATGAGCCATGGCATGCTTAGTTCCATTCCAGGTAAAGGATGCTTCTAAGTTTTTGGGAAAATAGAAGGACAAGGTTTGAGAATTTTAGAAGATTAGGATTAAGGTTGTAAATCAATTTACAACAAGTTTGCTAACAAGAAAATCGTTAGATAAATCATTGTGAAGAAGCCAAAGAGAATATTTAGAACCTGACTAGAAGGAATGAAGGATAATAGGCTAGTTAGTAACTTTTGAGGAAGTCCATGTGGGATATTAAGAATAAGTACATGACATTACTTAAATTAAATAAAGGGTTTAGATTTGGAGTTAAGCCCGAATGTGAAGTCTTGCGAATCAAGGGATTGGTGAGTTATCAAGTACATTAGGAATAAGATTAAATTAGGAATTTTAAAGGGCCAACCTGTATGTAACGAAGTTGGAGCCAATGATTTTGTGAATAGCTAACGTGAACGAGATCGCAACTTAAGAAAAATAAGGACTATGGGATGTAAGATAAAATGGCTGGTTACGTTGATATTTGGGCTTCAAATAGTGTCATAGAGATAAGTGAGAAAAATTAATTAGATTAAAGGGAAGGTTGAGTTATGAGTCAAGTAGTGGAGGTTGTGAAATTTGGAGCATATTGGATGAAAGGAAGAGAAATTTGCACGAAGACTGTGCAAACGAGCTTGAATTTGAAGTTAGAACAAGAGGTATAGGAAAGTTCCGACTCATAGGTAATGTTGAATTGTTTAAGCGCCCATAAGGTGTTGGGTAAATGGTTTAACAAATTTGTTTAGATTTAAGAATTCATTAGTGATTGATGATAACCGAGGTAAGAGTTGTATAAAACGAGCATATTGGACAAAATAGTAGAGACTTAGAGGATACCCTGAGAGCATAAAGGGAAAGATTTAAGTAACTAAGGTTCTATGTACGAGAATGACATTAGAACGGCTAAGGAAATGTTATGATTGCCCAAGGTAAGTAGGTTAGAAAGTGAAAGTGATGATTTGGGAAAGAGATAATAGTGTGGAGAAGAGTTCGAAATGGAGAAGTAGGATGAGAAATTTAATCATCAAGTCCTTAGTGTTATAGAATTGAAGATGCTTTAAGGGTTTGAAGTGATTAGGTACGAATTGTTGTCACGAAATTTGAAGAGTTAGAAATTGAATGAACTTAGCTTGAGGGACAAACTAGAGTTGAAGTTAAGTTAAATAAAAATTTGAAGGTCTAAGCGACAAAGGATTTGGTTGAAGTCGATGGATGTATGAGCGATTGAGTATTTAAAAGAAATTAAAGCTTTTGGAATATAGGAAACCATTGAGACCCGAGGGGTGGGTAAGACCATAGGAGTGTCGTGAATAGTATTGCGAGCATGGTTAAGTAAATAATGTGAGGGTGAGTAATTAGAAGTTTAACCAAGCAATAATTTTGGGGACAAAATTCCAATTAAGGAGGGAAGGATGTAACACCCGAGTTTTTTTCGGGTTTCCGCTCCAAGGCTATTTTCGTAAATAAGTAAATTATGTCCGTTTTGCGAGCGGATAGTTTTATTAGGACCCTAGAAATTTATGGGGATTTGTAGAAGAATAATTGAAATTTTAGAAACCCAAATCGAGAAGAGTAATGCTAGAATTCCCGTTTTAGCCTTTTAGTATATTAATTCGTAAAAATAGTAAATCAAGTCCGTTTTACGAAAAGAAAGTGTTATTAGGGTCCTAACGATTAAATTGAAATTTGTGGAGATATACGAGATTTAGTGAAATTCGAAATGGTCGAAAAAGAGAGAGTAAAACGGTATATTAAAGTGTTAATAGAAATTTATAGGATTATTGATATTAGTATTATTATTATTATTATTATTATTATTATTATTATTATTAATAATAATAACATAAAATTAAAACAAACAACAGAATCGTTTCTGTTGTTTGTCAAGCTCGAGCCCGAGCGCGAGAGGAGAACAGGGGAGGCGAGGGCGAGCGATCGACGGCCACCACTGGCGTTTTTCGGCGCCCTCCGGCCAGACGACGGCGGCGAGCATGGTTCGGCCTGTCTCCGCGCACAAACCGACGGTATGGCACGGTTTTCTCCTCTTTTCGGTTCGGTTTGGGGCTGTGCATGAAGAGCTCGATTGAGCTCCGATCGCCGGCTGTTTTTGGTCACTTCCGGCGTGGGTTTGCCAACCCTAGGGCCGGCTATCGTTGATTGGCCGCGGAATGCCCAATTTGGGCGAAATTCATTGAGGCCGATTTAGGGCAATTCGGGTTTGTGGTGTGGAACTCGATTTTTGATTTGATTATGTTAATTGGATGTTAGGAGGATAGATTAGTGAGGAATTGAGAGAGTTTTGATGAAAAATCGAAAAAGAGAAATTTTGGGAAAAAGGGGCAGTTCGGGTTTTACCTAGATTGACCTAGCTACGGTCGTTTGTTTTGAAATTCGTTTTGACAGATTAAAATAGGTTATTAGAGGAGCACGTGGCCGCTGGAATCGTTCGATTCCGACCACCGACGCAAAAGTTATGCACGTTTGAGTTTCGGGTCAGTTTTTGACCGAACCCAAATTAGTGGCCGTTTCATTAGGTTTTAGTTAGAAATCGATGGTGTTGTGCTTTTATGCTAATTAGTGAATACATTGGTTGTTATTTAGGTAGATTAAATGAATTGATGATTATTGGTGGATTTAGGTTAAAGTTTGGATATTAGAGATTATTGGAAAACCATTAATGGAGGTTAAGTAAATTGTGAGCACCACGTGCTCGATGAAATGCCCGAATGGAGAAAGTGAAAGTTTCAGGAGAAATTGCTTTAGCTAGGAGCTTAGTTTAAGTTTGAGATTCGTTTATTTAGAATCGATTTTAATGTCCTTTAGTTATGAAATGCTTTAGGTGGAGACGACTTTTGGACGGTGCTCGGCTAGCTACGGACGCCAGGTAAGTGGATGTTAGGTTTCCGGCCCTTAAGGCCCTACATTGTGACAACGTTAGGATTTTGTGTCTTCGATGATGATTTTCTGATTGTGGGGTAGTGATGTGTCGGGTAGCCCAGGTTATTAGTTAATAGTTGTTTGTTAGGTTCTTAGTGATTAAAGCATGTCTATGTATGTTATGAATTGTTTGATGATATGTCTATGTATGTCTATGAACTCCTCATGCATCATGTTTTATGAAAGGTGCATACGAACTATTTACGAGCATGTTTTTATGATGAATTGAACGATAATGATTTAAAGATGTTATGTGAAAAGATGAAGTAAAGAACGACCAAGCGAATGATGTATGTTTCTCAAGTGAATGATGTATGATTCTCACGTGTATGTTTCTCACAGGTCTGACTGTATGTTTCTCACGGGTCTGACTGTATGTTTCTCACGGGGCAAGTTATGTGTATGTTCTTACGGGGCAAGGAAATGGTTCTTACGGGGCAAGGAAATGGTTTAACAAAACGAAATGAAATAAACATGTTTTTATGAAAAGTCACGCATTCATGCATACGTTCTCAATAAAGCATCCTCTTACTAAGCATTAGGCTTACTGTTTATGTTATATGATGTAGGTGACAGGTGTGAAGGTGAGAGTTCCTCATGATGACAAGGAATAGGTGGTCGATGGGTGGTGCTCGTGGCGACGGGGTGTATTTTGGCTTGATGATCCGATGGCTTGAATGATGTATGTCGAATGATGTGAGTTAGTTTTGTTGGTTAGTAGGTCTACGTGTAAGTTTAATTTGTGAAAGTATCAAAGTGTTTAAGTATGTAGATTAGATGTTTTGGTAGAAAAATGTATGAACAGTCGAGTTTTGATGTATATGTAGTAGTAGTAGATTGTTTAGAATGTGGAGTTTAAATTTTAGAATTTTACTGGAACTGTTTGGGTATTTTGAACTGTTTGGTTATTTTAAAACAGGTAAGGATACGCTCGATTTTTAGAGCGATCCACGCAGTTTGTTTTCTTGAGTATAGGTTATATTAGTGTCGTGTTTTAATTGATCTTACTTTAATTGTTTTAAATGTTTTATTTGTTTTAAGTTATTAACGGTTTTAGTCTAGTTTTAAACGTTTTAAAAGTCGAAATGTTTTACGCTCAAATGTTTAATGTTTAAGTCAAAGTTAGTCCCTAAAGGTTGTTAGAGGTGGGTCAATTGTCTAGGTCCGTTTTCTTTAAAGTGTTAAGTAAAAATGAAAAAGTTTATAAGAAAATACGAGGGTTTAGGTAAAGGTTATGTCAATGTCACGGTCAGTCCGTGGCGGCCCTACGGGGTTGGGGTCGTCACATTATGTCCATCTCTTCTACGGCTTCCGCACCACTATAATTTACTCCAGCATTTCGTTGTCCTCCATAATTGATGAGCAATCCAAATAACTCAGCCTGCCTGCCTACCAACCAACTCCATGAGCTGTCTGACTAAACCCTCAAGTTCCTCTCTCGACAGTCCCGAGTTGCCTGACATTTCTGGTTCTAATCCTGTGAAAGGTTAGAAAAATCTAATCTTAGAAAAGGAACGAACTAGAGATAACGAAATACTTACAGTCGATGAAGCACGTTGCACGGCGGCCGGCATTGTCGGGTAATCCTTTGAATTACTCGACCACTAACGCTTTGATACCATCTTTGTAACACCCCCGAACCCACCCTGGCTCGGAGCGCTACTTTGCTAACAAAACCTGTGTTTAAAACATCGTTTAAAATAATTTTCGTAAATTTTATGACTCGTTTTTTGGATTTTTCGAACCCTCGAAATTTATTGGAAAACGGGCCCAAAATACGTTTAAAATACGTCGGAAAATGTCGGGTCAAAATATTGTAGAAAAAAAGAGAAATTTAAAATTTTAAAAAAAAATCAGCCCAAATGGGCGCTAGGCGCGCGCGCTCCTGCGCGCGCCGTGTGCGCGCGCCCGCCTGCAAGGTGGGAGCGCCCCGCAGGTGGCCAATCGCGATCGGTCGCGTTTTGGGCCCGATCGATCGGGTCCGCTCGGGCTATTTTCACCAAAATTCACCCCGGCCGCGATCGATCGTGGCCCATGCCCGATCGGTCGGACCGGCTCGGGTATTTTCGACCAAAAACGTCCCAAAACACCCCGTTTTGACTTTTCTCGACTTTCCCACCCTTTCTACACTTTTCTACAAGTCCGACACCTCCAAAAATCCCGAAATTTTTACCATACGCTCCCAACACATAAATCGTCAAATCTCGTAAATTTTGTGGAAAACCGACTTCAAACGGATATTAATAAAAAATAGCTAACTTAAACCCGACGTTTTTTGTTTTAAAATCAAAACGGACGGTATAACGCTTAAAATCCGATAAACCAAAACCTGTGATTTAAAACCGGAAAATATACATCTTCAATTCCAAACATTTGTACTCACTACTTATCAACACAATAATTTCATAAAAACCATCAAAGTGAGTACGAAAATATTTACGAAACCAAGTACTAAAACTTTCCACCATTCTAATCTATTTCAAAACAAAACCTTTACAAATAAAACTATCCACAACATTCCTACAAAATACCCAAAGAAGGACAGTGATCCAGACGCCCTGACAAATAGCCTGCACCGGCGAGCTTCGTACTCCTCCGACTGCGGCCTAATCCTCTGCGGTCTCGTCAACCTCACCTGTCACATACTCGTCACCTACACCACAGAACACAAAACGTAAGCATAATGCTTAGCAAGTAGGGAATAATGATAATGCATACACAAATAATGCACCCTCAACCCTCACACACACGACCCTAACATATGCAGTTTCTACTCTCGGTTGTATGTATCACGTTCTCACTTCATTAATCGTAGGCATACCTCTCTCATAGAATATCCATTCTACTCGAGACACAGCGTACCTCTCGAGTAGCACTCGAGACACAGTTGCGTACCTCTCGAGTAGCACTAGAGACACAGTTGCGTACATCTCGTGTAGCACTCGAGACACAGTTGCGTACATCTCGAGTAGCACTCGAGACACAGTTGCGTACCTCTCGAGTAGCACTCGAGACACAGTTGCGTACCTCTCGAGTAGCACTCGAGACACAGTTGCGTACCTCTCGAGTAGCACTCGAGACACAGTTGCCTATCACACTGTTGTATATCTTACATTTCATCCACACAATTCAAAACATGCTAAAAACCTGTTCGTTTTGTAGTTTGAAAACAATGATACATGTCACATACAAACAATCAAGCAAACAACCAAACAAAGCAAACAAACAATTCCCTACCGTTCTGTGGTGTAGGCCCGAAGGCAAAAGGCACACATCCACTACTTACCTGGCGTCTCGGTAATTGTTTTCTCACTTCCACCAGTCAAATCACACGTTCGATCACCTAAAGCTTGAGAAAATAGAAGATTGAAGGAAGGAGATACACTTCAATGGCTGCCACGATTTGGAGAAGAAGGAGAAGAGACAAATTGGTTTTTCACCTTTTCTCTTTTCCCTTTTTATAAAACCAATTCTCCACTTTTCATTTTTAGCCATAAAGTTTTTAAATTTTACATTTAACCCCCACTTTTCTTTCTTTCATTCTTCCAACGTGATGGCCAATAATCCTTCACTTTTCCTTCACTTTAATTCATTTATCACTTTTGAATTGTCAACCCAAAATTCCCATTGGTTGAAACATTTGACTTTTCAACCTTTGAAAGTCAAATGTTCACACTTCTCATCTCATTACACATACTTTTGAATAACTAAACTTCCATAACACTTCTACTATTCTAATCTATGGCTACATAAGTTTTAGGGAAATTCTGGGTGTTACAGTATGGCTTTTAGAATAGGAAGTTATTTAGGTTTTTATTATTGTTCCTCTCTCTATAAATTAAAGAGAAGATTAAAACGAACCACCAAACAATTCGAAAGAATTTTGGTTATCATAGAACTCTTCAAATTCGAAAAAATGCTATAGCATTATGTGGTTTTAATAGTGAAATTTATGTGATAAAGAAATAGATCCTGATCAATAGTCCCAATATTAGAACTAACCCATTTTAATTTGATCAATTATTTTTACATTTCATATAAAAATCAACACGTGCACGTTTTAAAGTGTGATTTTTCACTAACAGACAATCAAAAACTCAATCATTTGTAATCGAAAGAGTTAAGAGAAAAGAAAATTCAAGGAAGAGCCTCAGAGCACGGATGTAAGCAGTTTGTCCGAACCATGTAAACAAATTTGTTTAGTCTTCTACCCTTCTTGCTTTACAATTTTTATTTACTTGCATATTAGATTTAACTCATCTAATTAGTAGAGAAAAATATATAATTTAAAATACAAAACAAATAGAAATTTTAAGGGCACGATAAAATTGTTAGACAGTAAAAATTAGATAAAATGTTCAAAAAGATACATTTACACGAGTGCTAACCAAAATACAAATGACAAGTGCAAGAAAGAAATAATTATAAGATGAAAAATAAATCTCATGAAAAATGAAAAAGATGAAGAAAGATAATAACATTGAGACAAGTTCAAATTGACGTAACATGAAACCTACTAATTCTCATGTGGTGAAGAGCCGATATCGAGGTGCCAAACCTTCCCGTCGATGTGAGCTTTTGACAATAAATTCTTTCAAAATTGACTATTTATCTTACTATTATATTAAAAAAAGTGTAGGTCTCGGTAGCTCATTATCTAATGGTTTTTTCTGTTCTAATGCTTCATCTGGTATTCCAAATCTTAGTGAAAGACTTGATTTGTTATCTTGCTATTTTAAGAGTTTGCTGAACTTCTTGTGGGTCAAAGTCACTACCCTTCTCCGCATCATAGATATTATAATTAAATTAAGATATTGTATGTATGTAGGAATTCGAGGGTTGCGCGCACGTGTGTGTGTGTGTGTGTGTGTGTGTGTGTGTGTGTGTGTGAAAGAGTAAGGTTGTGTGTGTGTGTGTGTGTGTGTGTGTGTGTGTGTGTGAAAGAGTAAGGTTAAACTTACTAGAATTTATCATAACTCATTATGCTATCCTTTCTTATTTTCAATTTTACGAGGTGGATATAAAGTATCATGTTCAAATGCTTTGATATTTGAGCTCAACACAACGTAGGAGTATGATATAATTTATTTTACTCTTTTATATATTTTATTTAGTATGATCCAATATCTGTATTTTATTTGAGGTACAAGTCATGTAAATAACGAGACTAATGATATTATGTGCAGGTGGTTAGTAATATTATATTTTATTGGCCCTGTAAATTGCTGGTTAAGTTCTTCTGCTGTCCAAAGAAAAAATATTTAATTTACTTTCTTCAATTTTAGTAATATCTACTGAATAAGGGCTGACATTACAAGAATCGATAACTTTTAGTATGAAAATTAAAAAACGTAAACCTTACGTTTAAGATTTGTGTTCGTAATAAGCAAAAAACATGAAGAAGAAAAACATAAGTTGTGTATCTTTTTTTCATCTATCAATGAGGTAGATTGTTGTATCATCTATGAGTAGTAACTGGATACCATGGCCTCCAAACAATTAGTTTCTAGAGAAATATAATAAGCCAAATTATTACTATGCATTGACAATAAATGACATATCCTCATCTCTTATTACCTGGAGAACGCTCTGGTATGGAACTATGAGAAACTGTTTTTCCCTCAACTAGATCTTGCTTCATCAAAGACAGATGCCATTTCTTTTATTTTTGTTCATTGTCATTGTCACGGCTCACAAAAGGGTTTGTGACGGAACGGGGAGCAATCTGACCAAGAAAAATGCTAAAACACCTTACCCTTGAATATAATTTATAGAAATTTACCGTGGAAGACTTGAACCAAAAGTTAAAGAAAAAAGCTAAATATCAATAACATTGGGCCAACAACTAGGTACAACCATATTATCACAGACAACATAATAGTAAACGTTGAAATCAAATATTGTTAAAAAAGAAATACTGTCTGGAAAGAAAATAATAGAAAGGAGATAATGTCTCACCAATAGAAACTTTCAAATGAATAAAAGACACTAAAATAAAAATGCTAAGCTCAATTCTCAGCTGCTTGCTCAATCCACCCTAACTATGAATTGAAATAGGGAGTCAACTGAAGTGATTTAACTAAATTTAATAGCAATCAAAATGTTGTATCCAATATATATAAAATATGAGGGGCATACATGAAAATTCACGTATCAAAACTAGAGGAAAACATGTTTGAAAAAGGTTCTATGAACCGTTAGTAGGGAAAGTATAATAACATCCACTATACTACTGCAGTAAATATTGAAATAGGCTACTACTGTATTACGAAACTTCAAGCATGTCATAAGGCATATAAAGGGAGCTGATACTTGGTGATTGCAAAATGAAACGAAATCCTTATCAGTTTTAGGGATTCACATATAGGGACATGAAACTGTCAGTTGTCTCATTAAATTATTTACGAGCAAACAAACATATCCTCAATAGTTAAATGTAGAAATAAAAAAATGACCCTCATTCGGGTCAATCGAATCCAATACATAGAACCAGTATGATCATCATGAGAAAAATAAAGATGCATATTCAAAGTAAACATTGTCATGAAAAATATATATAACTATACTAATAACCGACGTATTAGAAATGTAGGGCATGTCATAAATAATTATGAGCTAAGTATTAAAATAAATTTATGATTAACAATGATATGCATGACTAGACATAATGTAAAATTGTTAGTTTTCTATTAATTAAATTTCTCGTGTTAAATTTATTTTTTTTTACAGTCAACGTCTTATGGGTTGACTCGTTTTGTCATGTTGTTACCACGTGCAATTTTTTGGTCAAATAGTCAAACTCAATAAATGTGAGAGTTACAACTTGGTTAAAACCATAGGAAATTTGTGTTCAATAAATTAATGTTACCTTGGATTGAATTTCGACAACGATCAAATTGTGTTGAATGAGAGTTTAAAACAATTTTATTTAATATAAATAATATTTATTTATATTAACTAACATAAATAAAAATTTATTAAAAGTTGTTTCATCATCAAGGAGGAAAGAAAGCTTTCCTCATTTTCTCATTCATGCTGTCACCAACATAGAGAGAGAGAGAGAAAGAAAGGTAGGGATTTTTGGACAAGTGACTCGTCGCGTATGAAGGTCAGAACTGTGTTTGCAGGACTTCAAACACCAACTTCTGGAAGGGACTTTGTGGGTAAGTCGATCCTAAAACTCAGTTTTTAGTTTGAAAGTTTTGGTAAATTTTAATTTCAGAATTGAGATTAGAAACTCAAATCTTTTTGCTGTTTCTGATTTATTTTGATAGATGAGTTTCTCAAAGAACTCATCGCTCAAACGGCATCTCTAGACACCCTTTGTCGAACACAAAGTCCTGAAGTTGAAGTGTGGTGTCCCGCAGCTGGGAGTGAAGAGTCCCGCAACGGAGTCCTCCAGCTTAAAGGAGTTTTGTCGTGGAACCTAGCCTTCTGTTTTTGAATCTGGCTCCTCCAGAGGACTACCACAGCTGCAGTCAAGGCTACTAAGTGTGTATTTAGTGAAAGATTTCATCATCTGACTGTCAATCTTTCTAAATTAGGTTTCTATTCCCAATATAGAACCCACCAATCTTTCTCTAGTGCTCGAAAGGGATATTACTGACTTTGGTTTTGTAGCACCCGGTTTCAATTAAACCGAATTTAACTTATCAATTAATGATGTGCAATTTCATAGAAGAATTGGCTGAGTTATTGGTTAGGTTAATGAGTGACTAAGCAAGGACATTTATGTAAATTTGATAACCTATTTAAGGGAACGGGTTTAGAAATTTATGCACTGCAGCTGCCACTGTTTTATCATTTATTCCTTTTCGGTGTCTAGCTCAAGCTCAGCGGAGCTCTCGACGAATCTTCCACCAGACTCTTCTTCTATATAAGTAAGTTTTTCCCCATTTCTTATATTTTAGCAGTCTGATAGCCGAGGGAGTCCAAGGCGAGGGTTTCTAGGATGCTATAGATGAGTGTCAATTTCAGTTTAGTGCAGTATCGGGAATGCATTATGACCAGAGTTCTCAATTAGTTTCCTTAGGTCTCTGGTTGAATAGGATGAAGTTTAGTAAATGTTTAATTAATTATCGGTTTATGGATTTAGGTTCGAGCTAATTCCCGGAGGAGATTTCAACTAAACCATCCAGAAGACCAGGTAAGTAAAGTATGCATGTGCCTTCGGGCCTACATCACAAAACAGTAGGGTTATGTATTTTGGGAATGGTTTTGTATGTCATGCATCATGTTTTTGAAAGATTACGAAAATGAATTTCCATGTAAGAACGATAAGGTATGAACTGAATGTGACAGACAAGCTATTAAGGGAATTTATCTGCCCCTTAATCGAGTAGAGGATGTATAACATTAGGAGAATTGATCCCACTCCCAAGGGAACAGAGGGATCAGATCAGCTATTAAGGGAATTCATCCGCCCCTTAATCGAGTAGAGGATGTATAACATTTGGAAAATTGATCCACTTCCCAAGGGAACCGAGGGATCAGAGCAACTCATGAACGTATATGAATGCAACTGAGATGAGAAAGTAGAAATTGTATGTTTAGGAATTTTATGTTTCAGTATTTCATTTCATTACTGCTTTACTTACTTAGCATTAGGCTAATAGATGAGTTTTGTGATGTAGGTGAAGAAGTGACAGCAGGTGAATCCTCTGAGTTCATTGAGGGATAGAATGGTTGGGGGAGCACACTCATGCCACTGATCTGGTACTTGATGAGGCGGGTTAACTGATGTCAATTGGTGTGAAAGTCTAGTTGACAGTGTTTCAATTTAAATTTGTTGAGTTTTCATAACAGTAGTGATTTCAACGTTTTGAATACGTTTTTGAGTTTCCCCTTCTGATAATAGTGTTCTGTTGGGATATAGTGTTGGCACTCACTGGATTTTAGTAATGTAATGGTTTGAAATGTTTTGAATGGTCTCAGTGAAGTGAGTAAATTCTTTTCGGTATTTAGAGTTGTGTTTGTATACCAAAGAGTAGATGAAATGTGGTTCTGTTCTCTATCGTTAGATGAAGTCTATCGGCAGAGGTTGAGTTGTTGTTCTGTTGTCTATCGGAAGATGTCTTCAGTGGAAGCCATCGGATGATATAGAACGAAATTTGTCGTTTAGTGATCGGTATATGTAGCTTGTTTTATCAGAAGATGTTGTTTTGTTCACTATCGGTAGACGAAGTCTATCGGTAGATGTCGGGTTATAGTTATGTGTATATCGGAAGGTGTAGGTTTAAGTCCATCGGATGATGTCTTAGTAAACTCATCGGCAAATGCGTGCTGACGTCATCGGTAGACGTAGAAAAACTTTTGTCGTTTAGTCACCGGTGGATGTAGAACAAAGTTGATCGGATGAAAGAAATCATCTGGTTGACGTCATCGGAAGATGTAGTGTGTATTTTGTCGTTTGCGATCGATTGAGGTTGGATAATAGATTTATCCGGTTGACGTCATCGGTAGATACAGTCTACCGAGGGATGTCCTTTGTTTTTCATTTGGCTGATGTCATCGGCAGAAGCCTCCTATTTTCTGTTCCTGCTTCTTCCGTTGACTTTATTAATCGGCGGATCTGTTTGACCCCTGTGACATCTCAAGTATTTCAACTTAAACTTCTATTTCTTATTGGCCGATTACTTCTTAATATTTCCAACGATTATTTTAGCATTGTTATGGCTTTGTTTAATTCTATTTTTGCTTAAACGATTTCCGCTGCAAGTTTTAAAAAAAATATATATACGGTTGAAATTTTTAGTCATGTACGGACATTGTGCGACGAACCGGGTTCAGATAATTCAGGGCGTTACAGGTTTTGTGATAGGTTTTGATGACTTTGCAGATAACGAGCTTGTACCCCAGAGAGTTGCTCTGTTGTTAAGAAGAGCGATCGTCGTCGAGGTAAGGGTTTTATACTTTTTGTATTTTATTGCATCATTTTATAAACTTTATTTTGGTTAGTTGTCACCTATAGAAAAACCTGACGGGATCTGATCGCTCGTACGTCAGTCTTTACGTATTTTTACATATATTTTACATGCTTATCATTGATGAATGATATTTCATTTCTCCTTGTTATACATATATTAGAAGATGAATCCTCTTAATTCTTTGAACGGTTTTGGTGTCAAAACATCACGAGATTATCCCATCACATCTTTTGTTGTATGAAGATGTTTTGTTAGCACGTTACAAAAATGAGTAATAGGGCAGTGATGATACGATTCTTGGGTTTTAAATCCCGAAACATGATCAGGGTATATTTGTTGATTTCGATTTACAGGTGTGTCATCATTGACCATTGTTCACCAGCCACCCAAGGTGACATTGTTGGATCTTTGAATCGCCGTTGCTTTTACTTCCTCTTGACCCATAAGATTTTTTCTAGTAATTGGATTGTCGTCTTTCTTTGGTAGTGTGCTAAGAAGGTCCTTGTATTACCCTCATTTTTGCACTTAGCATTTTTTCAAATGATAAGTATGATTACGATCTATTTTAATATAGTCGTCTTACCAACCAAAAAGTTTTCGTGATTGATGTTGAAAAGAGATTTCTTTCGAAAGATCTTAGTTTTGAGATGAAAGTTAAAATAAGTTTTACATGCATTACATTTATTATAAATTTTCTATTGTGTTAGTCACTCAATCAAACGAATTTCTCCCTTTCCAGGCAAGAACGAGAGTAGTTAACTGCTGTAGAGCGAAGACCTACTTGTTTCCTGTTTCCTTTTTTGATGTATTTGAGTGTTTCCCTAAACTCTTTGTAAGAACTTATTTCCATTTGGATTTGTATAAAAATATTGGTATTAGATTTTGAATGCTTGGACTTTGTTGCGCTGTCAATATATTCCTCGTACTATTATTTTCATAATCCCAATTTGGACCTAGAATTATTTCGTGTAGGCTATGAATTTGGTTCAAATCTTCTGGTGTGAACCAAGACTTAGGCTGGAAAATCGGATCATCTTGGAGAACAGGGTCATTCGACCAGACGTTTTTGTCTAGTCTCACCTCCAAGTCGTGACACCCGACAAATAAATCCTTACATTTAATGTATGAAAAAATTAATAATAACATAAAATTTTATTTATATGTTAAAATATACTTATTAAATCCCAATCGAGAATTTAATGCCTAAAATCTCCCAAATCAGACATAAAATGGAGCCCTAATTGGAGTCAGATTTTCAATTCTTTAGATTAGGAAATAAAATCAACTTCCAAATAAATTTGGAGAATCAAATTCATTGTCTTCTGGAAATGCAAATTTAAAGATTGTGCTAAATTAAATTCAAACGAAATTGAAAGATAAATCCATGAGATTATGCAAATCTATTGAAAACCCACCGATATTCATCTCAAATAATCTTTCTTTTCTCTTTCAAATCCTTAGGTGCTGCTAGATTGGGTATTTCTTTTCCTCTACTCCTAGGTCTACTTTTTGCCCATTTATTTCTATCTATCTTCTATCAATTTGAACGAAATAGAAAACCCAAAGCAACGAATTTCATTCCTACCCTATTCCAGACTCGTACGAAGACATTAGACGGAGGAGAACACGTATCTGAGCAGCCAACCGTACTACTTGAGCCAATCTGCCACTGTCTCGAACAAGACTCTTCATCGAACAATTAGAATTTTTACAACCCTAATCGAGCCACCCTTTGATCGAGTCCTCAACAACCGGTTTAGTTCATCTCCAGTGATGACAAAAAATCCGAACATCTCCATTCTTACACTTCTCTTCGACCTCCTGTCCACTCGGCTATCATCAAGCTTAAGTTGCACGGTTTCTGAGTGAAAATAAGCACTCTAAAGTTACAAAGCAAGAAGGAAAAAGAAGATTTACTAGAAGAAGCCCAATAATCAACCCAACAAAATTATCATTGCCCAATTAGACCAAAGCACACCAAACATGCCTCATATTCATTTAAGCATAGAAATCGATATAGGCCAGAAATCCACAGCCTAGAAAATGGACTCAACCCATCAGTCCAAAATTTTAGAAAGTGACCAAGATCACATGAGCTAGCACCCAAATTCCAACTAACTTGGAATCCAAGCAAGTGAAATATTACTTTTCAATATTTTAGTAGTAGGATCTGCATCATAAAACTTTTTATGAAAATTATATTCTTTATATTTATTTTATTATTAGTTCTAATATTTTACTTAAAAATGCAAGGTTAGACATTGACATAAGAAACTATAAAGATAAAATTTGTAGAACATAATATATGCGAGTATGAATGCAAAAAATTTCTAGAATTGAAGGGAAGCATGGTATATGTGAGATAGCAATGTAACCATATGAGGGTAAAAAATCATTAATTTTCTAATAGTCATAATGCATTATAAATATGAAAAGGTTGATAAAACCTTATAATGTTAAGAAACCTCTAATTTTCTGAAAGTCTAAATACATGGTTGGAAAATGAGTTCTAATAGTACGTAACTTCTTAATCATGAAATTAAACTAATCCATGGTTACTAACTCATTTACACATGTTTTTACTTTGATGATTTCTTACTCTTAGTTTTGTATTATAGGTGGATTTGTATTGAAGAGCATTTATAACTAATTGACATTCTTTCAATTGTGCGAGCATACATACAAGGTGACTAATGATCGAATAGTGTAAACCAAATAATTGAAATAAATATTTATGTTAGTGATATTATCATTTTAATAAGAGTAGATAGTTGAATTTATTGTGCATTGTATTCTTGGAGATATTTTTATGATTTTAGTATGACTAGATAGTTGACTTCATTCATCTATCATATATGAAGATTTGATTAGAATTTGAAATTTGTGAATTGACATTACTAAATTCGATGTTTAGTTGACACAATATTTAATTTGGAGTATGCGAAAATTTATGCATGAGATTGTTTCAATAGTTTATATCACTAAATATTTTGACTTACAAGGTAGAATTAGATAAGTTGAATCCTGATAAATGTAGTTAAAATCATAATCATATATTTAAATAAATGATTGATGATTTATTGATATGACTGCACTGGTTCAATTATAATAAACTTAGAATTATTAAATAGTTTTAAAGCTTCCCAACAAACTTAGCTTCCCAACAAACATAAATTGAGTATTTATGAGTATAGTAAAAGTAAAGTTTAGAAATGAACTATTAAAGTTTTATTCGATGATTCAATCAAGGAAATGTCAAGTCTAAAAAACCCATCATCAATAGGTATGAGAGACTCAAAGAAACTTATAAACAATTCTCCGATCCGATTTAGTTTGGTTTGGTCCAAGTCGACAGGGCCTTATTTAGTCCGACTAGGGTTGATTCGGTCCGATCCATTTCTGTCACGACGTGAGGTGAGCCTAAATAGAAACGCCAAGTTGAATAACACAAATCTCAGAGAGCACCCGATCGCCCAGGCCAAGACTCAAATTACATCAGAAGAATTGAATTTTGACTATGCAACAAAGATCCAAACATCCGACATCCAAATCTAGATATTCATGTAGAGACCCAAACGCAATGCATGTAAAACTTATTTTATTTTTCATCTCAAACTGACAGGTGGCCCTTAGAAAAGGGTCTGTGTAAAATCGACAAATTTAGTCAAGAGAGTGTTCGGGTGTGTGGTTGTGAATATGGCCGAAAATAAGGAATAAATATGTCAATAAATGCAAAGAAAAAATGAGGTGAGTGATGTGTGTGCGAGTGGCCGAATGTATGATGCATAATGAGCATAAAAAAAATAGAAATAGATGGGAGAAGAAGTAGTGGAATGAAGGAAATCTGTGGAGATGAAAAAATGCAAGAAAGATGAAGAAGAAAATTGCAAGAAATTAAAGGTGAGGTGTGTGAGTGTGAAACTCGAAATTAAAGGTGGAGATGTGTGTGAAAGATGATGGAAATGCTATAAATGAAAATACCTTCGGTGGATCCAAAGAGCTATCTTACGTTTTACGCTCTTGGATAAACGATTTTCCCGGAGGAAAAACGACCACCTAGGGCTTAGGTTTTCATCCTCACTCCTAATCCCAATGGAAAAGGCGAGGGAATAGCTAAGAGTTAACCTAGCAACCCGAAGGCTAGGTTAACAATGGAGGGCTTCTCCACTTGATTCAAAGAATCAAGGAAAACCAAAGTAAACAAGCTTAGAGAGAAATATGAGTTTTATAAATTTGGCAAAAGTTCCAATACATGCATTAATGTTATGCTTAAATAGACAATCCTAAGGTGGATGGTTAGGGTTTACATAAGGATGAATGAATGGTGGCCCTAGGATGAAAAAAGGATGGATGGCCAAGATCAAGGCAAACAAGCACAAATCCTAGAGAGGAGATGAATGTCATGCCTAAATAGATCAATAGAGGAAATCTTGTCATATCATCAATCCATGAAGCCACTATCTCTTGTCCTTGCAAGGTTAAAAATCCAAGTTTGGGCCTCCCTTGGGTTGAAACACTATAGGCCTAAGTATCTTCAAAAGAATGGGTCAAATGTGATGCCTCCAAGTGGTGCCTCCAAATGTGCCAAGTGATGTCCCCAAGTGGGCCTCCAAATACCTCCAAGTAATGGGCCAAATAATGGATCAAGTAATGGATCCCAAAATTTGGGCCAAATGGTAAATCTCAACCAAGCCACCAATATATGACTAAGTCTAAGTAAAATACTAAAGCATGAAAATGACTAATGGCTAAGAGTTTGCCAAAAGAAAAAAATAAAAATAAAATAAAAGAAAATTACAAAACTTGATCTCCGGAAAAAAAATTCCGGCTTCTGCTAGTCCAGCTGGTGCTCGAGAATTTTCTTCATTATATTTCGAGCTTTGCTTCCATGTGAACTACAAATTTGCTGAACTAGCTTCCCATGCACCGTCCTCCAATAGTTCGTTACCTACACAAGAGAGCACGTAATAAGTAAGGAGAATAAATAAAGTTTTTGCCTTTATCGGATTTTCAATTAATTGAGCCTCTTGGCATGTCACAAACTATGATCAAGATGTTGTACATAGGTTTACTATTATAGTTTAAAAGAAATCTCTTCTTTCTTTATTTTAATAACATGCTCCATGAACAATCGATGATGCAATTTTAAAACTATTGTTGTATATATAGAAAACTATATCAAAATAGGCAATCATCGTACTTACTCAAAAGTTAATTCTAGTGAAAAAGGAGGGTCACTCAAGGACCCTTCCGACGAATTATCTGAGAAAGGCGGTGATTCGAAGATCCACAACACTTCATGAGCCAGAAAGAAATAAGAAGTGACAAAAATCCGAAGATCCACTACTGTCACCTAGTTTGCCAACGAATAATTGTCAACGATGGCACAACCCGTACAATCGTAATAAACAAATATACATTGACCAGGTTTATGGATTCTAAATCCAAGGCGCTCGTCATCATTGCCCTATTACCCATTTTTGCATCGCAAACAAAATATCTTCACGCAATAGAAGACATGCTTGGATAGCCTCATGATACTTTGATACTAAAACCATCCAAAGCATCAAGAGAATTCATCCTCAATATATAACACAATAAGAAATGAAATATCAGTCATCAATGGTAAACGTGTAAAATATACATACATATACGTAAAAATTAACGTGTTGGCAACCACACCCAATCAAGTTTTCATAAGTGGCAACCCATTGAAATAAAATTTTGGAAGATATACAATACAATGGAAAAAGTATAATACATCTGTAACACCTCTGAACCCATCCCGGCTCGGTGCGTTACTATGCTAAGCTATTCAGCGTTTAAAACAACGTTTAAAATAATTTTTGAAGAATTCTCGACTCGGTTTTTGGGTTTTTTGAACCCTCAATTTTTGTTGGAAAACGTGCCCAAAATATATTTAAAATATGTCGGGTTAAAATATTTTGGAAATAGCAAAAAAATAAAAAACAAACCAAAAATTTGATGTGCTGGGTGCGCCCCGCACGCGCTGGGCTGCTGCGCGCCACTCGCGCAGCAACACGCCCAGCCCGATCGATCTCACGCCCAGCCCGATCAATCAAGCCCTCTCAGGTTTCCTCGGCCAAAAATGCCCATTTTCGGCCTTTCTCCACATTTATTCATTTTTCTCCAAGCCAATCACCTCCAAATCACCTGAAAATTTACCCACACATTCCCGACACCCTCGACTCCGTGTCCCATAAAAATCTTAGAAAACCGACTTAAAACGGTAATAAGAAAAATAGAGAAACTAAACCCGACGTTATTTGTTTTAAAACCAAAACAAGCAGCGTAACGCCTAAAATTTCTAAAACCCAAAACCTGAAAATACACGTTTATAAAAGCATCTTTTATACAGACAAATCCCACAAAACAACACATTATTTTTACAAAGTGCAGATAGATAAAAACTATACAATGCAAAATACCGTTCTACCCACATCTTTCCGAAGATCATGGTCGAGATGCCCCAACAATTGCCTGCACCAACATACCGCGTACATCAATGACTGCGTCCCCAACCCTAGCTTTCCTCATAGCTCTAACCTGTACTCCTGTCAACACCTACACCACGGAACACAAAACGTAAGCCTAATGCTTAGTAAGTAAGGAATAATGCATACCAAAAACATAATGCAACACAACCCCTAACACATGAAGTTTCTACTCGCTCAGTTGCTCTTGATTTTTGTGCGTTTCGTTGCTCATTTATAGAACGGAACTCCTCGTAAGTGCTAAACTGCAATTCTGGTAGTCCCTTACAGGTACCACCTTAACGCGACTGGGAAACTCTACTAGAGTTCCTTGCAGGTGCTACCCTGACGCGACTGGGTGACTCCAACTCTACGAGTCCCTCGCAGGTACCACCTTAACGCAACTGGGAAACTCTACTAGAGTTCCTCGCAGGTGCTATCCTAACGCGACTGGGTGACTCAACTCTACGAGTCCCTCGCAGGTACCACCTTAACGCGACTGTGAAACTCTACTAGAGTTCCTCGCAGGTGCTACCCTAACGCGACTGGGTGACTCAACTCTACGAGTCCTTCGCAGGTACCACCTTAACGCGACTGGGAAACTCTACTAAAGTTCCTCACAGGTGCTACCCTAACGCGACTGGGTGACTCAACACAACCACCATACGTTTCAACTCACACCACCCCTTACGTTGCAAGCTCACCATTCAAAACCATGCTTCAAAACACGTTCGTTTCGTAGTTTGAAAACAATGACGCGTGTCACATACAATGCACAACACAAGATAAAAATAAAACAATCAAGCAAACAATTCCCTACCGTTCCATGGTGTAGGCCCGAAGGCAAAACACAAGCGATCCACTACTTACCTGAACTCCCGCACGTGTCAACTCACTCCAAGTACACAATTCACTTGCTCGACCACCTAGCACATTAATGGAAAAAATCACTTAAAATCATCAAAACATAAACTAAGGGACGTTTACTAAAATTCTCACACCACCAAACTAACTTTCCAACATAAAAACCCAAAAATCTGATTTTCCCACAATTTTCGATGTCCAAACTTCAATCGATCATAACTCCCTCGTTTTTCAACGGATTTTGATGTGCCACCCCATTCTGGAAACCTCGTCACGTCTACTATCCATTGAAATAAACAAAATAAGCAACCAAACACAATAGCCACTTCGAAATGCACAAAACAGAACCGGTGCACTTAACACAAAATTGTGGTTTTTGCACAACTCTCACCTATTCTCCCATCTATCTTCATAAACCATCCAAACTAACCTATCATAATTTTAAACCATCAAACATTAGAGAGAAAACCAGCAAGGAACTTAAAAATTCGGAGTCCTCCCTTTTGGGTTTCCAAACAATAATCAAACTCTTACAAAATCCACTAAAAACACCACAAACCAACACCTAAATGCATATAACCTAAAACCCATTCAAAAGCTCACCTTAATCCTTGCTAAATTGATGAAGAAAAGGAGAAGAACCGTAGCAATGGAACTGCCCTTCGTGGAGAGGAAAGAAGAGGAAGAAAATGGGTTTTTGCTAACTTTACCAATTTTTTATAACTTTTTCACTTTTTCACTTTTTCCCCTTTTTGATTTTCAAACAAATTATTTTCTTCTCTTTCTTTTAAACCAACGATTTTCTATCATTAATTCACTCTTCTTTTGATCATTTACTTTACTTTTACATTAATTTAATTTAACTTAACAATAAATCTTTACTTTTCCTCCCATTGACTTTTCAACCTTATCTTTTTAACTACTTTCCACCAAAGATTAAATTTTAATTTAATCCTCCTTCACACCACAAGCCAACATGAAGGATATCATTTCATCCTCCTTCAAATCCTTTTCTTCACTTTTAATTCATTTTCTTTCTTAATTACTAAAACTCTTCCTTATTGACTAAATAAACAATATTATGTTACTTCTTGCTTTCACAAACATCTAATCTAAGGGCTACGTACATCAAGGGAAAATTTTTTGGGTGTTACAATATCTACCTCGACGATGATCTCTCTTTTAACCAACATGAGCGACTCTCTCAAAAACAGGCTCATAATCTATGAAGTCATTAGAACCTATCACAAAAACGATGTTAGAAATACCCCTTTCAAACACTAAAGGAAAAAATAGATGGGTCATACATCATAACTAGGAACCCAAATCAAAAGGAACTATAAACAGGCGCATTTGGAAAGCAATCAACCCTCGTTCACTATTATTTGGATAGGGTCGACTGGGCCGGTTTACCCTTCTGTGGAGGGTCAACCCTTATTCCTCTCCGGTTCTATAGGGGTCGACCGCTCTCAAAAACTATGTACCCTTGTTCAATAAGTGTTTATCGTTGCGACGATTTCTATAGAAGGAAGATTGTGAAAAAGTTGTCATTTCTTGTCCCAAATCAAACAAACAACTCATATAAACCTTAAATCTATCCAAACATCCCAGAAATAACCAAAGGGTTTGAGCTACTAAGCTCAAATCCGAACACAGCTACAATCCTAAAATAGGAAGATAAACTAACATAGTCTCGAAGTTCCTTTAACAGAAAAAAAGGAAGAGAAACTAACATAGTGATACACCTAGGAGACCAGTGACGCGATTCCAAGGCACATCACAGAACCTCACTAATCTTTATGCTGACAATTGCTCTATTTTTGCAGGTGAGAGCCCACTAGATTGCTCGGAATGGAATACTTATAAGGAGTTTTTCAAAGGCTTAGCATGGGAGCCCAAATCTCAAGACAGGGACCAGTTCAAACACTTACTCACTTGGGAGACTTAAGATGGATCACTTCAAGCTAAAAGGGGAATTTGTCTTCCCTTGGACAAGAATCTGCGACTCTATTTAATTCAATTTTTTTGGCAAACATTGGCCTTATTTGTATTAAACTTTATAAATTTGCATGCATACATTAAATTGAATAGTTAGGGCTAGTATGGTGGTAAGGGTTGACGTTCACGAGGACATGTTGAACACTCCTAGTTTGAACTACATAACCTCAAGTCTGTGCAAGACACCAAAAGGGCCCGATCCACATTAAAGATTGTAACACCCCGAGTTTACTGAACCCGGTTTGTTACTCATACCCTGAATATTACTAAGAAAACTTGGACCAAATTTAAAACTTCGTACAAAAATTCAAAATTTGGACATTTGATAAAACATGTAAACTTGTAGCGAAAATCGTTTAAACAAAAATAAAATTAACCAAAAACCATATAAAAAAAACATTGGAAATGTTGAGAAACAATCGATTAAGAAGCAAAGGTTTAACCCGTGAAAATACTTTGAAGGTTGGAAAAGTCAAATTCGTCGTCCGCTGAACAAGGTCAACGAAGGGGGAAGGCTATTTGAAGACTTCATCCGGTCGCTAAACGACAAAACATAAAATTTGGTCATCCGGTCAGTCTAACAGGGACATCCACCGGTCACTAAACGACAAAATATAAATCTGGTCATCCGGTCAGTCTAACAGGGACATCCACCGGTGAACGTCAGCCGGATGATCTCCTCAAAAAAAAAAAAAAAAAAAAAAAAAAAAAAAAAAAAAAAAAAAAAAAAAAAAAAAAAAAAAAAAAAAAAAAAAAAAAAAAAAAAAAAAAAAAAAAAAAAAAAAAAAAAAAAAAAAAAAAAAAAAAAAAAAAAAAAAAAAAAAAAAAAAAAAAAAAAAAAAAAAAAAAAAAAAAAAAAAAAAAAAAAAAAAAAAAAAAAAAAAAAAAAAAAAAAAAAAAAAAAAAAAAAAAAAAAAAAAAAAAAAAAAAAAAAAAAAAAAAAAAAAAAAAAAAAAAAAAAAAAAAAAAAAAAAAAAAAAAAAAAAAAAAAAAAAAAAAAAAAAAAAAAAAAAAAAAAAAAAAAAAAAAAAAAAAAAAAAAAAAAAAAAAAAAAAAAAAAAAAAAAAAAAAAAAAAAAAAAAAAAAAAAAAAAAAAAAAAAAAAAAAAAAAAAAAAAAAAAAAAAAAAAAAAAAAAAAAAAAAAAAAAAAAAAAAAAAAAAAAAAAAAAAAAAAAAAAAAAAACGACACAACTCTACTACAGAAAGAAATTTTCTTGCCTCTCCAAGACCTTTCAAAAACGATTCAAACCATTTCATTAATCAAATCCAGTAAAACCAACACTTAAAACTCAACAGGTTACTAGAATCAATAATATTCAAATTGTATTCGAAATGCTAAAATCTCTACTGTCATGAAAACTCGACCTACTCAGACTAGATCATTATCAACTAAACCTCAACACCTGCTGACACCAGTTAGCCCGTCTCATCAGTTTACCAAGCCGAGACATGGATGTGCTCCTCCAACCACACCTAATCATCTGTGTACTCAGGAAATTCACATGTGGTTTCCTCAATACCTACATCACAAAACTCATCTATTAGCCTAATGCTAAGTAAGTAAAGCAATAATGAAATGATATGCTGAAACAAAATCCTAAATATGCAGTTTCTACTTTCTCATCTCGGTTGTACTTCGTTTGTTTACTGATCAGATCCCATGATTCCCTTGGGAGTGGGATCAGTTCTCCCAATGTCTACATCCTCTTCATTAATTAAGGGGCGGATGAGGTCCCTTAATAACTGTTCAGATCCCTCAATTCCCTTGGGAGTGGGATCAGTTCTCCCAATGTTATAAATCCTCTTCATCAGTTAAGGGGTGGATTAGTTCTCTTAACCGCCAATGCCCGTCAATCTGAACTTGCCTCTCCACATGATACATGAAAATTCATTTTCGTTTTCTTTCAAATTTATGATGCATGACATACAGAAAATACTCAAACATGCAAAAACCTACTGTTTTGTGATGTAGGCCCGAGGGCACACACAATACTTTACTTACCTGGTCTCCTGGAAATCGCTCGGCTATAGGCTACTCCAGAAATCTGCTCACCTAGAACCATCGACAGATTATAGATTAGATCTCCACTAGACTTTATCTAACTACCCTGAAGTCTAAGGAAGCCGGTTTGGGGCTCTACTGATTAAACATTCCCGATACATCAATAAACCCCAAACCCAAATCTCTCACTCGCAGCCTTTCGAAAACACATACATTGCAATCCTTCAGCTACCTAAGCACTAGAACAGCAAGTAATTTAATCAAAACTCACATTGGTTGGGGAAAATCGGAGGGGAATCGCCTAGAGGATGTCCGCCGAGCTGAGAGGTAAGAGTAATAAAATAGTGGCGGCTAAACCTCACTAAACCTTTCCTTAAATATGTTATCCACAATATAAATTCGCAATTACCATCTTGCCCCTGCCTAGTCACTTAATAACCTAATCAACATTTCACTCAATTTTAAACCATAAGATTATATACCTCCGTTTAATAACTTATTTTGAATTATATTGAAACCGGGTGTTACAAAGATGGAGTGGAATTGCGCCACTTGAATAAACATTGAAGCCCGGTCCATTTTTAGGCAATGTGCGCTCCATCAGCTTTTTTATTTTGAAATTTTACAACTCATCATCCCATATATGGCTGAAGAAACTATACATTATGAAGACTTTATTCCTACTGTAGTGACCCTAACACTATACCCTTAATTTTCTCGTATTTATTTATTTATTTATCCTTATAAACTCTAAGTTTATCATCTAAGCGGAAAACATTTGAAAATCATTAGATAAAATGTATTAAGGTAAAGAAAACCATAGAGAACATTTAATTAAAACTTAAAACAATTTAAAACCAACAAAAACATCGGCCAACAACCTGAGGGGCAAAAGGGACAATCGTCCCAAAAATGAAAGGGGCGATCGATCGCACCTCATAGTGGCGAACGATCGCCCATTTACAAAATGAAGGGGCGATCATCGCCCCTCATAGTGGCGATCGATCGCCCATTTACAAATGGAGGAGCGATCGATCACCCCATGAATGGGCGATCGATAGCCCCGCTCTCTGGAAAATCCAGAGAGCGGCGATCGCCTGCCGATCGAACGACAGGTTCTCTGGAATTTCCATTCTAGAGAGCAACTTTCTCTTGTTTTCTTCCTCCCCTGCACATAACTTCACAATTCATCACTTCTTCCCACACTTCAACACCAACAAACACCATAATATTATAACTTAAACCCACTCAAAGCGTATCCTAAAACCAAATTTAACTCGAGACAAACTTTACGAAATCCAACCACGCTCTAAAACTCGAGCATATCCATGCTTAACCTAAAACGTCTCCAAACATTTCTATAAAATCCGAATAAAACTTAGTAAAACGTTTTATAAAACAAGTTTACCAATACATCAAAATATCATTTATCATCTATCAGAACCAAGCATCCTGAAATGTTCTATCTATACAATTAACCTATTCTTCTATCAAACTATCGTGTCCCCAAAATACTTACAAACAGTCCCACGGCTCAAAATCGCACCGACTGCGCTAGCACACTCCCATGGGCTATCGTTCTTCAACTGATCATTCCTCGGGTGGAGGATCTCGTCCTCACCTGTATCTAGATCACCTACACCATACAGACACCTATGAGAATAAATCTCAGTAAATTCTACGTAAATGTTCATGCATGATCATGTGAATGCTATGCTATAAAATAGTCTGTCCATATCATTTTCTTTTCAGTAACGTGACAGTCAAGGTTATCGGGGCCTTTCACAGTCAGATGGATAGGGCTCATCAAGCGAGTAGATAGCCCACACCATCTGAAAGGAGGGAAACCTGCTCACTACGGAACGCCAAGTTTGAACCTCTCCCCGCATAACCACCATGCGTTGTTTACCTAATACTTACTTGTTTTTTTTTTTCAATGCACTTTCTTTTCATAAAACAATGCGTAAATTCGTTTTCTTGACATTTTGAAACCATGATGCATGGACAATTCAATATAAACATACATAGCGAGCATACCATCAAGCCACTACGAATACCATCAAAACAGTACAAATACCATCAAAACCGTCACAATAATCAACCCATAAAACAATTAAACCTAAACTACCCAACCAAAACAATTAGACAAAACAATGACCAACATAAACAAACAAAGCACCAACGTATCCTCAACACAATTCCGACGTATGGTGTAGGTCAATCGGCCACAGTAAGTCACAAGAACTTACCTCGCGTCCGTTGCAATTCTAGTTCCGTCCACGAGCGTTGTTTACCTAAGGTAAATTCACAATAATTGTCGTTAAAGCGCGTTTAAACCATTAAACATCCAAATTAGCAAACCCTTAACTAAATAAATTTTCTATAACTCTAATTTAGCTCATTGAGGCATTTAATCGAGCACCTTGCACTCATGATTCATAAAACTCCATTAATGAGATTTCTCCAAACCTCAAACATCGGATTTTTCAACCTCAACAACGAGCATACTCATTATGTCGTCCAACAATTACGAATACGTCCACTAGAGGCATTATCACGCTCAAACCTATAAGTTTCTAACCCTAAATCATATTTTTAACGAAACCCTAAACGAAATCCTAACCGTTAAACGACTCAAAAACTACGAATAAACTTTCAAAAAGCATAGAACCTTACCTAGAGTGTCGTTTGGAGGAGAAATACGAAGAAAACGAGACGATCGGAAGACGAATCGTCATTGGAGAGGAGAGAACGCCGCGGGAGAGAAAATCGTCGAAGGAGGAGAGGGAAAATCACAGAGAAGGAAAATCGTGAATGAGGGAGAAAAGAAGAAAACTTATGATTTTAATTAAATTTTGACTTGGCAATTTACCTTTTTGCCCTTTCTTTGTTTTTCTATTTGTTTCGTCCGTATTTTCGTTAATTAACTAACGATTCGTTTTCTCCAAATTTTCTTAATTCACCAATAACTCTAACTTATCATCAGGGCTTTATTAAAACTGTCCGTTTGCAAAACGGACCTCGTTTATTATTTTTACCAAACATCCTTTATATTATGAGAAACATAATTCCCGTAAAATTAGCTTTACAACTCCTAAATTTCCCGAAATTTTTCTTAAATTCCATATTAATTACTAGGATCACAATAACACTTTCTTTTCATGAAACCAACTCAACTCGACATATTTACAAAAATGCTATTATATTTATAATCACAAAATCCCGTAAAAAACCGGGTGTTACATTCCATCCACCTTATTTAAATTTTGTCCTCAAAATTTGATTATACAAACAACTCAGGATACTTAGCCATCATATCCTGCTGTCGCTCCCAAGTAGCTTCTTCCACCTCGTGGTTCCGCCATAGAACTTTGACTAGCGAAATTTCTTTGTTGCGCAATACCTTGATGGAAGACTCCAAAATACGTACCGGCTTCTCCACATAAGTCAAGGTAGGCCTGTACCTCGATCTCTCTTGCCTCCACAATATGCGATGGATCGCGCAAACACTTTTGAAGTATAGACACGTGAAATACATTGTGAATGCCCTCCATTGAAGCCGGAAGCTGCAGTCGATTAGCCAATTTCCCAATCTTCTTCAAAATAGGGAAGGGCCCTACATATTGAGGGTTTAGCTTGCCCTTCCTTCCGAATCGCATAACTCCCTTGAACGGAGAAATCTTTAAATAAACCTCATCACCTTTTTCGAGTTCCAGTTCTCTCCGTCTCATGTCGGTATAGCTCTTTTGTCGACTCTGAGCTATCTCGATACACTGTCTAATAACAGAAATCTTCTCTGCCAATTGTTGTAGAATCTCGGGACCAACAATACTGGCTTCACCAACCTCGTCCTAATATAATGGAGATCTACATTTTCGACCATACAAAGCTTCATACGGAGCCATACCAATGGTAGCCTGGAAGCTGTTGTTGTAAGAGAACTCGATCAGTGGCAAATACCTGCTCCACGATTCTTGAAATTCCAACACACAAGCTCTTAGCATATCCTCCAGAATCTGATTTGTCCTCTCTGCCTGACCATCAGTCTAAGGATGAAATGCCGTGCTGAAATTTAGCTGAGTTCCCATAGATTTGTGTAGACTTTTCAAAAACTTCGATGTAAACCTCAGATCTCGATCTGAGACAATAGAAACTGGCACTCCATGCAGTCTAACAATCTCTTGCACATAGAGCTCGGCGAGCTGATCCATAGAAGATGTCATTTTCACAGATAAGAAGTGAGCCGACTTTGTCAATCGGTCCACAATCACCCAGATGTCGTCATGCCCTTTCGTCATCCTCGGGAGCCCCACAATAAAATCCATGGAGATCTGCTCCCATTTCCACTCTGGAATCGGCAGTGGCTGTAAGGTCCCGGGCGGTCTCTAGTGTTCTGCCTTTACTTGTTGACAAACTAAACAGGTTTCCACATACTTGGCGACCTCTCTCTTCATGTTCGGCCACCAGAAGTGTTGCTTTAACTCCCGGTACATCTTGGTACTTTCAGGTGTACAGAATAAGCTGAAGAATGCGCTTCGGCCAAAATCTCCTTCTTCAATTCTTCATCGTTAGGCACGTACCACCTATGCCTAAACTTCAGAATACCATCATCTGATAAGTTAAAATCAGGCAAGTCTCCAGATGTCATGCTTAATCAAAGCTCTTTACACTCCACATCTTTCTGCTGAGCTTCATGTATCTTGTCTAGAATAGTCGGCCTGAGAGAAATGTTGGTGAGCATAATGGACAACTCTGCCACAATCTCCACATCAAAACTCTCAATCTCAGACCACAACGTAACCGAAATCGCTACAAGTGAAGACTGACTCGCAGTAGGCATTCGGCTCAAAGCATCAACGAACTTGTTCGCCCTTCCTGGGTGGTACTTAATCTCAAACTCATAGTCTTTGATGAACTCCAGCCACCTCCTCTGCCGCATATTGAGTTCCTTCTGCGCAAACAAATACTTCAAGCTCTGGTGGTCTGAAAATATCTTGCACTGCTGCCCATATAAATAATGTCTCCAAATCTTCAGTGCGAAAACCACGGCTGCCAACTCTAGGATGTGCGTAGGATAATTCTGTAACACCCGGTTCTATCGAACCAGCTCTTTTATTATTAATGGTATGATTAGTCAATAATTCAAGTAGGGTTATTAAATGACTAGACAAGGGCATTAGAGTAAATTTACAATTTTAAAAAGTGGATAACGTATTTAAGGAAAGAGGGTTGGGTTTAATGCACTGTAGCCGCCACCAATTTCATACCATTTTCTCTTCGGGTTTTTAGCTCAAGCAGCCGAGCTCTCTAGGCGATTTTCCTCGCCCGATTCTCCTTCAACTTAGGTAAGTTTTCCTCATTTTGTGATGACCCGGATCTGCAAGTATGGTACGATGGCTGCACGAACCGGAACCCGGATGGCGGTACGTCCGCGCGGGCGAACTGGAAGGTGACAGGTCGTAAAATGGGGGTCGTCACAATCCCACAGCGCTTAGGGAAGTATGTGGAAATGAAACATATGTAAAGAGACCCTCCCAACATAGTAAGACGCGTTTTGGAGCACGATTGGCAACGGATCCCATAAGAACTCCGAAGTTAAAAGTGCTTCGGCGAGAGCAATTCCAGGTTGGGTGACCTTCCGGGAAGTTCTCGCCAAACAAAGCCGTGAGGGGAGGATATTGGGCTGCGGCACGATCCCCAGAGCGGACAATATCTTGCTGGGATGAGGGGTCGTTACAAATGGTATCAGAGCCTGTACCCAACCGGAATTGTGGCCAACGAGGACGTTGGGCCCCCGAGGGGGGGTGATTGTGATGACCCGGATCTGCAAGTATGGTACGATGGCTGCACGAACCGGAACCCGGATGGCGGTACGTCCGCGCGGGCGAACCGGAAGGTGACAGGTCGTAAAATGGGGGTCGTCACAATCCCACAGCGCTTGGGGAAGTATGTGGAAATGAAACATATGTAAAGAGACCCTCCCAACATAGTAAGACGCGTTTTGGAGCACGATTGGCAACGGATCCCATAAGAACTCCGAAGTTAAAAGTGCTTCGGCGAGAGCAATTCCAGGTTGGGTGACCTTCCGGGAAGTTCTCGCCAAACAAAGCCGTGAGGGGAGGATATTGGGCTGCGGCACGATCCCCAGAGCGGACAATATCTTGCTGGGATGAGGGGTCGTTACACATTTCTCTTAAGTTTAAGCAGTTAGATAGCTGAGGGAGTGCAATGTGGGGATTTCGTGTAATGCTGTGAATGAGTGTAGATTCGGGTTTGGGTGAAAATTTGGGAAAATGCTTAGTGTATAGGACTCCTAACGGTCCACTTAAGTTTCAGAATGCTTTAGAATGGGGATTAGTAAAGATTGGCTTAATGTTCTGTTTATGGTTCTAGGTGAGCATTTCCGAAGCAACTCCTAACCGAGTATACACCAGGAATCCAGGTAAGTAAAGTTTTGCTTGTGCCTTCGGGCCTACATCACAAAACGTTAGGATTGTGTTTACTGGGATGTGTCTGTGTGTTATGCATCATGTTTTAAAAGTATACGAAAAGGAATTTGAATGCATGCTGGCATGGTAAGGATTGAACATATTGAAACAGTTATGTGAATCAGTTTTACTGTTAAGGGAACTAATCCAACCCTTAATGAGACAGTGGATACTTATACTTTGGGAGAGTTGATCCAACTCCCAATTTCACAGGGGGATCTGAACAGTGAATCAGCCTTACTGTTAAGGGAATTAATCCGCCCCTTAATGAGACAGTGGATATTTATACTTTGGGAGAGTTGATCCAACTCCCAACTTCACAGGGGGATCTGAACAGAACGATGAATATGCAACTGAGATGAGAAAGTAGAAACTGCATATTTAGGAAGTTTTAAGTTTCAGCATTTCCATTTCATCATTGCTTTACTTGCTTAGCATTAGGCTAATAGATGAGTTTTGTGATGTAGGTGAAGAAGTGATAGCAGGTGTGCTTTCTGAGTCTACTGAGGACTAGACTGGTTGGAGGAGTGCATCCTTGTAACAGACTGGCAGCTGATGGGGCGGTTTAACTGGTGTCTTAGTTGTGAAGGTTTAGTGAACATTGATTTCAAATTGAGTATGTTAAACTTTCTAATGAAAGAAGTTGCTTGGATGTTTTCAAAAATATTTGAGACCCTTCTGATGTTAGTATTCCGTTAGTTTTAATACTGGATTTTTACTGGATTTGAGATATGCAACGATTTGAATTATTTCTGAATGTTTCAGTGAAGTGGATAAAATGTGATTCCGTTCTCTATCGGTAGATGAAGTCTACCGGCAGAGATTGAGTTGTTGTTTTGTTGTCTATCGGAAGATATCTTCAGTGGAAGCCATCGGAAGATATAGGTTGGAACTTGTCGTTAAGTCGATCGGATGAGGAAATCATCTGGCTGACGTCACCGGTGGATGAAGAGTAAAGTCGATCGGATGAGGAAATCATCCGGCTGACGTCACCGGTGGATGTAGGGTAAAGTCGATCGGATGAAGAAATCATCCGGCTGACGTCACCGGTAGATGAAGGATATATTTTGTCGTTTTGTGACCGAATGATGTAGCCGAAACTTTGTCGTTTTGTTATTAGGAAAAGCCTTCTATTTTCTAAGCCAGTTCCTTCCGGTTGACTTCGTTCTCCGGATGATGTGTTTGACTTTCTTAGATTTTAAGTAATTTACGCTTAAACCTTTATCCCTTCCGGCTGAATTATTTTCTTAATATTTTATTCAATCATTCAAACACTGTTGCATAGTTTTGCTCAACTCTATTTTTGCTCGAAGATTTTTCCGCTGCAAGTCTTCATGTTTTATCAAACGTTAAAATTTGAATTCCGAAGAAAGTTTTAAATTCGGTCCAAGGTTTCTTAGTAATATCTGGGTTCATGAGTAACAACCGGGTTTAGAAAACTCGGGGCCTTACAAATTCTGCTCATACGGCTTCAACTGCCAAGAAGCATAAGCAATAACCTTTCCTTCCTGCATCAATACACAACCAAGTCCAACTCCAGACGCATCACAATAAATACTAAATTTATTACCTTCAATAGGAAGCGTTAGAACTGGAGCTGTGGTCAGCTTCTGCTTCAACTCCATAAAACTCCCATCACAAGCAGCCGACCATATAAACTTCTCATTCTTCCGAGTTAAGCGTGAGAGAGGAAGTGCAATCTTCGAGAATCCCTCTATGAACTTCCGATAATAGCCAGCCAACCCAAGAAATCCACGTACCTCACGCACGTTTTTAGGCTGTGGCTAATCCCTGACCACCTAAATCTTACTCGGATCCACAGAAACTCCTTCCTGTGATATGATATGGCCAAGAAAACCAACTTTGTCTAGCCAGAACTCGCACTTGGAAAACTTCGGATATAATTGGTGCTGACATAAAATCCTCATAAATATCCTCAAGTGTTCCTCGTCTTCTTCCTTCGTCTTTGAATAGATCAAGATGTCGTCGATAAAAAAAACAACAAACTTGTCCAAATACTCATTGAATACACGGTTCATCAAGTCCATAAACGCTGCAGGGGCCTTAGTAAGTCCAAAAGACATAACAAGGAACTCATAATGCTCATACCTCGTTCAGAATACAGTTTTCTGAATATCTTCCTTCCTGACCTTCAACTGATAATAACCCGAGCGTAGGTCAATCCTGGAAAACACTCGGGCACCCGACAGTTGATCAAATAAATCATCTATCCGAGGCAATCGATACTTATTCTTCACTGTAAGCTTATTCAGCTCCCTGTAATCCACGCACATCTTGAGAGTCCCGTCCTCTTCTTAACGAACAGAACGGGCGAACCCCAGGGTGAAAAACTGGGTCGGATGAAACCCTTATCCAGCAACTCCTCAAGCTGAGTTTTCAACTCTCTCAATTCAGCAGGCGCCAATCTGTATGGATTCTTAGACACTGGCGCGGAGCTCGGATATACATCAATGGTAAATTCAATCTCCCTGTCCGGCGGTAATCCAGGAAGATCATCAAGAAAAATCTCAGAGAATTCTTTGACTATAAGAATGTCACTCTGCTTTACTCCACTGAACAACTGAGTATCAACTACTGTGGCCAGATAAATCGAGCATTCACCTTTCAACTGCTCGTTGACCTTCATGGAATAGGAAGTAGGTGATCCACTCAACCTGTGCATCACCTGATAAGCAAACTCGGCTTTACCCGGGGGCCGAAAAGTCACAATCCCGGATCGACAATCGATGGTGGCGAAGTGTTGCGATAGCCAGTCCATCCCTAAGATAAGATCATACCGCTCTATGCTCATTACTATCAGACAAGCATAAAGGGTAGTATCCCCCACTGAGACGACATTGCCCTAGAGAATACGATCTGAATGCATATGCTCTCCTGAAGGTAGCATTACTCTATACTCGAACTCTGCTAACTTGGACTCTAACCCCAATCTAGTCATGCAAGCAGTTGAGATAAAAGAGTGCGTAGCTCCAGTGTCTATCAAAGAAAATACAGCTACACCCATAATCAAAATAGTACCTGCTATCGCTGAGGGCTGAGCCTTGTCGTCGACGTTGCCAGGTTCAATAGATGCAAATATTCTTGGGGCGACCCTCTTCTTGTCTGTAGCCCCTTTCGAACAATCTTGGGCATAGTGGCCCACATTTTCGCACCTGAAACATTTGTCTGTGCCCAATCTACAAACGCCGAAATGAGGCTTCTGGCATTTAGGGCATAATGGTTTATCCCCTTGAACTTACTTTCCTTTACCTTGATCCCCTCTACCATCATAGGGTCTTTTAACGCCCCGTTGCTGTTGTTGCTGTGGCTGTCCTCTCGGTTGCCAGCCTTTATTTCTGAGCTGATGGTGGATCTCATGAAAGAAGCTTTTAGCTGGCTCCCTAGGTTTAACATAATTCTGATCAACAGCCTCTATCTCCAGTGCCCTGGCCACAATCTCATCATATGGCACATTCCGTACCCCTGATATGGTAAGACTCTTCTTAATTCCTTGGCTAAGCCCCTGTACAAATCTGCGTACTTTGTCCTCATTAATATTGACCTGGCATGGTGCAAATAGGGACAGGGCCTCAAACCTTCTCACATACTCGGCAATCGAACCAACCTGCCGCAGTTGCATGAACTCTACCATTTTCGCCTCCCGTACTGTATGGCTGAAGTACTTGTCATGAAATACCATTCTGAAATGCTCCCAACTCATAATCGTCACATCGGTGGTTGCCTTGATGGAATCCCACCGGAATCAGGCATTTAGTGCTAAGTGATAAGTCACCAACGCAACCTTCTCTCCATCGTCTATACTTGCATAAGCCAGCATGTCTTCCATGGTTCGAATCCACTCCTCGGCTGAAGAGGGATCTGTAGATTGCCCGTTGAACACGGAAGGTTGGAGCTTCTGGAACCTCTCTATTCCTCAATTACAGGAGTCGCTGTCTCCCAAGCTCTAATGCCCTCACGGTCTATTAGGGTGCCCAGCTGCTGGGACTGTCTCTCCATTTGTTGAGCCTGTCGCTCCATGTGTTAGGATTGTTGGGCAATAAATTCTTTAAGCTGGTATATCGTATCGTCTCTGTCATCTCGGTCATTGCCTCGACGCACCATTTTTTTATAACTCCTATATAAAAGTTAAAACAAATACCCTAAGAAATCAAAATCAAATAAAGTATTAAACATACTTACAGTTGAGGAAGGATGTCCGTGTAGTGGCTGTGCAGTCGAGCAGTCTACAGAACCGATTTTAAAACCCGGGGCTCTGATACCATAACTGTATCGACCCTAACACTATACCCTTAATTTTCTCGTATTTATTTATTTTTTATCCTTATAAACTCTAAGTTTATCATCTAAGCGGAAAACATTTGAAAATCATTAGATAAAACGTATTAAGGTAAAGAAAACCATAGAGAACATTTAATTAAAACTTAAAACAATTTTAAAAAAAAAAATTGAAACCAACAAAAACATCGGCCAACAACCTGAGGGGCAAAAAGGGACAATCGTCCCAAAAATGCAAGGGGCGATCGATCGCCCCTCATAGTGGCGATCGATCGCCCATTTACAAATGGAGGGGCGATCGATCGCCCCATGTATGGGCGATCGATCTCCCCGCTCTCTGGAAAATCCAGAGAGTGGCGATCGCCTGCCGATCGATGGCGATTGAATGGCAGGTTCTCTAGAATTTTCATTCCAGAGAGCCACTTCCTCCTGTTTTCTTCCTCCCCTGCACACAACTTCACAATTCATCACTTCTTCCCACACTTCAACACCAACAAACACCATAACATCATAACTTAAACCCACTCAATAAGTATCCAAAAACCCAATTTAACTCGAGACAAACTTTACGAAATCCAACCACGTGGATAGTTCTAAAACTCGAGCATATCCATGCTTAACCTAAAACGTCTCCAAACATTTCTATAAAATCCAAATAAAACTTAGTAAAACGTTTTATAAAACAAGTTTACCAATACATCAAAATATCATTTATCATCTATCAGAACCAAGCATCCTGAAATGTTCTATCTATACAATTAACCTATCCTTCTATCAAACTATCGTGTCCCCAAAATACTTACAAACAGTCTCATGGGTCAAAATCGCACCGACTGCGCCAGCACTTTCCCATGGGCCATCGTTCTTCAACTGATCATTCCTCGGGTAGAGTGATCTTGTCCTCATCTGTATCTAGATCACCTACACCATACAGACACCTATGAGAATAAATCTCAGTAAATTCTACGTAAATGTTCATGCATGATCATGTGAATTCTATGTTATAAAATAGTCTGTCCATATCATTTCCTTTTAAGTAACGTGACAGTCAAGGTTATCGGGGCCTTTCACAGTTAGATGGATAGGGCTCATCAAGCAGGTAGATAGCCCACACCATCTGAAATGAGGGAAACCTGCTCACTACGGAACGCCAAGTCCGAACCTCTCCCCGCATAACCACCATGCGTTGTTTACCTAATACTTTACTTGCTTTTTTTTTCAATGCACTTTCTTTTCATAAAACAATGCGTAAATTTGTTTTCATGACATTTTGAAACCATGATGCATGGACAATTCAATATAAACATACATAGCGAGCATACCATCAAACCACTACGAATACCATCAAAACAGTACAAATACCATCAAAACTGTCACAACAATCAACCTATAAAAAAACCAAACCAAAACAATGACCAACATAAACAAACAAAATGCCAACGTATCCTCAACACAATTCTGACGTATGGTGTAGGCCAATCGGCCACAGTAAGTCACGAGAACTTACCGCGCGTCCATTGCAATTCTAGCTCCGTCCACGAGCGTTGTTTACCTAAGGCAAATTCACAATAATTGTCGTTAAAGCGCGTTTAAACCATTAAACGTCCAAATTAGCAAACCCTTAACTAAAGAAATTTCCTATAACTCTAATTTAGCTCATTGAGGCATTTAATCGAGCACCTTGCACTCGTGATTCATAAAACTCCATTAATGAGATTTCTCCAAACCTCAAACATCTGATTTTTCAACCTCAAAAACGAGCATACTCATTATGTCGTCCAACAATTACGAATACGTCCACTAGAGGCATTATCACACCCAAACCTATAGGTTTCTAACCCTAAATCACGTTTTTAACGAAACCCTAAACGAAATCCTAACCGTTAAACGACTCAAAAACTACGAATAAACTTTCAAAAAGCATAGAACCTTACCTAGAGTGTCGTTTGGAGGAGAAAACACGAAGAAAACGAGACGATTAGAGGACGAATCGTCGTTGGAAAGGAGAGAACGCCGCGGGAGAGAAAATCGTCAAAGGAGGAGAGGGAAAATCACAGAGAAGGAAAATCGTGAATGAGGGAGAAGAGAAGAAAACTTATGATTTTAATTAAATTTTGACTTGGCAATTTACCTTTTTTGCCCTTCCTTTGTTTTTCTATTTGTTTCGTCTGTTGTTTCGTTAATTAGCTAACGATTCGTTTTCTCCAAATTTTCTTAATTCACCAATAACTCCAACTTATCATCAAGGCCTCGTTTACTCTTTTTACCAAACATCCTTTATATTACGAGAAACATAATTCCCGTAAAATTAGCTTTACAACTCCTAAAATTTTTGAAATTTTTCTTAAATTCCATATTAATTACTAGGATCGCAATAACACTTTCTTTTCTTGAAACCGACTCAACTAGACATATTTACAAAAATACTATTATAGTTATAATTACAAAATCTCGTAAAGAACCGGGTGTTACACCCACAGTCGAAAAGATAGAGGAGTGCGCATATGTGCAGACAATATTCATCCAACCATTTGTTCTTTTTTTTTCATTCAACCAAAACCCTCACCACCCTAGGATACTTAAGCATCACTTTTAGTGTTTGTATTCAGTTTTTGAATAATCAATATACACCGGTTAGTTCTCCTAAGGTTCAAAGAGCATTGGCTCAAGGTAAGCCTCGGTTGTTCATCTTCCGAGCGGAGTTACTCCTCCGATTGTTCTTCTAGCCCGTGGTTACTTGTAGACTCTTATTATCTCCTTCTCTACCTTCTTTCTAAGATCTTGGAAAAGAGATAAAAGGTGACCAAACCAGACCTTGTGTGGTTGTAATCCTCCTTGGAAGATTATTTTCCCCGAAGGTGCTCTAGGTTTCCTCTCAGACTGGTTATGGGACTTTCTTGCATATTTTCTTTGTTTTGTGTTTTATTACTCGAAATTGAGAAGATCTATTCTACACTCAATTGGTAAGACCCCTTTAAAATTTCATTGCAATTGGACTTGATTTGATATTTATTTGGTTTGCTTGAAATTGGTTGTTCTCGGATGTAGTCAAGAACACCACCCTACGATTTTGGTTTGCATAACTTTTGTTTTGCATGACCAAAGGTTATCATCTGGTATCTGAGCCTAAGTTACTTTCTTGGGGTAATTTGAGTGATCTTTGTTTATCAAATTTCATATATTTTAGATCTATCAAATTGTGGTTAATCGTTATTGTTAATTAGCCAAGGAAGGTTACCCTAACCTAAGGCAAATTGTTGATTGTTGTTAATATTATTTGCAAGAATTGTTAACCGATCTCGAAGTATTATTATAAATACTTGATTGATTGGTATGATTAAATTGATTATTAGCATAATTTATTTTGTTGTTGAAAGTGTTCTAATCGGTTGATTTACAAAGTGGCCGAGGAAAGATATTCTTAACCTAAGGCTATTAGGGTTTTTGTGTCACCGATAATTGTGTTTCGATTTTAATAAGTTTAATTATTATTATGTCACATTTTTTATGAAGTAAGTTGCACGAAATTGAAGCATGTTTAAATTGGCTAAATTGTTACTAAAACATTTTTAAAATTGATTTCCTAAATCGAACATTATTTCCTTAATAGATATTTAGCACACTTGAAATATTAATTGACTTTCCTAAGATAGAAATAGCTAGCAATCTACTCTCGTAAAACTTAGAAAATTAATTAAAGCCTCTAAACTATATTTGGAAAGTATAATTGATAATAAATGAAATAAAATTTTCTTAATAATCAAAATTATTATCCTTAACCGAATAAGTTATTTTAAGAGCAATAACGCCTAAGTTGTAATCAATCCAAAAAGAATTTCTTAAAACTTAAGAATTAATTAATACAATGATTACTAGGAGTGCAGCAAATTACAATCAAAACCTTGACCAAAGTTGGGATATGGAAACTCCCCAAGATGAAAGTCTACAAGGACAAATTGACGGCCTTAGCCAAATGATGAAGCTAGTTTTGGAAAGATTAGACGAACGTATCAAAGATAATAAACGTAATAAAAATTTCGAGACACCTTTGATAGGGAGAGAAATGAATTGGATCTTAGAGGACCATTACCAAGAAGAAGAAATGAAATCTAGTTCCAAGAACCCTTGCAAAGAAGGAGAACCGAACCAGATTATGGAATGCCAACACCTCAAAGAAGAAACAAACCTGACTTTCCTGAGCCTATGTATGGGAAGAACGCTGAACCTCCTAGGGAAAGGTTCCATAACCAAGACTACCGAGATAAAGACTATTTTGTAGGAGAGGGGGGATTTCATTCCAAACCGACGCAGGGAAAATGATGAATTTAGGCATGCCAAATTGTCAATACCTTCGTTTAATGGAACATGCAACGAAGATACATTTTTGGACTGGTTAGACAAGGCTGAGAAAGTATTCAACTATTATGAATATTCAGATCATACTATGATATAACTAGTAGCAGTTGAACTAACTGGCTATGCGTCCTTATGGTGGGAAAATCTTAAAAATCAAGGGTGGCAAAACTGTGAAGGTTAAGTCACTACTTGGAGAGAAATGAAATACCTCATGCGACAGAAGTTCATTCCTAGCTACTACCAACAAGAACTTTTTCTACAAATGCAAAACTTGTTACAAAAGGGATAAACGGTAGAAGAGTATCTCACGAAATTCGAGATGCTAAAAATAAGAGGAGGATGGAATGAACCAGATGAGCAAGTTATTGCGAGGTTTATTCGGGGATTAAATTGAGACATTAACAACATAATCGAACTACATCCTCTCGACCCATTGGCCTACACTTATAGGTAAGGATCAACCCTTCACCATATTGGTCAACAATTCCAGGTGTCGATCCACCTCTCAAAGAGGTCGACACCTCGATGTCTCTATTTCCAACAACAATGTTCAAAGTGTGAACCGGCCTTCCTACAATGGTCGACACTTAGACGATTTCCAACAATGAAAAGTCACGAAAACTACTTCCTTTGTCGTTTTTAAATACCAATCAACAAAATAACATATATAAAACTGAAATCTACTCAAATAATCAACAAATAACTCACGAATTCAAATTTTCCAATCATGAATTTGTTTACCCTAAACTATCAAACTTAAAACAAAGAGAAAACTTACAAACTCTCGAAACTCCTTCACAAATATTGGTACTTAGAGTCTCGCAAACTCGTCTCTGGCCTTGGAACATGATGATTCGAAGACTTCAGCCTCACCCTCTCACTCCTCTGAGGCGTACACAATGAAGAGGGAAGGAAAAATGTTTCCATCCCTTTTATTAAAAATATTCCTTTTTCTTTTTCTTTTTTTCTTTAATTTAATTCATTTAAGTATTTAATATATAAATTACTATATTATATATATTAAATAAAATCCTCAAATTTGAATTTGACAGAACTCAATTATTTTTAGAAATTTACTTCGGGGTAAATTCCAAAGTACCCAATATTAACTTTTTCAATTTAATCTTACGGTAGTTTCCTAAATTATTGATTTTGACCAATTAATCAAAAACTAAACTGTGGTCACAACAAGACAAAACAAGTTATGTGAAACAAAGTGCCACCAAGCCCAAGCCCAAAGACCATGCCTCATTACAATATGAACAAAGTCCAATAATTATGCTAAATGTGGGGGAGGAAGCAAAAATGGCAAAACAATGCATGAGGAGACAAGATGAAGCAACATTCAGGCTGCCAGTGCGCACATGGCACATAACCAGTCTACCAGCGCATGCCTACAACAAGACACAGCGTGCGCAGCACTCCTGCCCAGCTCGACCACAGTGTTAACTCGCGTTCGCATGGTGCTCAGTCCATGCATATGCATTGTGCACGCACCACGACATACCTTACGTGAGCCCCCTATTTGAGATTCGCGAGCTCTGCATCCAAGATTCATGCGCCGTGTCTAAGATTTGCGCAAATGCTTGCCCTGCACATCCAAATATGCATGGCTGCAGGCCCAGTGTGTTCCAACGTGCCACACAGGCCCATCTGAACGCCCATTCACACACTGCATGCCAAATGTGTCCCAGTAACCTTTTGCGCCCACCTGTGCGCACCATAGGCCTTACCGCGGGTCCAGCATGCCCATCGCACCCATCTGCGACCAAGCTTTAGATTTTAGGGTTTTCTATATTTTATTTTATTTTATTTTATTTCGTATTTTACTCATTTCGCCCATATAAACACCTGAGTTAGACCTTGTTTTGACAATTTTTTATGATAAATGGAAATTAAATTTTTGCTCTTGAAAGATTCGTGAGAATTCTTCTCTTAAGTTTTTTTGTGAAGAACTTGATTTTCATCAAGTATTGACTTGATAGATTACCTTTGATAGCTTTGATTCTTACCAACAAATTTAGTTTAGGTCAAGCTCCACTTTTGATAACTTCGGTTCCATCGGCAAGGTTCAATCGAAGCCAAGTTCTCATTTTTTCTTGAATCACACGGTGATCCTATTGTTTATTCGGCATTTTTGATAGGTTCCAGATTCTCTAAAATTCTAGATTCGCATAAGTTTGTATAAGAGCTTTGGCTCCATCGATTCAAGGTGCTATTTTTAATTTCATTGTCAATCTTTTCTTCCTCTATTCTATTCGTCCTACTAGTCAAAAAGCTCATAAAACTGTTTTTTTTATCAAGTCTCGATTTTTATCATTAATTCTTTCTACTTGTGAATTTCTCTTCTTGAAGTTTGAAAAGTACAAAAAAAAATCTATCATTTGTCAACTTCTGCAAATTTTGAAAAAGGTAAAAAAAAAATTGTCAAAAAAAATATATTTGAAATTTTGTTCTTGAGATTTCGAAAATTCTATCCTTTGAAATTCAAAAATTATTTCTAAAATTTCGTAGATAATTATTCTTTGATTTTTCAAATCGTTTTTCAATCTTCATTCGAAATATTATCCTTGTCTAAATTTTGTCTTATTCCAATTCTACACTTGATTTGACCATTCTTAAAGGTTTGAACTTTACGGCTTGTAAAGTTTATTTATTCTTGTTTATTACTTGTTGAATTTTCTCTTGATTGAGTTTTGCATAAAGAACCAAAAGAAAAGATTGAGTGGTAAAAGGCAAGAGGGTGAGACTATTTAAAAAAATAATATTTTTTAGCGAAACACGAGTGAAGTGACCTCATTTGAGTTTAAACACGTGAGGGAGAGTGTGAGGTCTGAAAAGTTGATTAATTTGTCGATTACTAACACTTTTCTTTGTTTGATTATTTTGGGCGGAAAAATGAGTGGTGAGCAAAATGAAGTTGACGTAAAATTGTTCATGAGAGTGATGCAAGATCAATTAAAGGCTCTAACTGTAACACGCGAGAATTTTCTACAACATACGTAGGCCTTGGATTAGGCGGTTAAGGGAGTTTAATGTTTTATTTTGGGTTATGTTAGGTGTATAATTTTAAGAGTGAAATTGGAAGAGAAAGGTAAGAGGAAATCCTAGATTTAAGTGGTTAGAAATTGGGGTTGAGTTGGTAAGTAAAAGTGAACACAATGGGAAGGATTTAGAAGTTTCCAACATAGGAAGGAAGGAAGGAAGGAATGAAGGAAAAGTAAGAGGTTGAAAAGTCAAAAAGGTGATAGGTTGAAAATTCAAAGTTAGTGATGAACCAATAGGAAACAAATAAAAAAAACTAGTAATTGAATGAAGAGGTGGTAAGTGAGAGACAATTCACGTTGGAATTTAGGAGTGAAAGAAGGAATGAAGGAAAAGTAAGAGGTTGAAAAGTCAAAAAGGTGATAGGTTGAAAATTCAAAGTTAGTGATGAACCAATAAATGGTTAAAGAGAAAAATCTCTTTCTTCTTCCTTATTCTTCCCACGAGCAGTCAGGTAAGTAGTGGTTGCTATCATTTCGACTTCGGGCCTACACCATAGAACTGTAGGGTTTAATGGTCATTTGTTTTGCTTCGTGTTGTGTTGAGTTGTTGTGTTGTGTTAGCATATCTTTGAAACATGCATCATGGTTTATAGCACGCTAGTTAAGAATAGTGGCATTGTTTGGCATTGTGAGGGTGAACGGTTGTTGGATAAAGAATAAGGCATCCTTTGGATGCGAGCAAATTTTAAGGCATCCTATGGGTGCAGGCAAATTTTAAGGCATCCTATGGGTGCAGGCAAATAAGGCATCTAACGATGCGGGTAAACTTTAAGGCATCATGATGATGCAGGCACCTTTTAAGGCATCGCGGTCGATGCAGGCAAACTTTATTAGCCCAACTGAGCGTTAGAAGTTGCATGTGATAGGATTGATTGCATTGTGTGTTATTGCATTCATTATTCCCTACTTGCTAAGCATTAGGCTTACGTTTTGTGTTATGTGGTGTAGGTGACGAGGTATATACAGGTGAGGTTGAGTGCGAGGATCAGGACTAGGAGCAGTCGGAGATCCACGGGGCACGCCGGTGCAGGCAATTGTCGGGGCGCTTCGACCTGGTTCTCAGGATGTGTGGTTTGTGTTTGGGGTTTGATATTTTGTGGTTGTTTAACAAATTTGATTTGGTGTAAATATTTATGGTTTTGGCACAATTGTGGACTTGGGTTAGATGTTTTATATATATATTTACAGGTTTTTGGGTTTTGCAAATTATAGGCGTTATGCCGCTCGTTTTGGTTTTAAAATAAACAACGTCGGGTTATTTTTTCTATTGTTTTTATTAAACGTTTTAAGTCGTTAGTTCGCCCGCGCGGACGTACCGCCATCCGGATTCCGGTTCGTGCAGCCATCGTACCCATACGTGCATATTTGGGTCATCATAGTCCCACATCGCTTGGGGAAGTATGTGGAAATGAAACATATGTAAAGAGACCCTTCCAACATAGCAAGACGCGTTTTGGAGCACAATTGGCAACGGATCCCATAAAAACTCCGAAGTTAAAAGTGCTTCGGTGAGAGCAATCCTAGGTTGGGTGACCTTCTGGGAAGATCTCGCCAAACAAAGCCGTGAGGGGAGGATATTGGGGTACGACCCAATCCCTTGAGCGGACAATATCTTGCTGGGATATGAGGTCGTTACAGTGTTACTATCCACATTGTCTTCTCTCTGTTGATCTCTCACCATTTTGGGATTCCTGATCAATAATCATAACATATCTTAACTTAATGACATTGCTAAAAGCATAAACACTTACAGTTGCTGGAGTGTACTCAGGTGGCAATCTGTGCTGGGAGGCAGTCTGCAGAATCGATTTTAGAACCTGGTTTTGCTCTGATACCATAATTGTAACAACCCCAGTTAGGGGTCGCCACGTAATTCATAACTTAACCTCTTAATCAATCGGTTCTTACTTCATGCACCTTGTTCATTATTAGTGATATATATATTTATTTATTTTTTACAAACATCTCCTAAACTGCATCTACCGATAGAGTCATAGACTCACATCGACCGATGGTCACCTGCCAGCCACGCGACACATCTATTTTCAAACATCTCTTAAACTGCATATGCCGATAGAGTCATAGACTCACATCGACCGATGGTCACGTGCCCGCCACGCGATCCGCAGACATCATCCGGCAGAAGACTTATTCACTTCTGCCGATCGCTAGGCGACAAAGAGTATCACTTACATCGACCGGTAGCAAACGACAAATATTATGCTACTTCTACCGATGGTAAAACATCTACCGGTCACTAGACGACAATACAACACTTACATCATCCAGTATTTGAGATACACAACATCTACCAATAGACATGTGCAATCCACGTGCTCTTTTAAGACATCTTCCGATAGAGAACATCTATCGGTTGATGCAAACTCATACATCTTCCGATAGAGAACATCTATCGGTGGATGCAAAATCCTAACATCATCCGATAGAGAACATCTATCGGTGGACATAGATATGCACAGACTTTTAACTTCATTGACTAATCACTCTTATAAATGAAAATCAGAGACTCATCCAGAATACATATAGCGGAAGACTTAACAACAGATCATTTAATAATCCTTATAATCATTCCCAGACTCAGTAGTCAACCAAACAATTTCAAAACTCTATGTTATAAAAATAAACTCATCCTGTTTAAACTACTATATTCTTAATCATAACAAAGTCATAGAGCATTACCCAGGGGTCCCAATCACCATCCAACTACAGAATTGCACCCTGATCACCTTTCAGTAACCAGACTTAGACATCTTCATTAGCTTTGGAATCCTCCCTGATATCTCGTCACCTACATCATAAATTTTAAGCTATAAGCCTAATGCTTAGTAAGGAATACAATACTAACATGTATACGTGAATGCATAGTTACAAGGGAATCATGATCATGTTCGTTTCATGCTCTTTTCTTGTTCCTATTCGTGTTCTTGTTCATCACTTTCATCATATGGATTAAGGGAGGATTTGTGCCGTAAAGGGGGGATGATAGTGCAAGTGTACATAGTCCCTTTCGGGCCGTATTCATGGTTCTTCTCTTTTGACAGTGACATACGTCAAACCGCCCCCAACCCTCACTTAATCCGGTTGCATAAGTTTCATATTCATTCTCATATCTTGCTTATGGGTAAAAACATGCTCATAAATCATTTTCATATGATTGAGAAGTAAATCATGATGCATGACATGAATGCTCTTAATCATCATGCTATGAAAATTATCATTCTAGACAGTTGATTTCATAGGCTCAATAGAACATCACATTATATAGTTCTCAAACATCCGTAAATCATCCAAGTACAACCATCTTACTAACTTAAAACAAACATCAAGCACATAACTAATTTAGTACTCTTAAGATGTAGGGCCCTAGTGGCCGGAAGTCTTAATACATTCACTTACCTGGTGCCCTTTGTAAATGGAATACTCCTTTCAAATCTTCTTCATCTAAATCATTTCACATTACCAAGTTAAAAATAAAATCCTAATAGTGCTAACCAAAAATCATCCTAATGCTTAACCTACTTGTATTTCTATATTCTTCTGCCGAGCACCTTGTGTGCGTGGATTAAATTTCTACAATCTAAATAACCAGATTCAGCCCAGTAACTAATCGCATACAGCTATCTAAATGTCTAGAATCAACTCAGAAATGCCTTTACTAAACGCATAATAGAAATGATCCTATTATTACTCTACCATTAAAGAATCTGAAACCTCGGGTTCTAATAAAAAACAGAGCTCAAAGTATCTACCAGTATCTACATTCATTAAGTCTTACCTGGTAAGCTGAGTATCGGCGAGAACGAAGGAGAATCGGTTGTTGATGAAGAAGGCTACCTGCTGCGAGAGAGAGAGAGAGAGAGTTCTGGGAGGATGGGAATCGCCGAGAGAGAATGTCGGCTACAGTAGAGTTTTTTTGTGAGGTTTAAGAGTTTCCATTTTCTACTTATACCAAATAAGTTCCTCTTTAATTACAATTCTGCCACTACAATAGGAATCCAATAAGCTTTGGCATGTAAATATTAAATAAAAGGTCAAATAAAGAGGTGACCGTTAATTCCGTTAAGAAAATCACCTGACTGAGAATGTCGGGTGTTACACAAGCAACCAATTACAAAATAGCAAATGTCAAAAAAAACATAAACAATAGTTATCCTACTCACTCAACCACTTAGGTGAAACTGAAGTGAGTATTAAAATAATCTTAATGGCCCAAAATGATAACAAAAATAAACACAAGTGCAATGCTAAATAAAACACACAATTACATATTTAAGATAGAATGAAAGGGTGGTCTTCATGCTTCTCAAAGAAGGTAGGGTCGCGACCCAAAGTGATCTCAAAATGGCCAAGTTGTTTAGCCCTCGGCCTCTTCCATTGGCTACCACACTAGCATGTGGTTTTCCATCTTCTTATGACTCCGTGGTGGAGACCCTTGCTCCTATGTCAACCATTTTTTCTACAAAAATAAAGAGAAGTATGATATAAGGTTAGCCTCTATGTAATATCCAAAAAATTTTATATAACGTACATAGCTCTTAGATTAGACGATTAGAGAAGTTTAACATTAATCTTAGAGTTATACTAAGTATAGGAGTTAGGAAGTGAAAAATTTGTGAGAAAACACTAGGTTAGAGTAGTTAGGATTATTAGTGGTTGAAATAAATGGGAAAATTATTGTTTGAAGGAAAAATGGAGGAAATTATAAGAGAAAGAAGGAAGGAAAGTGAGTTTCACGTTGGTTAAAGAAGAGTAAAGTGAGGGAGTGGTTAATTTATAAAATTTGGTTTTTTTGAGGTTAAAATAAAAAGGGGGGAAAGTGGGATTTTAAATGGTTGAATGACTAATGGGTTAAAAGCTAAAAATCTTCATCTTCCTCCCCTTTTTCTCCACGAAATCCCCAGCCACCATTGAAGAGTCTTCTTCTTCTTCTTCTTCAATATTCCTTCAAGATTGAGGTGAGTTTCTTAATGGGTTTTGTTATGGATGATTATTAGTGAAGGTTGTTTTTTGGTGTTTTGGTGGAAATTTGGTGAGGTTTAGTGAGGGTTTGGAAACCCTAATAGTGAGCCTCCGAAAATTCCTTTTCTTGGTGAGTTTTCTTGCTATTTTTGGTGGTTTAAGGTTAGGTTGGTTTAGATTGTTTATGTAGATAGATTAGAGTTAGAGGTGAAATTGGTGAAAAATTTGTTTTGGTACATTATGTCGCCGATTCTGTTTTTGTGTAATTCGATCGGCCATGGTATTTGGTTGGTAAATTGAATTGATTCATTGGATTGTAGACATGTAGAGGTTTACGGAATGGGTTGGATCGTTAAAATCTGATGAAAATCGAGTAAGTTATGGCCGATTGAAGTTTGGACACTAAAAACCTGGGAATTTTGGGTTTTAGGGTTTTAGACTTTAGAATTGGTTAAATGTATTGTTAGTTTTAGTTTAGGCATTCCTTAGAAGTACTAGAGAGTTACTAAGTAATTTCCCTATATTTTTTAGGTTGACGAATGAGCAGTTAGCATAGCTGAAGTAACTGAACATGTGCGGAGAAAACAGGTAAGTACTGGAGTGTGTGCGTTTGCCTTCGGGCCTACACCATGGAACGGTAGGGTTTATTATTTGGTTGTTTGTCTATTTTGTGTTTGAGCATTGTGTTGACATGCATCATTTTTCAAACCACGAAAAATGAGTTTTGAGCATGGTTTTGATGTGTGAGCTTAAAACGTAAAAAGATAAGAAAAGATTGCAATGTGGTTTCGAGTGGAGTCGCTTAGTTGCGTTATGGTGCTAGGGTAGCACTTGCGATGGGCTCTAGAGAGACGTATCGATAAAAATACGTAAGTGTCGTGAGTATGAATGCCTTTTCGTTAACGTGCAAGTGAAAGCACTAGAGGATTCTATGATCGATGTGGGAGGAGATTGTATATCGTCGTCCAATGGGAGGGGCCCAGATGTGTGTTGTCTGATCTTGCTCTTCTGGGTCAAGGTGTGGCCATCTAATGAGCAGGGCTCGGATGTGTGCCTACTTGATTCACACGGGAAAATGGAAGATTAATGAAACGAAAATGAAATGAGAATAATCGAGAGAGTAGAAACTGCATGTGTTAGGGGTTGAGTGTGCATTGTGTTTTTACATACATTATTCCCTACTTGCTAAGCATTAGGCTTACGTTTTGTGTTATATGGTGTAGGTGACGACGAGATTGCAGGTGAGCTTTATGAGGGAGGCCAGGATTAGTACGCAGTCGGCGACGCATGTGGCATGCCGGTGCAAGCATTTGTTGGGACGTCTTTACCATAGAGTTGCTGGGAGGTGTGGTAATGGGTGGTTTTTGTTGAGATTTTGGTTGTGTACATAATGTTGGTTTTATAAATCTTTTTGGGTGTTTGTTTTGGAATTGTTGTAAATATTTATTTTCAGGGTTTTGGTTTTCGAAACATTAAACATTATGCTGCTCGAATTTTATTAGTAAAGCATGGTTTGGTTTCACAAATTTTTACGATTTAGCAGACGTTTTAGAGTCGGGTTTTCTAGGATTTTCACGTGTCGAGAAGTGAGAAATGTTGGGAAAGGTTTTAGATAATTTTTTTGGATGTTTTGGTTGTGAGTGGTTTGAAGAAAATTGAAGAAATGTGAAGATGGTGCGCGGTGGTCGGCGGTGGCGCGCAGGAGGGCGCGCAGGCGCCGGGTGCGGCGTGCGCGCTGCAGGGGTGCACACTGCGCGAGCACCGATCGATTGGCCAAACCAGAGGGCTAGCTGATCGATCGCCTAGCAAGCGCGCGGGGCGCGCTGTTGCGCGCACAGTGCGCTCAGCGGCAGCGTGCGATGCACGCGCTGCCTGAGCGACGCACGCACCCAGTGCGTGCGTACGGTGCCCAAGTGTGTCATTCTGAAATTTTTTTAAAAATTTTAGTTTTTCAAATATGTTTTAGCCCGATCTTTTTCGACACGTTTGGCACGGATTTTACGCACATTTTTCCAACCATTTTTGAGGATTCAAAAAACCCAAAAATCGAGTCAAAATTTTATCAAAAATTATTTTAAATTTCGTTTTAAATGTGGTAAGTGTGAGCAAAATAGCGCACCGAGTCAAGGCGGGTTCAGGGGGCGTTACACTCTATGGTAGTGACTAAGAGATCGTTTCTCATGCCACATCACCAAGTATCGCCTTTATATTTATTGTTTATGGTATGGTATGTCTAGAGACCATAAGTGGTTCCATTTTAACTGAAACCTTATACAATAGATAAGTATTTTATTTATTCACCACACTACCGTTGATTTTTTTGTATTTTCTCTATCGTATGATTTCTAACTTTCTTTCTTAATCTGTTTCACAACTGGCATTCTCACATACTGTTTTTAAATTAAATGTTAATCATAAAAATTGATCCCTATTGAGTTTAGTCGACTCACCCCAAACAACTCCCCCTTTCAAGCGAAAGTTAGAGAGTATATCACCTGCCAACGCGGGTGTAGTTTCGATGATTTAGGTTCTTAGTTTCATTTTTCTTTGAGAGTTTATTTTTGGAGGTTATAATTTCATAGATGCCTTTGTGGATGTGCTTCCAATCGGTGAATACACAAGTTTTCAAGTGGTTCGGCTTGAAGGCAATCCTTGGCTACAAAAGGGTGACTTCCAACAAGTACAACTCAAGTTGTATGACAAACTAAGAGCTTATTTTTGGATAGCTTCACCCTATAGGAGTGATGAGATGATCCTCTAAAAATTGTGCAAATATTCTGTGGGATGAGAAAATGGTGCTTAATGGAATGTTATCTGCTCGGTTTGGAACAAGGCAATTTTTCAAACAACTTCGCACCAACTACACTCACTCCACAAGGAAGAGGATGAAGGTTTTAGTATGGAGCAACAACCACCTACACTCACGAAAGGTGGGAATCATTCTACACGCACTCACTCACGGATACTACATAGAGAGAAGGAAGCGTCTACTTGAGAGGTTTTACACCAAGTTTGAAATTACGATTTGCTGCAAATGTTCATTGCTCACAAAGGAGACTTAAGGGTGGTTTAAATACAATTCCTTAAGAGAGAAAATTAGGGGAAAATTAGGGTTAAAAAAATTAGTACATATAGGAGAAAGGTACTCGGGTATGCAAAAGTCGAGCACCTATTTCTTGGCCATTTTTTGGCAAAGTACTTTTGTCCCTTCAAAATGTACCTTTTTGACATCCTATTACATCCAAACTTCATCCAACATAAGGCTTAACAAATATAAGAAATAAAATGGATCAAATGTTACAAATGACTTGGTCAACTAAGTTTCCTCCATGTGATGGATTTGATCCTTCACTTAGGGTGGTTCGGTTTTCATGCCATGTTCCCAAATGATCAAGTGCAATGGCTTCTCCTCATCTTTTGCAATTGGTTCTCCTTCCAATTGTTCATGAATTATTACTCCTACAAAATGATAAAATAAGTTAGAAAGTTATTTGGCTCGAGGTCACATGATTGCTCCACTTAGCACATCATCCTCCCCAGGTAGTTGAGAATTTTTCCTAAAATCCGAATGTCTTTTCCTCCTCTTCTCCCCCAACATAAGGGTATAAGTTTTACACATTGAAAGTGGTTGAAACTATGTATTCTACCTATAGCTTAAGCTTATAGGTATTGTTGTTGATCATTTCCAAAACTTTGAAGGGACTGTCGGCCCTAGGAAGAAGTTTGAACTTTCTTTGCTTGGGAAATCTCTCCTTTCTCTAATGAAACCAAACCAAATCTCATTTCTTGAAGATTACTTCTTTTCTCCCTCGGTTGGCAATCTTGCAATAGGACTCATTCTTCTTTTGAATGGTTTTTCTAACCATCTTATGCATGGACTTCACTTTTTTGGCTTTGCTTGCACTATTAGGTTTGGCAATTTCTTTTGTGGAAAAAGGAATGAGATCCAATGGAGTGAATGGATTAAATCCATATAATACTTCAAAAGGACTCATTTTAGTGGATTTATGCACGCTCCTATTGTATGAAAACTCAATATATGGGAGTTGTATGTCTCAATTGGATAGTCTCTTGTCCACTATACTTCTCAACAACGTACCCATGGTTCGATTCACCACCTCGGTTTTTCCATCAGTTTGAGGATGCAAAGAGGTGCTAAATAGTAATTTGGTGCCCATCTTTCACCAAAGTGTTTCCAAAATGAACTCAAGAATTTTGTGCCCCCTATCGAAAACAATGGACTTGGGAATTCCATGCATGCACACCATTTCCTTGAAGAACAATTCGACAATATGGCTAGAATCATTTATCTTTGAGCAAGCTATAAAATGCGTTATCTTTGAAAACGTATCCACCACCACCATAATGGATTATTTTTGCTCTAATTGTACATGGAAGCCCCAAAACAAAGTTCATGCTTACTTCAACCCAAGGATGGCTTGGAACCGTGATGTCCCTCAAAATGGGGGAACTTTAAAACACATGAAAATTGGAGTTGTGTTGTTTAGCTAGAAACAGATAGTAAATTTGAACCACAACAACTCAAGTTGTACTTGGCTTTTGGGGTTGATATTTTAACAGCTTCTGGTCCTAGATGTTAGAAATGAACCCTCAAAATATCACGGCCTAATTCTATGTGGAACAAAAGTTATAATTAAAATACTAGAGGTCACCGGAGCTAGGATTACTGCACCTGATGAGAACAATGTATCAACTTTGGAGAGGCTTAACTCTCTCGTGTGAAAACAAATAGATGCCATTCTTATGGCAGGTTAAAGTTGAATGTGTATGGTTGATTGTGTCCAAAAATGATGGACGTAATCGATGCGAATGAGAAGATATGGATGAAGTGGTGTACGTTGGTCGGAATGTGATAAAGAGGCACCTTCTCAGGTATTTGACTCTCCTTGAGAAAGAGCTCTCTAACTTGCTGTGAAGTGAGCTTTGTACACCCTTGCTGAATGTTCTACCAGAAGAGGCAGAGAAGGGGGCAATAAAATGGATTCCACTACACTCACAGAGGTGGAAGTCGAAAACACACAAACACTCAGATATGACTCATCGAGGAGATGCAGTTACTTGATGCTTGGAAGCTTCAAGGTTTGGATGAAGATGACTTCAATTTTTTAAATGTTCAACTTGGTCCCTCAGGCCGCTGAGAAATGAGGCTTAAAACACTCTCAAAAACTAGGGTTTCAATGCTCCCTTGAGCTTACAAAAGAAACCTCCCAAAATTGGTAAAGGAGCGATAGGACCACAAAGTGTGTTCCCTCTTTTTGGGCAAAACAGCACATGGTCCCCCACACCCCCCTCCCCTCCACAACTCAATTAAGGCTCCATTTGGCCCCTATATTTCATGATACTCCTAATAAAACTATAAACTATAGATTAAAAGGCTAATCCATTAAACAACACAACAAATTTCATCAATTGGTCCAATGCCACAAGTGTTGCTCAAATGGCCTTCAAATTCGGTGCCCGCGCCCTTGCTCCGAAGAAACATGTGGAATGGCTTCTCTTTGTTCCTTACATAAGGGATCCGTGCTAGGACCTCTATGGTCCGAATTGAGGCTCCTCTTGGTTATTCTTGGGCTACATCCTTCTTCATGCCTTTATGGAAAGAGTGGTCCAAGTTGATCTCCTGGCCGAAGGGTTGAGCTCTCGGTCCTTCCCTTTGGGTTCCCACACTATCACATATTATGGATTCTTTGAACTTCTCTTAGGTGTGAACTTTGGCATCTCTCTCTGAATTCATGGTGGAGGCTCTCCTTTGCTTCTTTGCAAGCCATTTTTCCTACAAAAATAAGGAGAACTAAAACATAAGGTTAGTCTCCATGGTGTTTGCTTTGTGTTAGTATTCCATGGCACATCAAACCAGCAAAGGTAAGTTGAGCCTTTTTGGGAGCATTCCGCTCCTTACTTACTTGCACTCTATCCACTTCTCCAATACCTTGTGAACATCAGCGAATGTGGCAAAAAAAATGCTCCTCGACTGCCTCATCAGTCCTTTTCTCCTCACAATGACTAGCTAAACGGCCACCATTGTAACATCCCGTAAATTAACCCTTGTCACTATTCCCGAAAAAACCATAAAATTTTAACTTTCATTTCCATCCTTTAATCGTACTCGTTTAAAGTAAATTAACATCATTCAGTGGAAGACATACTAAGGTCTTGGTTTTACATTTCCGTCTATGTCCGAACTACTGAAGAGAATCGATCGACAAACTACTAAGGAGAATCGGTCGACGAACTACTTTCAACAGACAATGTTTCCTCTCGGGTTTCATCAAATTGAACAGTGGGGGGGGGGGGGGGGCGACAACTCCTTTCGACAGACAACACTCCCTCTCGAGTTTCGTCAAATTGAACATTGGGGGTCGACAACTCCTTTCGACAGACAACACTCCCTCTCGGGTTTCGTCAAATCGAACAGTGGGGGTCAACAACTCATTTTGGCAGACAACACTCCCTTTCGGGTTTCGTCAAATTGAACAGTGGGGGTCGACAATCAACAATGACTAAAATCGGTCGATGTGGCCTCTGTAATGAGATCGGTCGACGTGGCCTCTGTATTGAGATCGGTCAACGTGGCCTCTGCAATGAGATTGGTCAACGTTTTCAACCACCAAATCAGTCGATGTTTTCGAACACGAAATCAGTCGACGTCCCCTTACCAGAACACTTAACTAAACTTAGGCAAAATCGCCCATAAAACATCAACCGATCGATCGCCTTCCCTAGCGATCGGTCGACTAGCTCTCTGGACTTTAATTCCAAAGTGTTGCTTCCCTACTTCTTCACACGTCTCCTCCCCTCCTTTTTCTTTTCCACTAACTATACTAAAACACCACTACCTCATACTTTCCTCAATCCACCAAAATACACATCCATAAATTAAGTTCTTCAATATCAACAAATAGCTTAAAGACATAACACTAATTCAACAGTGAACTCATCTGTATCACCCATCAGAATAGACATTCTTTGCCTTTGTTCACAAATGTAACCAAAACACCTATACATCAACTATCCAGATACCAATCACCCTAGAATGAATTTTCTATACAATTTTCTATATCATCTCTCATCAGCCCAAAATAACCCAAAACCTCAAAATACTTGACCATTTGCTCCCCCAGGTCAAAATTTGAACCAACTACAAAGCGCACTCCCACAAGCATTCCTCTTCAACCAGCTCGTTCATCTTACGGAGGAATATCATCATCACCTTCTTCGAGATCACCTACACCATAAAGACACCTATAAGATAAATCTCAGTAAATCCTACAAAAATGACAATGCATGAACATGTATATGCAATTTTCATGAATTTCCGTCCATTCATTTCATGTATCAGTCCGTGTCAGTAGTCTTAGTCGTCTCAGTCATCTCAGTCGTCTTATTCATCTTAGTCATCTTATTCGTCTTAATCGTCTTAGTTGTCTTATTCATCTTAATCGTCTTAGTCGTCTTATTCGTCTTAGTTGTCTTATTCGTCTTAGTCGTCTTATTCGTCTCAGGTTATTTACATTTAACTTTACTTTTCATTCATTTTCTTTTTTATGAAATCAATGCATAAATCTATTTTCATGACGTTTTGTAAAACAATAATACATGGGCAATTTAAATACGTAACGTAAACATAGAGAGCATGAATACTATCAAAACAATACAAGCATAACCTATAAAAACAACTAAACCTAAACTACCCATCCAAAGCGTATAAACATACATTGCACCAAATATCCTCAACAACGAAACACGACGTATGGTGTAGGCCTATCGACCACATTAAGTCATGAGAACTTACCTCGGGTCCTTATCACACCGAGCTCTGTCCGTGACCCTTTTTCACCTAAGCCAATCCACAACATTCTTCATTCAAATCAACTAACTACGTCTGATAATCACAAATACGGTAATACCAAACCGTTTCTAATATAACCCGACTATTTTGACAAAAACCCTAACGAAACCCTTACCATTTAAACCCTAGAAATCGAGAACCAACCATCCAAAAGCATAGAATCTTACCTAGGACGTCGATTGGAGAAGAAAACGTGAAGAAGAATTGATGATCAGAGGAGGACCACCCAAAACGTGAAGAAACGGAGGAGGTGATGAAGAATCGCCCAAAAAGCTTTCTGGAGCTTTTCTTTCGTGAGAAGCAAAGGAGAATGAGGAAGAGGGGAAAATTACTTAGGTTTTATAAAAATTAACATGGCAATTACTATTTTTCCCTTTATGCTTAAATCTTTGCTTATTTCATTATTTAATTATCGATTCGAATTCTCCAAATTTCTTTATTTCATCAAAAATTCTGATTTATTACTAGGGCTCTAATAAAACTTTTCATTTACAAAACTGACCTAATTTGCTATATTTACTAAAATACACTTATATTACGAAAAATATCAAAAACCAAAAAAATCGGGTGTTACATTCCATCCACCTTAATTGGAATTTTGTCCTTAAAATTTGACTTAGCTTATAGTTCTTAACATTATTATCTCATGTCTTGCGACCTTATACTTGAACTTATAATCTCTCTGTTCTTTTCGAGTCTCCTCCCTCCATCTCTCAAAAAAATTTAAATTTCTCTTCAAGAACTCTGATCCTAACACATATAGGGTCAATCTTTATGGTTCTAAACCAAAATCTCTTAAAACCAAATGATGAAACATTAACCTCCTGACCACATCCACTGCGTTCGATTTGATTGACCACGTCCTTGGTTATGCATTAAGCACTATCGAACTCCTAGGTTTCCAATTCAAGACTTCCAGTCGCTATACCTTCACGTAATACTTATACTTAAGCTTCTTAACATTGCTCGGGTTGACTAAAATTTAAAGATTTCTACATACTACCTCAAGCTTCTACATAAATTAATCGACTCTATCCGTAGTCAGAATGTACATCAGCTCCAATTTCTACATTTTCTCTAGTAATTATCCTTCTTAACTATTCTATCAATAGTATCCCTTGGTCACCTACTTTCTTGGGAACTCGCCGACTGTCGACGACTATTTCAGTGTAGGTTTCTCAACTAAGTTCATATTGCCATACTTCACAACTATATCATCAAAACACCTCTTGATCTCAACGAGTCCAACTGGGAGCTAAAGTCTCTACTATCTTAAGATCCTGGTTCCCTTGTGAACAGGATCCTACAACATCACATTTCATCCTAAACTACATTAATGAGCTCTCTTACTATGCTCTTAACTGAAATTCTCATACACTCTACATTATGCTCATTTGTCTAACTCAAATCCTTATTAACTCCGAGTATAGTCAAGTCCCTAAGTCTTGCCATTGATTTGCTCTAAACCATTCATTATAATCTTGAGTCATTTATGTATTCATTGGCCTCGACTTTCTTAGATACAAAACGAACCTTTGAAATTTTCTAACTTAGCTTCGTTTCCAAGTTTACCTAAATAATTTCCTTGCAAATTATTGTTCTTCCCATCTGATAACCGATAATCCACTAACTCCTTGAATCGCATGATACTAAATACCGAGCCAAACTTCCAATCTTAATCCTTCAGTAAATCTAACAATCCCCTGCACTTATCCCTAACATCGTACAAGGATCGCTTCGAGTTCGCTAATTAGTTTGCCCTCTTTCGTTCCTCATAGTCAATTTTTGAATATTCTACTTGGCTCCCGTACAATGATTCATCCAACGATCTTCTTGTTTGAAAGCTTGTTGCAGATAATTTTACATCCTTAATCCAAATCCCATCAAATTCTCAAATCTTGCCTTTTTATTTATATTTTTTTTTTAATTTAGAAACATCAATTCGTTAAGGTTAATGTTCCTAGTTCCTCTAACACTTTCAACTTCATGTGGATCTAAATCACGCGAGTTCCTACCATGTTCCCTTATTCACTTAGATGTACCAACTGTACCCCGACGATATAGAGTATCCTTCAACAAGTTTCACATCTAAGCTTCCAATTTCTCTCTGAAGCGTCCCACTCTAAAACCCCAAGGGTTTGTCAACTAGGGTCTAGCTTCTATCCATTTAAATCTTATATCTCATAAGTTGTATCCCTCTAATGGTAACTAAATTCTAGTGCACAACTTCTTATGGTTAAGTCAGGCTAACCCTATTAATGCGTAACTCTCTTTCTATAAGGTCTATATCGTCTTGTATTTAACCTATTATCTTCTCGTCGAGGTTCCTACTATTCTCCTACCTCTCTATACTACATCTCTATTCTTATGTCCTTCATTTCATTAATAGTTGAGATAAAACTATACCTGGAATAACTGAAAGTCTGGCCTCATCATCAATGTCACCCGGCTCAATGAAAGCAAACATCCTCGGGGCAACCTTCTTCTGATCGGTAACCATTCTTGGACAATTATGGGCATAGTGGCCCACCTCGCCACATCTAAAACATCGGTCTGTCTCAATCTACTAGAGCCAAAATGGGCCTTCTGTCACTTCGGGCATACGGGCCTCCCAATAGTCTACTGGATTTGCTTTCATTTTCTATGGTCTCCCTTTTCGTCATAAGGCCTCTTAACGCCTCTTTGTTGCTGTTGTTGTTGCCCTCTTGGCTGCCAGCCCTCGTTCTGAGGTCGAGGCTGAATTTCTCGAAAGAACCCCCTAGCAGGCTCCCTCGGTTTGACATATGTTTGCTCTATGGCTTTGAACTCCAAAGTCTTAGCCACAATCTCTGCATAGAGCACATTCCACACCCCTGATATGATGACGCTTTTCTGGATCTCCAGATTTAGTCCTTGCATAAATCGACGCACATTGTCCTCAGTTATTACTTGCCATGCGTGGTGCAAACCGAGATAGGGCCTCAAACCTCCTAACATATTCGGCAAATGAACCATGCTGCCTTAACTGCGTGAACTCTGTCATCTTAGCCTCCTGTACCATACGACTGAAGTACTTATCATAAAACACAGTTTTAAACCGCTCCCAACTCATCACTGTCACGTCGATGGTTGCCTTGATGGAATCCCACCAAAACCGAGCAACGGAGGCTAAATGAAAAGTGGCGCATACAACTTTCTCCCCATCTTCAATCCTTGCATACGCCAACATATCCTCCATGGTCCGAACCCACTCTTCAGGAATAGAGGGGTCCGAAGACTGTCCATTAAAAATTGGAGGTCGTAGCTTCTGAAACCTTTCCATACCGTGATTGTTTGGAACTACCAATTCTCGGGCTCCTTGACCCTCACAGTTTATTAGTCTCTCGATTTGCTAAGCTTGCCTGTCCATATGTTGAGCCTGACGATCAAGTAAGTCCGTCAGCCTATTCATGGCTTCGTCCCCAGCGTCTCTACCTCGGACCATTTCTAATCCTATAAAATGTAAAGACAAATAATCTTAAGAAATCAAAATAAAAGAAAACTCATAACGTACTTACAGTTGAGAAAGTATGTCCGTATAGTGGCTTACGCAGTCGAGCAGTCTACAAAATCGATTTTAAAACTCGGGAGCTCTGATAACATAATGTAACGTCGCGAAAATTTACCCTTGTTACTATTCCTAAAAATTCCATAAAATTTTAACTTTCATTTCCATCCTTTAATCATACTCGTTTAAAGTCAATTAACATCATTCAGTGGAAGACATACTAAGGTCTTAGTTTTACATTTCCGTCTCTGTCCGAACTACTAAAGAGAATCGGTCGACAAACTACTAAGGAGAATTGGTCGACGAACTACTTTCGACAAACAACGCTTCCTCTCGGGTTTCATCAAATTGAACAGTGGCGGAGGGGGGGGTCGACAACTCCTTTCGATAGACAACACTCCCTCTCGGGTTTCGTCAAATTGAACAGTGGGGGTCGACAACTCTTTTCAGTAGACAACACTCCTTCTCGGGTTTCATCAAATTGAATAGTAGGGGTCGACAACTCCTTTCGACAGACAACACTCCCTCTCAGGTTTCGTCAACTTGAACAGTGGGGGTACACTCCCTCTCGGGTTTCATCAAATTGAACAGTGGGGGTCGACAATCAACACTGACTAAAATCGGTAGATGTGGCCTCTGTAATGAGATCGGTCGACGTGGCCTCTGTAATGAGATCGGTCGACGTGGCCTCTGTAATGAGATCGGTAGACGTGGCCTCTGTAATAAGATCGGTTGACGTGGCATTTGTAATGAGATCGGTCGACGTTTTCAACCACGAAATCGGTCGATGTTTTCGACCACGAAATCGGTCGATGTTTTTTAACATGAAATCGGTCGACATCCCCTTACCAGAACACTTAACTAAACTTAGGCAAAATCGCCCATAAAACATCAGCCGATCGATCGCCTTCCCTAGCGATCTGTCGGCTAGCTCTCTAGACTTTAATTCCAGAGTGCTGCTTCCCTACTTCTTCACACGTCTCCTCCCTTCCTTTTTCTTTTCCACTAACTATACTAAAACACCACGACCTTATACTTTTGTCAATCCACTAAAATACACATCCATAAATTAAGTTCACCAATCTCAACAAACAGCTGAAAGACATAACACTAATTCAACAGTGAACTTATCTGTATCACCCATCAGAATAGACATTTTGTGCCTTTGTTCACAAATCTAACCAAAACACCTATATATCGACTATCCGGATACCAATCACCCTAGAATGAGTTTTCTATACAATTTTCTATATCATCTCCCATTAACCCAAAATAACCTAAAACCTCAAAATACTTAACCATTTGCTCCCACGGGTTAAAATTTGCACTGACTACACAGTGCACTCCCACGGGCATTCCACTTCAACCAGCTCGTTCATCTTGCGGAGGAATATCATCTTCACCTTCTTTGAGATCCCCTACACCATAAAGACACCTATAAGATAAATCTCAGTAAATCCTACGTAAATGACAATGCATGAACATGTATATGCAATTTTCATTAATTTTCGTCCATTCATTTCATGTATCAGTCCGTGTCAATAGTCTTAGTCATCTCAGTCGTCTCAGTCGTCTTAATCGTCTTAGTTTTCTTATACGTCTTAATCGTCTTAGTCGTCTTATTCATCTTAATCGTCTTAGTCGTCTTATTCTTCTTAGTCGTCTTAGTCGTCTCAGGTTATTTACATTTCACTTTACTTTCATTCATTTCTTTTTTTATGAAATCCATACATAAATTCATTTTCATGACGTTTTGTAAAACAATGATACATGGGCAATTTAAATACGTAACGTAAACATAGAGAGCATGAATACCATCAAAACAATACAAGTATAACCTATAAAAACAACTAAACCTAAACTACCTATCCAAAGCGTATAAACATACATTGCACCAAATATCCTCAACAACGAAACATGACATATGGTGTAGGCCTATCGACCACAGTAAGTCACGAGAATTTACCTCGGGTCCTTAGCACACCGAGCTCTGTCCGTGACCCTTGTTCACCTAAGCCAATCCATAACATTCTTCATTAAAATCAACTAACTACGTCTGATAATCACAAATACGGTAATACCAAACCGTTTCTAATATAACCCGACCATTTTGACAAAAACCCTAACAAAACCCTAACCGTTTAAACCCTAAAAATCGAGAACCAACCATCCAAAAGCATAGAATCTTACCTAGGAGGTCGATTCCAGAAGAAAACGTGAAGAAGAATTGATGATCGGAAGAGGAACCAGCCGAAACGTGAAGAAACAGAGGAGGCGATGAAGAATCGCTAGAAAAGCTCTCTGGAGCTTTTCTTTCGTGAGAAGCAGAGGAGAATGAGGAAAAGGGAAAAAGTACTTAGGTTTTATAAAAATTAACATGGCAATTACTATTTTGCCCTTTATGCTTAAATCTTTGCTATTTCATTATTTAATTATCGATTCGGTTTCTCCTAAATTTCCTTATTTCACCAAAAATTCTGATTTATTACTAGGGCTCTAATAAAACTTGTTGTTTGCAAAACAGACCTAATTTGCTATATTTACTAAAATACCCTTATATTACGAAAAATATCAAAAACTCAAAAAAGCGGGTGTTACAACCATGATCCTCTTTTATCAAGGACTCTCGAAGACCTAACTTTAGAATGCATAGCTTTCCTCCCTTGAATAGATATTCGTCCATGATATAATAACCACACTTGGCCTTCTTGGTGCACATAGCATACAAATAGTCAAAAATGCTTGTCCTCTTCGCAGCCTTCTTTTATCCAATCAAACCCAAAAAAATTAGTACTCATTTCGGTTAAGAGGACATACCTTCTAGAGAGAGCATCAAGCAATATGTTGGTCTCTCTTTTCCTTTACTTTATGATGTAAGGATAGCGTTCAAGGAACACCACCCATTTAGCATGTCTCCTTTTCAACTTGCCTTGGCTTTTGATTTACTTGAGTCCTTGGCTTTTGTTTTACTTGAGTGCTTGATAATTGGTATGGATGATAAATTCTTTAGGAAGCAAGTAGTGTTGCCACACCTCAAGGACTCTAATAACGACCAAAACTTTCTTATCATAAAAAGAATAGTTTGAAGCGGCTCCCTTGAGTTTCTCACTAAAGTATGCAATCGATTTGCTCTTTGCATGAGTAAGGCTTTAATTTTCAATCTGAAAGCATCACATTCAACCTCAAAAATTTTGTTGAAATCGGGGAGCATAAGGATAGAAGCAAGATAAAGCTTTTCTTTAGTCAAGTCAAAGCTTTGTTGATACCCTTGAGGACAATGAAATTCATTTCCCTTCTTTGTGCAATCGATCATAGGTGCCACAATTTAGCTAAACTCCTAAATAAACCTATGGCAAATAGATGCCAGACCATGGAAGCTTCTTACCTCCGAACCCCTTTTGGAGTCGGCCAATCCCTAATAGCCTCAATCTTGGATTCATCTACCTCTATGCAATCCTTAGTGTTGATGAAACCAAGGAAGTGAACCCTCTCTTGAACAAATGAGCACGTTTTAATATTATCATATAACCTTTCTTCACGAAGGGTATGAAATAAGATCCTAAGATGTTCCAAATGTAAAGGAAGATCGAAGCTATATACCAAAATATCATCAAAGTACACTACTACAATTTTTTCCAAGAAATCGTTAAGAACAAAGTGCATAAGCCTCATGAAAGTACTAGGGGTATTTGAAAGGCCAAAAGGAATTACTAATCATTCAAAAAGTCCATACTTAGTCTTGAAAGTCATCTTCCATTCATCTCTTGCATTCATACTTATTTGGTGGTAGCCACTCTTCAACTCAATCTTGGAAAAGATTGAAGCACCACTAAGTTCATCCAACATGTCTTCAAGTCTAAGAAAGGAAAACCTATACTTGATGGTGATTTAGTTGATGGCTCACACATCCTCATAATCTCATCCTTATGGAACTAATAGTGTAGGCACGGCACAAGACTCATGGACTCTTGGTTGTATCCCTTGTCAAGGAGCTCTTGGACTTGCCTATGTATCTCCTTTGCTTCTTTCGGATTCATTCTATAGGATAATTGGTTTGGAAGTACCACTCCAGGTTATAGATCAATTTGGTACTCAATTCCTGTAAGAGGTGGAAGCACTTGTGAAGCTCCTCTGGAAACACATCATGATATTGGTCCAAAAGTAGTTGGACTACCTTTGGAATCTCTCCCAACTCTTCCATTCTTTCTCGGAACATCAAAAGGATTATAGGTCCTCCACTAAGTAGAGACTTCTTCAACTCATTCTTGGACATAAAAAGAGTAGACTTGGCATTTCCCTTCTTTATCAACTCATCATCATGAGCTACTTGTTCTAGTTTAAGTCAAGCTAATTTGATAACCCTCCCTCCAAACTTAAAGGAGTTATAGTTGTAGTAGCCATCATGAGAAGCTATTCTATCATATTGCCATGATCTTTCCAACAAAAGGTGGCTTGCACTCATCTGCACCACATCACCAAGGAGCTAGTCCACATATCCTCCAGTTGAGAAATCAATGCTTGCTTATTTTGAAACTTTGACATCCTCTTGATCGTTCAACCATCTCAATTTGTAAGGGGTTGGATGCAAAGTCGTTTCCAAACCAAGTTTCTCCACTAGATCATAGGAAGCAATATTGGTGCAACTTTCCCCATCAATGATTAGATAACAACTTTTCTCCTTGATCAATCAATGATTATGGAAAATGTTCTCCCTATGAATTCTTCATCACAAACTTAGGAGGTCAATACTCTTCGGATGATCATCAACAGTTGCTCTTCTTGGGCATGCAAAACTTCTTTTTTCTGCGTCATCCTCCTAACTTGATTGCTTTAAAGTGTCATCTTCACTTTCAACCTCATTAGTGCCCTCTCTAAACACCATTACACGTTTGTTAGGGCATTAGGAAGCAATATGCCCCAAACTGATACCCTTGAAGCACTTAATCTCTCTTGTCATTGGCCTAGTGCTATTTTCCATCATTTTCTTTTCTTCTACTTCTTTAGGGGGCCAACCTTTCATGTTTGAGGACTTGTCCTCTACATTTGCTTGTAGTTTGTAAGCAATAGGGGATTTTGGTGTGAACCAAGCACTTGTCTCCTTACCCTTTCTCTTTGTTTGCCTTTCAACTTTCATAGCAAGTTGAATAACACTATCCATTGATTCAAAAGATTGCAAATCTACAGCATCCCTAATTTCCCTATTCAATCCTTTGATAAATCTTGCAATAGTTTGTTCTTCTAGCTCCTCCAATGAACTTCTAATTTTTAGAGTCTCAAATTGGGTCAAATACTCTTCAACCGAGGATGTCCCTTGTCTTAGGTCTTGAATTTATAAGAGCAACTCTTGTTTGCAGTGACTTGATATAAATCTTCTTCTCATCAAAGACTTCATAACCCTCTTAGTCACAACATCCTCATCTCCATATTGTCTTCTTTGAGCTTTTATATTATCCCACCACAAGCTAGAATAACCCAAAAGTTCCAAAGACACCAATTGTAACTTCACCTTTTCCAAATAATTATAGAAATCAAATATCTTGTCTACCTTTTCTATACAATCCAAGAATTCATCACTATTACAAAAACCTTTAAATGGAGCAATAGATACATTAACATGTCTCATTTCATCACTAGGCTCATGTCTTGGCCACGAGCTAACAAGCTCTCTTCCTTTGATTCTTCCTCTTCAATGTTCTCACTGTGTTGGTTATTCTCCTTAGATTTTCAAGCCTTCTCCTAGGTATTGGCATTTGAGCGGGCCTTACAAGGTGGTTCCTTGTCTCCGCTAACAGTTGTTGAATAGAATCAAACATGCTCCTAAGTTCATCAAGCTGCCCTTGTACACTGACTCACTTTCCTTCAACGGTGGTGTTACGGGTGCTTAAGTTGTTCAATCTCGATTTTGATTATTATTTGCTCCACTCCTTGTTATGATTTTGCCACAAAAAAGAACACCACAAAATAGTATGAAATGAGCAAGAAAGATTAGAGTTATGATACCAAATGATGTGCTTCCAATCGGTCAAAACACAGGCTTGCAAGTGGCTTAGCTACATGGCAATCCTTGGTCGCGCAAAGGGGGACTTCCAATAGATATACCTCAAGCTGTATGCTAAATTAAGGGCTGCTTTTTTGATAGCTGCACCCTCTAGGAGTGATGAGATGATGCTCTAAAAATCGTGCAAATATTCGGTGGGCTGATGAAATGGTGCTTAATGGAATGTTCACTGCTTGCTTTGGAATATGGCAATTTTTTGAACAACTTTGCACCAACTTTGTGGATGAGAAAACTTCAATGATTGAACTAGAGAGTTTCTACGACCTTGTTAGGGTTTTCTACTCCACAAGAAAGAGAAAGAACGTTGTATTATTGAGCAACAATCACCTACACTCACGAAAGGTGGGAATCACTTTATACACACACTCACGAATATTACACACCATGAAGGAGGCAGCCACTTAAGAGGTTATACTCTAAATTTGAAATTAAGATTTGCTGCAAATGTTCATTGCCCTCAAAGAGGACTTAATGATAGTTTCAATACCATATCTTAACAGAGAAAATTAAGGTTCAAGCAAACCTATACAAAACTAGTCAAAAGAGGAGAATGGTACTCGGCTATGCAAAAAGCCAAGCACCTAGTTCTTGGCCATTTTTGGCAAAGTACTTTCGTCCCTCCATAAGTTACTTTTTTACTTCTTTTTACATCCAAACTTCATCTAACATAATAGTTTACAAAATATAAGAAATATGTTCATGAAATGTGACTCCCACAAAATGAGCAAACAAGTTAGAAAGTTCTTCTGCTCGAGATCTCGTGATTGCTTCTCTTAGCACATCATTTGTTAAACCTTTATTAATATTTTATTTAGCACATTATTATAGTTTTATATTACCACTCTATCTAGATGTCACTTATTGTACTTTGTTAAAGCCTAGTTTTTTTTTATGCTAGCTTCTAATTTAAATTTAAATCTTCCACTGGTAATTAAAAATTCTAAGTGAAGGGTCGGATGGTTTGGTCGATTTTAGGTTGGACCGTTCCCCTTTCTGTCTCGGGTTTTCTTTGGGATTTGATAGTGTGGACGATCTCGAATTGAAGAGCGAACATCCAAGTTGAGAAAGGCTCTTGAGATTGACCTTCCGAAATTGAGTGCGGGATTCTAATGAGGAAGAATGGAAGATCCATCTTAGGAGTAGGCATCCAAATCGAGAGAGAGACGGGCGTTTTGGTTGCAATGCATGGAAAGTTCATCTCAAGAGCGGATGTCAAAACAGAAGAATGGCGACCAGACGAGAAGAGGTTCACATAAACTTTCAAGCCCAAAATCTGTAACGACCTCCCCCCGGACCAGGGCTCACCACAGAATCCGAGGCCAGGCAAGTCGTGCAGTTCCCACCGATGGGCTGCTGCCACGTTTGTCCCCGCAGGGCGGTACACGTATACTCACGATCTTCCCTCCCCCTGAAGAGGGTTTTTTCCTTCCCCCCCCCCCCCCCCCCAACTCGAACCCAGTACCTCAGGGACAAGTCCCTGGGCTACAAGTGAGGAGTACCACTTGAGCTAGTAAACATGAGGACTTCCCAGTCGGTCACCCAACCTGGTACTACTCTCGCCGAAGCACGCTTAACTTCGGAGTTCTGATGGGATCCGGCGCCGCTATGCTACTAGCTCAAGTGGTACTCCTCATTTGTAGCCCAGGGACTTATCCCTGAGGTACTGGGTTCGAGTGGGGGGGAAGGCAAAAACCCTCTTCAGGGGGAGGGAAGATCGTGAGTACACGTGTACCGCCCTGCGGGGACCCATGTGGCAGCAGCCCATCGGTGGGAACTGCACGACTTGCCTGGCCTCGGATTCGGGGGTGAGCCCTGGTCCGGGGGGAGGTCGTTACAAAAAAGGCACCTTTTTTGTAACGGCCTGGACCTCATTCCCGCAAGCCAAAGTCGTGCAGGTCCCACCGATGGGCTATTGCCACGTGGCGGACTCAGTCCCAACCACGTGTACTCACGATCTTCCCTCTCCCTACAAAGGGTTTTTGCCTTCCCCCCCCACTCGAACCCAGGACCTCAGGGACAAGTACCTGGGCTACGAATGAGGAGTACCACTGAGCCAGCTAGCTCAGTGGGACCTGCATGATTTGGGCCTGCAGGAACGGGGTCCAGGCCGTTACAAAAAAGGCGCCTTTTTTGTAACGACCTCCCCCCGGACCAGGGATCACCCCCGAATCCGAGGCCAGGCAAGTCGTGCAGTTCCCACCGATGGGCTGCTGCCACGTGGGTCCCCGCAGGGCGGTACACGTGTACTCACGATCTTCCCTCCCCCTGAAGAGGGTTTTTGCCTTCCCCCCCACTCGAACCCAGTACCTCAGGGATAAGTCCCTGGGCTACAAGTGAGGAGTACCACTTGAGCTAGTAGCACAGCGGCGCCGGATCCCATCAGAACTCCGAAGTTAAGCATGCTTCGGCGAGAGTAGTACCAGGTTGGGTGACCGACTGGGAAGTCCTCGTGTTTACTAGCTCAAGTGGTACTCCTCACTTGTAGCCCAGGGACTTGTCCCTGAGGTACTGGGTTCGAGTGGGGGGAAGGCAAAAACCCTCTTCAGGAGGAGGGAAGATCGTGAGTACACGTGTACCGCCCTGCGGGGACCCACGTGGCAGCAGCCCATCGGTGGGAACTGCACGACTTGCCTGGCCTCGGATTCGGGGGTGAGCCCTGGTCCGGGGGGAGGTCGTTACAGAATCAATGGATGAAGACTAAAAACAAAGAAAAGAAGGCGCAATGGCTGAAAATGGGTGCCAATTAGTTAGAAAGTTTCCTAATACAACTTTGTACTTCAAAAGGCTATTCTCGATTGAAAATAACACTCCAGTAAGATAGGTTGTTAGATTGCATGATTTCATTGGATGAGTTCACTTCAAGAACGAAATGGGGAAGCTACATTAGGGAGTTAACTTGTCCAACTCTAACAAAGAATAAGAAATCTTACGCACAAAAAAAACAATTAGCAATAAATGAATGAATTTTGGTTGAAGCAAGAATAGCCAAAGGCTAGAGTTTTATATTCAATATCAAAAACTCAACTGGCTACATGCATCCCCTAAAGGGCACCTAAATAGTCGTCCCCTCCTAAACAACAATTACAAAAATACTCTCACAAAGACACATATTCAATTAAAACAAGCTCTAGTCAAATGACTCTAAATTTGTCCTTAAACCAAATACATCATAGCATGATTTAATCAAATGTAAAACATAAGTATTCCTTAAGCCTTGGATCAAACAATTAAGCAAACTTCATCCACTTCAAATTCCTCCTTAGATTGGATTTCAGCATCATAAATCTTCTAAACTAGTGATTGAATTTTCATTTATGTTTTATCTTAAATAACTCTACGAAATATTGGGATGCTTGATGGATGTAATGAATATTTTGAGTGCACTTTTTTCCATGATCACCCACAAAACAAATATTAGAATTATCGTTAGAAAAATTTCATGTTTGATTGTAAGTTGTAGGTTCCTGTAGCACATCACAACAGAAGACTTTAAAACCAACAATTAAGTAAAAGAGTCAAATTCCAAAAACATGAGCCAACAACAAGGTCCCACTGTAATATCACAAATAGCATAATAGTAAACATCCGAATGAAATATTGTGCGGAAGAAATACTGTCAAAAAATAAATTAATAAAAATAGAGATAATGTCGCACCAACATAATCTCTCAAATAAAGTAAAGATGACTAAAATAAAACATCAAACTCATATCTTAGCTAGCTTCTACAAACCTCCATGTCCATGACTTGAAAGAGATAGTCCATTTCAGTGAGATCACTAAACTCCATAGAGATCTAAGTACTATAACTAGTATTTTATAAAATATAAGAGAGAACGCGTCATGAAAATTCACGTCTCAAAACTGGAGTGAAAACATGCTTGAAACAGGCTCCATGAATCGTCAAAATGGCAAGTATGAAAATATTCATTATATTGTGGTAAATATTAAATAGGTCATTATTATAATATATAAACGCCAATGAAAAAAGAGTTATTCACAGATTTCGAGTACACTAAATCATAAAGGCACATAAGGGGAGGCAATACTCGATGATCGTAAAATAAAACCAAACCCTTAATAATTTTAGGGAATTGCACATAGGAACACGACACAGTAATTTGTCTCATACGCTATTTGTGAACAAACAAATACATTCTTCAATGAACAAATCTACATATAAAAATATGTAACTCATTAGGGTTGATCAAACTCGGTATACAACTAGTATGATGATCATGAGGAAATTACTGATTCATTTTCAAAGTAAAAGTGATCGTGGAAAATATATATGTATACTAAAATTGACATGTAAAAAATGTAGGCATGCCATAATTTATTATGAGATAAGTCTTAAAATAGTTTCTAAAACAATGATATGCATGACTGTATATAACAAATAAATCTTTACCACAAATGATAAATATCAATAATCCTCAAAGTCTTAAGTCTAAAAAGTCCAAAAAAATGTAAATTCTCAAAACCTATCATAAATCATCATTAGTAGGTATGAGAGACTCTAACAAACTTATAAACAATACTATGGTGCGGGTCGATTTGGTCCGGCTTGGCTTGGGTTGGCGTGGCCCGGTCTGGGTCTGGTTGGTATGTTCTAGTTCAGGTCCGTAAAACTTAGTATTTTTATGGTTTATTAATTTCCATGTGTGGAGTTCTGACGATGTGTCATGGGTTGACTCATTTTGTTGTTTTTAGTCACGTTGAATTTTTCGAAGTTTTGGTCAATTAGGTAAATTATTGTGTGGTAAATTTAAGGAAAATTAACATCGGGTAATTGGGAATTTACCTTGTATTAATGTTTGGAATTAAAGGGTTTTGCATTTTATACGTTAATAGATTATATAGGAATGAAATGCAACTAAATTAAATTGAGGGGTCAAAGTGTAATTAGAGGAAGTTGTAAACCCTAATGGGTTTCTCATTGGAGCCGTCGAGAGAGAGAAGGACAGGAGAGGAGATTTTTTTTTCGTATAATTCGTCAAGCTTGGAGGCTTGGGTTAAGCTCAGGATGTATCGAGCATCAACTTTTGTGAAGGCACTTTGAAGGTAAGTCAAGTTTTCACCTTCGTTTGTCAATTTAACATTAGGGTAGGTTCCGATTCGAGCAAAGGAGCTCGCATCCCTTGGTATTTTCTAGATAGTTTGGGAGTATATTAATGTATGTGAAGTCCTTACAGGATAAATGATCGAATGGGAGCGAAATCAGGGGAGAAAGATTTCTGAGACTTTTCGTTGCTAAAAACGTTGCCATAGGTGACTGCAGATGAAGCCCAGACGACCGCACGAAAAGTCGATTCAACTCATGAAATTTGTAGGCAATCGAGGACTAGTCCGGGCGACCTTGCATTAGTTCAGGTAATCGCAAAGGATGATCGTGGATTAGTCTGGTCGACTAGTCAGGTCGACTATGTAAGGGTAGAGGTCAACCGCACAATTTATTTTGAAGTTATCAGCCGCTCATAAGTTGTCAGATTGGGTTCCTAGTCCCGATATAGAACTCATCCTTATGTCTTTCCTTAGAGTTGAGTAGGATTTTAATAACCTTTATTTGATTTTAGGCTCGAACTAGTTTCCCGATTTCAAGCCAGTACCTGAGGTTGTCGCTCCTATAAGGAAGAGGAGTAGTCATCATCGAAGTAGGGATTTTATGCTTTCTACATTGCCTAGCATGTTTTCAAAAACTTTATTTTGGTGGGTTGCCACCTGTAAAAGTATGATGGGGCCTGGTCGCCAGCTCGTCTGTTTTTATACGTATTTATACATATGGTTTTTTCACGTTTATTTCAGCATTACATGTTTTGAGTTGTGCTGTAATATGTTGGGAGGATGAATCCTCTTAATATTTTAAGTAGTCTTGGTGTCAAAGTTTCACGAGGCTATCTCGAATGTTTCCATTGCATGAAGACGGTATTGTATGCACGTACAGAAAATTGGCAGTAGGGAGATAATGATGCGCTCCTTGAGTTTCGTATCCCTAAACGTGATCAGGATGTTTATGGTTCAAGTTGGTGTCGTGGTAGACTGTCAGTAGCCAGCCACTCGGGTGATGGGCTGAATCTTCGGATCGCCATCATAGTTTTCTTCGGTCTCTTGAGACGTTGTTTGGCCTTCGGATCACCTTCTTTCTGTGATAGTGTGTCGGAGTTGTTCTTGTCTGACACTCCATTTTTGCTAGGGGTATTTTTTGTGAAATTAGTGAGGGTATTTTCGTTGTATAGCCACCTATATACGTGCTAGGTTTTATGATTACCTCATTGAGGATTCGTGGAGTTAATTTTGTTAAAAGAAGGAAAGAGGTTTCCTTAATTGTTTTATAACTCATGCATAGTTCGAAGTTTAATCACAGTTTTAAAATAAAGATAGAAAATCCATTTTTAAATCAATTAGCATTAGAAATAACATTTCTACTGAGTTGGTCACCATCTCAATGACCCCCCCCCCCCCCCCCCCCCCCCCCCAATCAAGGTAAAGAGAAGAGTGGATAGATTCATGGAAACAAGAGGAGACTGCTAGTTGTTTAGTTTCTTTTATAACTCTATTTGTATCCCTTTGTAAGAATTTAGTATTTGATTTGGGTCTCTAACCATAACTGATGAATTGATATTCCTTTACTTTCATGCACAGTGAGATGCTGTTTAAACATTTATCTTTATCATACTATCTGTTTGAGATTTCACTATGTGGGCTTGGTTGTAATTATTCCGTAAGACTTTCGCTATCAAATCTAGTCTTGGGCTGAGTGATCAAGTTCCCTTCTCGAGAATCGAGTCACCTGACCTGGAGTTTTTGCTTCGGGTCTTGACAAGGTCAAGCTGGTCTGACCCAATTCAGTCAGGAGTGATCAGGGAATAGTAAAGTCAGGTCTGTTCGATCCAATCCAATTCGATCAGTGACGGTCTAATATGCTTCCATCTAATTCAATCTAGGTCAAGTTAATCAATTTAGATTCTTCAAAGAAATTTTGAAAATAAATTGTTATCAAAAGAGGTATGAGTTTTGATTTTAACATCAACAAAAATGAAATCCATATAAGAATTAAACTTACTATCAAAACTCATATTTATTTAGATTTTCTTTATGATGTAATCTAAGGAGCAGCCAACAGCCAAGATCCATTGCAAAACATAGGAATACCCATGACAAGATCATGGAAAAAAATGAATAAAAACCTACAAAGTTTGATCAAAGAAATCTAAGATAAAGAGTCATCACACCACGAACAAAGACCCATGATGATGTTAAGTGTTGATGAGGAAGCAATGGAGGACCAAGAGAGCAAGGAATGCAATCATTTAATTCTAAGTTGGAAGAAAACCTACAACGAATCAGCAGCACGTGCAGACAGCCAGCAGTGCGCACACTCACCCACTGCTTGTGCGCATTCGTGCGTGCCCCTACGTGCACCACGTCATGCGCATCCCGCGCCCCGCTAGGCCCATGCACGCTCAGCCCACACCCCACGAACGCCCATTCCTAGCACTGTGTACCTGGCCCAGCGCCTCGCTTGTCCAGCGCGCTCGGCCTAGCAATCCCTTCGCCCCTGCACGCCCAGCTCACTTTGCCCATGCCCAGGCCACTTCGCGCGCACCCAGCCCACCTCGCCCATGCGCGCGCCGCGCCTTTCCCTTTCAACCCTAATTTTGTTTCTTTTCGTTTTTAGGTTATTTTGACTTGTTTCATCTTTTAACCTAGTTTTGCCTATTTAAATAAAGTTGTAAGACATTATTTGACACTTTGAATTTTTATGAAAATTGAGCTTATGCTTTTTGGTTAGATTCTTTAAATTCTCTTCTTAAGTTCTTATTGAGAAACTTGATCTTCTTCAAGTGTCTGCTTGAAAAAATTGAACTTGATAACTTTTGATTCAACCAACAAGTTTGGTTCGGGTCAAGCTTCAATCCTCTTGTATCATAAAGGTGTTTCTGTGATTATTCTGTGTTGTTCTCGAGTCTCGGATTCTCTAAAATCTTAGGTTCGCATCACTTTATGTTTCTAAAATTTTGTTTCAACAACATTTTATGAAGTATTCTGTCCAACCCAAAATTTAAGTTAAAATTTAAATTTCTAATGAAATACAAAAAGAAGATTTTGTAGGTTGATTTACCCTCGATGATTTCAATTCTGTTTCGACATAAATCACACAAAGCTCTCTCTTTTTTAGTTTCACCCAATTTTTGAAATTGAATCAAAAATCCAAATAAAAATTTGAACCTTCAAAAAGAACAACAAGATTGAGAACAAAATTGACTTACTCTTGATAAATTTTTCGACCATTCCGTCCATGAAATCCAACTTTTTGCCAAAAACTGAAAAACTTCTTACTCTAGTTTCCTTCACTCGCAGCGACTGCTATTTCTCTCTTAGCGGTTGATATTGAAGAATAATAGCTTTTAGCGTTTTTTATTTTATTTTTTTATTTTCGTAATTTTTATTTATTTTCCCTATTTATCAAATGACTTAGTCTTTGTATTGACCGATTTTGAGATTAATAAAAATTTGTGCTTTTTTTTAGAGAATCTTCTCTTAAGTTCTTTGTGAAGAACTTGATTTTCATCAAGTATTGACTTGATAGATCATCTTTAATAATTTTGGCTCAGCCAACATGTGTGGCTCGGATCAAGCTTCCCTTTTGATAACTATAGTTCCATCGGCAAAGCTCGATTAAGGTCTAATTTCTCTATTTTCTTGAATCACACTGTGATTCAGTTGTTTATTTCATGTTGTTGGTGGGTCTTAATGTAACACTCGACAAGTTTGACCAGGTTGGGTGGCAAAATTGAAATTAAGGATGATTGGATTTAATATAAATAGAAAATGGAAACTCTTAAACCTCACCAAAATCTCACTGTAGCCGACATTCCTTCTGCGTTCTCTCATTCCCCGAGCTGTCTCCCTCTGCCAGCGACTCTCTCATCGGCGACTGATTCTTCAGCCTCCACCCCGACAATCCACACTCTAGGTAAGACTTTGGCAATGTAGTTACTGGTTGTTTACTCTGAGCTCTGTTTTCTGCTGGAGTTGAGATTTCGGATTTTTCAATGATAGAATAAGGGTAGTAACGTTTATAACCCGAGTTTAATAAAGGCATCTCCGATTCGATTCTGGACTTTATTATAACTGACTGGGAATATTCTAGACCAAATCTGGTTATTTTGATTCTGGAAATTTAGGCTATGCACACAGAGTGCTCGGCTAATATATATATATATATATATCACGTTAGATTCTAGGGTGACTCTTGATTAGAACTTTTAGGATGTTGTTTTAACTTTACAATGTGGAATGTTTTAAGTGAGAATTCTGAGGAGAAGTACTCAAAATTGCTAAGGAAACCAGGTAAGTGAATGGGTAGGATTGTCCGGCCATTAGGGCCCTACATCACAGGGGTGCTAGTTAGAAACTGTTTTTCGATGTTTAAAGATTATTTGAGCTTTTGCCTGTTAGTTATGATACTTGAACTGAAAGAATGATCCTTATTAGATGTATGACCTGTTAAGTAGGATGATGAACCAAGAGTATCCCTGCTCATGCATCACGAATGTTTCTCAAGCATATGAAAGTGTTTAAGTGCATGTTTTCTCTCATGAACAAGATATGAATATGAAACCTATGCAACAGGGATTATGAGAGGGTTGGGGGAGGTTTGGCGTATGTCACTGTCCAAAAGAGGGACCAAGAATACGACCCGCAAGGGACTATGTACACTTTCACTGTCGAACCCCCTTTACCGGCACAAATCATCCCTTAATCCATACAATGTAAATGATAAATATGAATGATGAATATGAACATGAATATGAACAAGAACAAGAAAAGATTCATGAGCATGCGTTTCTTTAAACTGTGCATTCATGCATATGTGTTAGCATTGCATTCCTTACTAAGCATTAGGCTTATAGTTTAAACCTTATAATGTAGATGAATAATTAACAAGTGAGGATTCCAAATTCAATGAGGAAGTCTAAGGCCGGTTGCTGGATGTGCTCAGGGTGACAGTGCATGGCTGGAAAGGCGATTATGACCCGTGGTTATTGCTCATATAATGTCAGTAAGGATTGTGAAAACTGAGGTTTAAGTAGGATGAGTATTCTTATATCATTACATACTGGAATATGTTTGATACAAATTTTAAATAGGGTAGGATCCTTTTAATAGCAGTGGATTTTTGAGTATTGCCTGTTTTAGCTTCTGAGCTCGAGGATGATTCTGAGAATTGATACATATAAGATGGTCTGTTTTAAGTAAGTCTTCCGCTATACGTATTATGAATGAGTCTATGGGTTATATTGTGCAAGTTTATGTCTGTCATACTTTGTCTGTGAAAAATCAGAATGTATTCTATCGGTAGATGTTTCTTATCGGTAGATGATGGTAATTGTTTTCACCGGTAGATGTCTTCTATCGGGTGATGTTTAATGAGACACGTGAAAGGCTCGTGTCAATCGGTAGAAATGGTTTGAACTTTGTCGCCTAGCGATCGGTAGATGTGTATTAGCTATCGGTAGAGGTAAGCATAAAGTTTTGTCAGTTTTCCGAACGGCAGAAGTGAGCTTTTAACCTTGTCGTTTTGGGTCTAGAAGAGTTTATCGGGTCACGTGAAAAGCTCGTGTCCACCGGTAGATGCATTCCATCGGGCGATGTCTATTGAGTCACGCGCGAAGCATGTGACGATCGGATGATGTGTTTTCTATCGGTAGCTGTCTGTAGATTCATGCAACCCGCAAACAATGAAGTCGTGTGGTTCGAGGATACCTCCCTCCTACCCGACTACGTTACAGAGTCGGTGTCTGGGTCTAGTCGCCCTACTTTGTAACTAAATATGCCGACTGCCTTATGGAAGAGTCGAGCTCATGAAAGGTTCGATTATGTCAGATATGGGAAGGTCTCTAAGTTCTGTTTTTTTTTAAAGAAAAAAATAAATAAACAACAAGTGTATAGAGAGTAAAATAGAGTAAGTGTACCGCGAAGATTATGAAATGGGTCTCGGCCCTTGACGGGGTCGTTACACTTGACTTCTCTAAAATTTGAGGTTCGCATAAGTTGGTATCAGAGTTTTAGCTCCGCCAATCAAGTTGTTCGTCGCAATTGAGGTTAACTTGTTTTCCGGTCAGCTCTAGAGAGAAAAACATCAAACTTTCGCGTTGAAATCATCAATCAAGTTTTTACCTCTCTGTTTGCGTTGAAATTTCTGATTAAAGGTTGCAAATTTTTTTAGTTGGGATAGGAGGCACCGATTCTAACTTTGGGTTATTATCATTTTTGCAACTATCGTCGGCTAAACCTTGAGGTGATGTTCGACGATGGCAAACTCAAATTGCAAGCAGTGCCATGAAGACAACGCTCCCTTGCAGGATTTTCTTCAGTCAACTAGGTCGTGGTCCAAACCTTGTGTGGGCCGCGGTCCAAGCATTAGTTTGACTACGGTCCAAAACCCTATTGCGCCGCAAACCAAGCCGTTCTTTGACCTTATTTTTTGGCCTAAAGTTGACCCAATTTGAGAAATTAAATACGTAATTAATTTTGGAATGATTTGATGGGGTAATTGAGAATTTAATGTACCAATTTTGAACCAATAATTTAATAAGCCTATTTTTGGTTCGGGATATTAAATTTAAAATTGTGAGTTCATAGACTTTGGACTTGGATTTTATTGGGCTTTGGATTGGGATAAACTCACACGAGGTATGAATTTATTTTTGCACATTTTGTATAATTATTTTATTTTATAAAATAATTAATAAATTCCTTATTGGTACTTCATTTAATTGCATATAATTTATTTTTGCACATTTTGTATAATTATTGTATTTTATAAATTAATTAATAAATTCCTTATTGGTACTTCATTTTATTGCATATATCGTTTTATGCACGTTTTCATTATCGTTCCTGAAAAACTTGTTTTAACTAGAGTATGAGACAGCGTGCTGCGTCGTGTCACTCGGTGCCAAATCTAAACATGATCAGAGTGTTTTATATAGCATTGGTGATTGTTTGGTATCGTTGTTTTTATTTCATTGCATAAAACATGATATGCACGGAAATCATGAATGTCTCTATTTTTATTCAGATTTTTAATTTATTATTAAATTATTAAATTGGACATGAAAAATTAGAAATAAGATATATCTCAATTGAGTTTCGTCGACTCACTCCCATGACACCTCTTTCAAGTTTAATCAAGTGGACTTTCAGTTACCAACTCAAGTGTAGACTCGAGGTACAGATTCCCTATTATAATATTTTTACTTAGAAATTTATATAATTTGAGAGGTTGGAAATTATTGCAAATTGTAAACCTTTTTATTTATTTAGTTTTTTGTGTGGCACATTTATTTATTTCCGAACATATATCACTGTGTATCTTTGACGTCACTAAATGGACCTATAAATTAGTCATTTTAGTTTGGGCGTTGGTTTTAATTGTCATGTAAGTCTTCCTCTACCTAATAAATTAATAAACTAAGTTTAAAGGTTGGACGGCTAAGTCTGATTTTCAAGTCAGATTGTTTGATCGTTCTGCCTCGAGTCTCCTTTGGGTCGTGACAGGTTGTACTGAATATCTCAAAGAGGGTAGATAAATTCATGCTTTACATGCTTATTGTTGCAAGAAAGTCGTCACAGATGGTTAAATTCATGGTCCACTCCCTTTTCGAGTCGGTTGCGATTCTGCACTTAGAACCGACCCCAAATGGTTCAGGTCCAAACTCGAACTAACTGTGCTCAGGCCTATTAATAAGCATCGATGTATTTCGACTGTGTGTGACACCCAAAAAATCAACATGTATCATGTCTTAGACAACTATCTTTAAGGCGAAATGCTAATGGAAATCAAAATTCATGAGCAAATTTGACATCCCATAAAAATTGTGTAGGCCGTTGTATTTGTTGAATGCGACGATTATTGGCCAGATAAATCTCCCTGCCTCTACATATTAAGGCAAAACCAAACAAACTCACTTGGTTCAATTGGTGAACAAGATGATTAGCCTACACACTTGTGTGTGGAATAAGTTACATTTCAAGATCCCTGCAAATGGGCAAATGGTTCGTTCTTGATGTTCAATGAACCAAGCTTGGATGAACACGAGACGGAGCAATCCATGTCAATGTCACAGAGTAAAATTATAAAAATATCTTTGCTGGAAAAAAAGTTGCCATAAGAAAAACAAATCCGATCATGCTCAATGCATCTCTTACAAATTATATGACAAGTGATTCTAATAAAACACAACCCTTTTTGTTTTTTATTTTATTTAATCTCCAAAGCATTAACCCTAAATTAGAGTCCTTGGGTGTGTCTACGTCTTCTATGGGTGTTTGTGCTCAACTCCAAACCAACTTCAACAAAGTCTAACAGGACCCTCAAAACCAATGAAAATATCTAAATAAAAAAGTGATTTGTTATTTCACTATTAAATAATAATTAGTGTAATTAAGATATAAATTAACTATAATTTATTATATTAATTTTACTATTACATTTCGTCACGTCAACAAGACAACAAATATTTTTAGAAATTATAATAAAAAAATAAATATAGCATTATTTGTATTTTAAAATACAAATAATTAATAGTTTTGATTATAAAATTGCTAAGCTTAAAAGGGATTCCTCGTGTGTTTATTTTTCTTTCCCATAAATTACTAACATGAATAAATCTATTGTAAAAAATACCCATCGATGTAACACCTATGCATTTAGATAGATGTCTTGTGAAATATCCTAAATTTTACTTATGATTTAACTATACAACATCAATCAACAAGTTTCATGATAATTTCTGCATAAAAAACTAAAAGTAACATAAGACATGCAATAATTTGATGTGTAACGTAATATTATAATATAAATTTATATTATAAGTAAAGCATTATCCATAAAAAGTATATCATACTTATAAACTAAGCCAACATGTTATAAATTAATGTTGTGTTAGATCTTTTCTAATTAAATGACACTACAATCTACTAAAAATTTGTTAGAATTTAATTACCTTAATTATATTTCAATCATAACTGAAAAGTCTGAAGTACGACACAATTGAGTAACTAGATTATGAATAGTTTTGAGTATTTGTCAAAATTGTATTTTAACGCAACGAATTCTTCCTTTTCATCGGTAAATTTTTTTCTCGCTAACAATATTTTACGTGCTTTTGCGTTTCCACGTTACTTTTCCACTTAAATAATAAAACAAAACTACCATGTAATTAAGAACATGATAGGCTTATTATAAACTAGAATTACTTTAATCATAAAAGTGGAATAAGATAATATAAAACGCCCCACGATGCGCCATAATGAAGCACGAAACTCTCGCCGAGAATTTCAAACAACATTATTAAATAGTATCACACCCATCAAGTTCATACACTACACCCCATTTTACCTCGTACCTACATTGTCAGATTTAAATCTATACCCAGTAATTCGGTAAACCCAGCTCTGAATAATCAAAGATGATCTATCTGTTGCAGACGGCGGTGGCACCCACAATCATAAGATTCTCATTCTCTTCTCCGATTTGAATACCTGCAAAAAGGGTACTTCCAAGCTAGTAATGGAGGACCAGCGGCACTGCTAGCTGGAAAACAAACAAGTCCGATGAAGAAGTGAGATCGGAATGGTGTGTGGGGGAGTTTCCGACAGCAGCCGTACTGGGTCGGTGCCTGTTTACCTTAACGTCTACGATCTGTCCGCCATTAATGGGTATGCTTACTGGGTTGGCCTTGGCGTTTATCATTCCGGAGTTGAAGGTCAGGGAGAAACGATTCTTTTCTCTTCGCCAGTTCTTCATTTTTTATTTATATTTTCTACTCTTTGAATCGGTAATCGTGCTCAGGCTGCTGCAGAGTTTTTTGCTCGTAGTTTCTTACTTTTTCTGGGTTTTTTTTTTTCATTTAAAAAACAAAAATTGATGAGATTTGAACGCAGTTCATGGAATCGAATACGCATATGGAGCTCACGAGTATTCAACAACTGGAATTTTCGAAGGAGAGCCAAAGAAATGCGATGGATTCAGATTCAGAAAAAGTATTTTGATCGGAAAAACAGAGATGGAAGCTGCAGAAGTGAGGAAAGTAATGGAGGAGTTTGCTCAAATTTACAGAGGAAATGCATATAACTTGATCACCCAGAATTGCAATCACTTCTGCAACGATGCTTGCCTTCTCCTCACCCGAAATCCAATCCCCAACTGGATCAATCGCCTTGCTAGAATTGGTAATTAATTAATTGATTAATTAATATATAATCAAGAAATTCAGTCTCTTGTTTAGATGATTAAAGTCTAATTTTGATTGGACTTGAATTTCTAATTCAAGATAATTGATATGTTGTAGGCTTTCTTTTCAACTGTGTTCTTCCGGCAACATTAAGTTCAATAAAAGTTAGAAATCACGTCAAAGCGGAAGAAAAGGCATGTAGTGTGGAGGAAAAGGAGGAGCTACCAAACCAACAACTAGAATCCAAAGCTTCGGATTCTTCTTCGCCCTCATCGTCGCCTCCTTCCGCGACTTTCCGCAGAGGTAGAAGCCGGACTGAGACGAGCTCTACCGCCACCTTCTCCTGTAACTACTTCTTGAAGGTCGTTAAGTGAGAGTTCCTTTCAAATGATCCTCTTATTTTCGAAATTATATCTCGTTTTGTTTATCTTTTACATGATCCATTGGACCAATAATGTTGTTTGATTTGGAATTTTGCCAATGTTGTTGAGTGATGTGTTTTCATACCTAGATATTATATGATTTGTTAAGTCATTGCATACGTTTTTATATCAAATTACGCGCTAAAGAGATTATAACAATACAGAAAACGTAGAAGACGTGTCATTGGGTAAGTCTCGACAAATACTTTGAAGAATTGAATTTTTTTGAAGTGTATAATACTAACAAGATGTTAAATTTTAGTAAAATAAAAAGAGAAAACAATGTCAAAGAAAGCAAGGATGATATTGAAGTTGGTTGGAGCTGTTTGCTTGCAGGGAAAGTTGAAGGTGAGAATCCAAAAAAGGAGGAAAATGGTAGAAAATGCAAAAGCCATGAATCATGGAATGTGGTATGACCAAAGACTGTCATCTCACTTTTGCAGACAAGAGGCTGTATTTCGCTTTTTGTCCATCACTATCTCTTTCTTCATGTGTTGTGTCCGTCAACATCTCTATTTATTAAATTTACAATTTACATTTGTTCTATTATTCTACTGTTTAAACGTATTTATTGTTGAGAAAAAGATCAATACCAAATAAATAAAGCAAATTAACCAATAACAATCAGTAATAATAGATCACTCAAAAATTAACGAGATTTCTAACACCAATTTTAGTATGGAAAACTCTCAAAATAGAGCGTAAAAAACTATGAGACTTGTAGGCCACTTAATCAACCTTCCACTATATCACAGACAATTAGTACAATCAAAGTTCTCTCCAGATAATCAAATTAACGGCATACAACAATTTCATCAAGACCAAATAACAATCTTGGAAGACAAGAAAAAGTAATAGAGGATAAATAGAAGGGTACAAAATTACAGTCTCATTTTTACCCTACCCGACAGTCTTAAAAGGCACAAAATATGATCTCCACCGGTCAGAATGTACCTCTGTATATCACAAACCCAATGTCAAAATTTCAAGACGATCCAACAGTGGAATCTTGAGAAATGAATTCTCTTCCAGCTGCTTCTAAAAAATCCGAGAATCCCTTTTACTTCTTCTTCTCTCTTATTTATTTTTGCTATCACTCTCTAAGGTTTCTTTAGGCACAAAGTCTTTTATAGTCTCAACTCAAAATATGGGCCGAGCCCAACAAATCTCCACATCGGCACATATATCGGCTAGAGCATGCCCACTTTCTACCTACAAGTCTTAAGCTTCTCTTTCGGCAAAGTTTTTGTCATTAAGTCCAATCCATTCTCACTGGTATGAATCTTCTCAAAATGTAGCACCTTCGATTCCAACACTTCATCAATCCAATGATATATCATATCAATATGTTTCGTATGCAAGTGAAACGTGGAGTTCTTGCTAAGATAAATTGCACTCTGGCTATCACAGTATATAACCAATTTATCTTGTTCATGACTCAATTCTTGTAGGAACTTTTTCATCCACAAGACTTCTTTACAAGCTTCTGTAATTGCAATATACTCAGACTCTGTAGTTGACAAAGTAACATAATCATGCGGTTTAGATTGTCATGAAACAGTTTCCCCTGCAAAAGTAACTATATAACCGGATGTAGACTTCCTTGAGTCCATGTCACCAGTCTATCTGCATATGTGAAACTATCCAACACAGACTTACCATTTCCAAAGCACAAATACACCTTGGAAGTACCTCTGAGATACCTAAAAATTCATTTTACTGATGTCCAATACTATTTTCCATAACTGGAAAGAAAACGACTAACAACGCGAACTGCATGAGCAATATCTGGCCTTGTACACACCATGACATACATTTGGCTACTCACTGCGGATGCATAAGGCACTTTCTTCATCTCTTGTTTCTCTTTCTCACTTGTAGGACATTATTCAGCGCTCAACTTAAAATGACTTGCAAGTGGAGACACAACAGGCTTTGCACTGCTCATGTTAAATCTTTCAAGAACTATCTCTATGTACCCCTTCTTAGATAACCACAGTTTGTTATTCTTCCTGTCACGAATAATTTTCATGTCAAGAATCTGCTTAGTCGGACCTAAATCCTTCATGGCAAAGAATTTACTAAGTTCTTTTTTCAACTTCTCTAACTTAGCAGCATGATGTTCAACAATCAACATGTCGTCGACGTATAGCAAGAGAATTACAAAATCACTGTCAGAGAATTTCTTTATAAAAACACAATGGTCAGAAGTAGTCTCACTATACTCATTCACTTCCACAAAAGGGTTGAACTTTTTGAATCACTGTTTTGATGCTTGCTTAAGCCCATATAAACTCTTTCTCAATCTGTAAACAAGATCTTCTTTTTCTTTAGCTTTAAAGCCTTCGGGCTGCTCCATATAGATCTCATCCTCTAAATCTTCATTGAGAAAAGTTGTCTTTACATCAAGTTGTTCTACCTCCAAGTCAAAACTAGCAGCAAGTCCCAAAACAACTCGGATTGAACTTATCTTCACGACATACGAGAAAATTTCATCAAAGTCAAGACCTTTCGTCTGACTGAAACCTTTCACAACCAACCTTGCCTTATACCTTAACTATAAGCTATTTTTTTCTGACTTCAATATGAAAACCCATTTAATTTTCAAAGCTCTCTTTCCCTTCGGTAGTTTCATCAAGTCACAAGTGTTGTTCTCATGCAAGAATTTCATCTCATCTTGCATTGTACACAACCACTGCTTTTTCTTCTCATGAGACAAAACCTCCTAATAAGTCTTGGTTCTCCCCTTTCAGTGAGCAACATATACTCACTGGTAGAATATTTTCTAGAAGGTTCTTTGCCTTTGGTGATCTTCTTAACTGAGCCTCAACCAATAGCTCTTCTGGGTTCTCTTCAACTGGTTCATTATCAGCTGAAATGGGATAATCTGCCTATGCATCTCTGTTATCATTAATATGCATTGTAGGTGGACGAACCATACCTGAGTCAACTTGCTCTTCACTGCTAAACTCTGGCTTCTCTGTCTTATCAAAGTCTGCAAGGGGTATGATCTTCTAAAAAGACCGCATATCTACTACTGATAACCTTATTGTTGACTGTATCCTAAAATCTGTACCCAGACTCATCATGACTATACCCAATGAAAATGCATTGTCTTGTTTTACTGTCAAGTTTAGATCTCTCATCTCTATGGCTATGCACAAATGTCCTGCAACCAAAATCTCTCAAGTGCCTATATGAAACATCTTTCCCTAACCACACCCTCTAAAGTATATCATGATTCAAAGGAGCTAAAGGCGAAAGATTTACAAAATCAATTGTCAATCTCATTGTCTCCCCTTAAAAGAACTGTGGCAGCTTTGCATGAGAGAGCATACAACGAATCATATCATTAATCTTGAGGTTCATCCTCTCTGCAACTCCATTGTGCTGAGACGTTTTTGGCTATGTTTTCTTAAACTTGATCTCTTCAGTTCTGCTGTACTCCTCGAATGACCCTCTATATTAACCACATTATTAGAGCAGACACATTTCAACTTCTTGCTAGTTTCTCTTTTTCAACTGGAAAAGTTTAAAGAAACATAAAGTATGATCTTTACATTTCAAAGCATAAGCGCACACCTTCCTAGAATGATCATCAATAAAGTTAACATAATAACGAGCACCACCAAGACTCGTAGTATACATAGAACAAATATCAGTATGCACCAAATCTAACACATTATGTAATACCCGGCTTTACAGGATATTAATATTATATTATGTGATGGTATTTTTATAATTATGTCAAATCAAGTCAGTTTTGAGAGCGGAGAACTTTATTACAATCCTAACGATTAATAGGAATTTTAAGAAATTTACGAGAATTTTCGGAGTAATAACGCTATATTTCGAATAATTAAGTTTCTCGTAATATATAGGACGTTATAGTAAAAATAGTAAACGTGGTCCGTTTTACGAACGGACAGTTTTAATAAATCTCAAATAATAAGTTGGAGTTGTTGGCAAAATAAGAAAATTTGGAGAACCCGAATTGTTGATCAATTAACGAAACAAAGGACGAAACAAATATAAAATATGTACTAAGGGCAAAATGGTAATTTTGCAAACCAAATTTTATTAAAAACATCACAACCCTTCTTCCTTCACCATTTTCACGCCAGAGCCTTTTCTTCCTCTCGATTTCCTTTCTGCCCGCCGACGATTCTCCCTCAACCGACGCTGATTTCTCCTCCGATCAACGTCGTTCCTTCACGTTTCTTTCCTCAATCGACGTTCTAGGTAAGATTCTACAACTTTCGGACGTTAGTTTTCAGTTTTAACGAAGTTATACGGTTAGGGTTTTCGTTAGGGTTTATGTTAGAAATCCGATTTAGGGTTCGAAATCGATAGGTTTGTCGTAATTATAGATATATAAAACGTATTGAGCGTTATTGGACGAATTTAATTGATTTAGGACGAATGTTAGATTTTGTGAAAATTCGAGATTTTAGGGGAAAACTCGTAATTTGGGATTTGAGGTGTCGAGCGTGTAATTGCTCGATGAGATAGCTCAATGAATTTGATTAAAGCTATAGGAAATTTCTTTAGTTAAGGTTTTGTAATTTGGACGTTTAAGTAGCTTAAATTGGTTTTAACGACGAATATTGTGTTTTGCCTCAGACAAACAACGCTCGTGGACGGAGCTTGAGCTGCAACGGACACGAGGTAAGTTCTCGTGATCTTCTCTGGCCGATTGGCCTACACTGTATGTCGAAGTCGTCTCGAGGAGTTTTGGTGATGCGTTTGTTTAAATTGTTTTGGTTGGGTAGTTAGTTAGTCGTTTATAGATTATGTTTGTTTATTGTCTTGATGGTACACATGCTGGTTGTTTACTTTATGCATTTGACTGCTCATGCATCGCGTCTGTTAAAGCATATGTTTAGAAGAACGAACGAAATGAATCTACGTAATCTGTTATCTGGTCACGGCGAGGTGGTTCAGCCCTCGGTGACATTCTGTCTGCCACCTATTCAAAAAATAAAATGAACCAACAAAATGAATCTACGTAATCTGTTATCTGGTCACGACGAGGTGGTTTAGACCTCGGTGACAATCTGTCTGCGACGTAATGAATCTGAATCTGAATCTGTTATCTGCATGTTTTATGAAAGACATACGCATCTGCACACATTTGCATTTACGGGACTTACTGAGATTTTATCTCATAGTGTATTCGTATGGTGTATGTGACATTGAGACAGGTGAGGATGAGATCCCTCCACCTGAGGAATGAGGCAGTTGACGGAGGATGGCCTGCTGTGGTGTGCTGGCGCAGTCGATGCTTAACCGACCCGTGGGGATGTAGGTATATGTTTTGGGGACACGAAATGAACTGTATAGTTAGAACATTATTGGATGTTTGGATCTGTTAGTTGATAGGTTTTAAACGTTTTCGGAAAATCTATTTTATAAACTGTTTTTTTGTAAAGTTTTTATGGAATTGCTGGATGATTTTAATAGGAGGAATTGTACGGTTTTAAACATATCCACGAAGTTTGTTTTCACGAAAGTTTGTTATGTTTTAAACACGTTTTAATGTAGGTTTATTTCGTTAAGTCGGAATTTGATAAATTGTGATGAGAGTTAAGTTGTGTTGAAATGTCCAGAGTTTATGGCGTACAAGGATGGAAAAAATGCATGTGAATGGATGAAGTTTTGCTCTCTGGAAATTGGATTCCAGAGAGCAAACTGAATGATCGCTGCACTCTGGAATCCAGAGTGTGCAGCAATGCAGCGCTCGATCGCTGCAGCAATGCAGCGACCGATCGCTGCAGCGTTGCACCAATGCAGCGCTCGATTGCTGCAACGTTGCAGCGATCGATCGCCCCTCTCCCCTGTCGCGGCTTTTGACAGTTCTGCCCTCCCCCTTTAATTGTTTTGTTTCAATTAATTTTAAGTGTTTTATTAATTGTTTTAAATTGTTTTAGTTTATAAATGGTTTTGTTTTAAATGGTTTAAAACGTAGACTTAAATTCCGATTCCGGTTTAAATTCCGTTTAGAGTTTATGTAAAGTATAAGGATAAAAAAAAAATATATGTATGGGTTATTGGGTACAGTATTAGGGTCGTTACAATTATGGTATCAGAGCCCCCGGGTTTTAAAATCGATTCTGTAGACTGCTCGACTGCACAGCCACTACGCGGACATTCTTCATCAACTATAAGTATGTTTATAGCTTTAATTGATTTCAATGTTTATAGAGTATTTGTTTAACTTTTATATAGGAGTTATATAAAAATGGTGCGTCGAGGAAATGATCGAGATGACCGAGATGATACGATAGACACCCTCAAGGATTTTATTGCTCAACAGTCTCAACATATGGAGCGACAGGCTCAACAGATGGAGAGACAGTCTCAACAGTTGGGCACCCTTATTGACCGAGAGGGCGTTAGAGCTCGGGAGGCAGTCATTCCGGGTAACCGTGGGATGGAGAGATTTCAGAAGCTCCAGCCCCCTATATTTAACGGACAGTTTACGGATCCCTCTTCAGCAGAGTAGTGGATTCGCACCATGGAGGACATGCTGGCCTATGCGAGCATTGAGGACGGAGAGAAGGTGGCGTTGGTGACTTACCACCTAGCGTTAGATGCTCGGTTTTGGTGGGATTCCATCAAGACGACCACCGATGTGACGATTATGGGATGGGAGAGATTCAAGATGTTATTTTACGATAAGTATTTCAGCCATACCGTGCGGGAGGCAAAGATGGTTGAGTTTATGCAGTTACGGCAGGTTGGTTCTATTGCTGAGTATGTAAGGAAGTTTGAAGCACTGTCCCGATTCGCGCCACGTCAGGTCAGCGTTAATGAGGACAAGATACGCAGGTTTTTACAGGGACTTAGTCAGGAGTTTCGGATGCGTCTTACTATATCTGGGGTACGGAATGTGTCCTATGACGAGATTGTGGCTAGAGCGCTTGAGATAGAGGCAGTTGATCAGAGTTCTGCCAAACCGAGGGAACCATCTGAGAGCTTCTTTCGAGAGATTCACCCTCAGATCAGGAGTAAGGGCTAGCAGCCGAGAGCACAGCCACAGCAACAACAACAGAGAGGCGTTAAGAGGCATTTAGATGGAGGCAACGATCGAGGGAAAGGTAAACAGGTACAAGGTGCTTCTCAAATGCCTTGGTGCCCTAAGTGCCAGAAAAAACACAGTGGTGAGTGCCGGGTTGGCACGAACAAATGTTTTAGGTGTGGTGGGGCTGACCACTTCGTTAAGGACTGCCAGAAGCCCGACCGAGATCAGTCAGGCAATGATCAAAGAAGGGTTGTGCCGAGGGTCTTTGCTTTCATCGAGCCTGGTGACGTCGACGATGGGGCACAGCCTCCTCTTATTACAGGTACTGTCTTAATTGCCTGTATGACAATATGTTTATGTTGAATAGATAACGATAATAATGATGATAATGATAGACTTAAAAATAGAAAGGTAAGAAAATAGAAGGTGGGTAAGAAGGATTATTAGGTGAACCTCAAAGAGAAAACAGTAGACTACATATAGGACAATAAAAACAAATAGAAATATAGTTATACATTAGTAGGATTAGTTTGATTTAGTCAGCGGAGTTTGCGCACTTAAAGTTTAGTGACAATTAGAGGAATACACCCTATGAAATATGGTTTTTAAGTAGGTAGGGATTATGTCTAATTGACAACCCCCCTTGGAGTATTAGAATACGATTAATCAAGAAAGATGAAGGTTTAGATATAAACCTATTAAGGAATACCTTAGATTGTTGTAATACTTGGAGTGTGTTTAAATAGATGAAGTACTGTAGAACTCGTATATTGGGGATTCGTGTGAGGTTAAGAGTGCCTAGATTAAGATAGAATTCAAGAGTTAAACTTAGAATAAATGTTGAGTAGAATAGTTGGGACCTGACTAGAAGGAGCGAACGATAGTAGACTAGTCAGCGAACTCGAAATAGCCTTGTGGAAGTTAGAGAAAGGTGAAGTAGATCATTGGATTAAATGAGAGGTTAGGTTAGAAGATTAGATTGGCGTTTAAAGGTCTGCAAATTGTGAAATTTGCGATTTATAGAATAAAGAGAAAGAGGATTTTCACTGAAACCATCTAAATACGCCTAGAAGTGAGGCTAAGTTAGCAAATTTTTAAGTGTTCGACTCGTGTTTGGCAAGTCAAGACCAATAACTACGTAAATGACCTAAGGTTAGAACGTGCAGATTAGAGCACATCAAGGGTGAAAATTTTGGAATTGACGGCACTCGGAGTTAATAGAGATCTAAGATAGACAAAGGAGTGTAACGTAAGTAGTATGAGCATTTTAGTTAAGAATATAGTTGTAGAATTCAAGGACGAAACTTAGAATGGATGCGATGTTTATAAGAAATTCTGGTGACATAGTTTGAGGAGTATAATAGTGTGAACTTAGTTGTGAAAACCACCCTGAAATAACTGGCGGGATTGGTAAGTTTTCCCCGGGAAAGTGTGTGACTTGGGAGGTTTGGTAAGACTTAATGTGTAAGTGAAGATATGTATAGTCCAATTGAGAGTAGAGATTTCAAATCTAAGGCTAATATTGGAAGGTATAGTCGAAGTTTTGGTTTAGAATCATAGAAATTGACCCTAAGTGTGATGAGATCAGAGTTAATAAGGGGAAGTTCGAATTTTTTGTGAGACGGAGGGAAGAGACTGGAAGGGAGTTGTGAGACTATAGGTTGAAGTATAAGACTGCAGGGCGTGAGACAGTAATGCCAAGGGCTATAAGCTAAGTCAAATTTTAAGGACAAAATTTTAAATAAGGTGGATGAAATGTAATACCTGGCTCTACGAGATATTAATATTATATTATGTGATGGCATTTTGTAATTATGTCAAATCAAGTCAGTTTTGAGAGCGGAGAACTTTATTACAATCCTAACGATTAATAGGAATTTTAAGAAATTTACGAGAATTTTCGGAGTAATAACGCTATATTTCGAATAATTAAGTTTCTCGTAATATAAAGGACGTTATAGTAAAAATAGTAAACGTGGTCCGTTTTGCGAACGAACAGTTTTAATAAATCCCAAATAATAAGTTGGAGTTGTTGGCAAAATAAGGAAATTTGGAGAACCCGAATTGTTGATCAATTAACGAAACAAAGGACGAAACAAATATAAAATATGTACTAAGGGCAAAATGGTAATTTTGCAAACCAAATTTTATTAAAAACATCACAACCCTTCTTCCTTCACCATTTTCACGCCAGAGCCTTTTCTTCCTCTCGATTTCCTCTCTGCCCGCCGACGATTCTCCCTCAACCGACGCCGATTTCTTCTCCGATCAACGTCGTTCCCTCACGTTTCTTTCCCCAATCGACGTTCTAGGTAAGATTCTACAACTTTCGGATGTTAGTTTTCAGTTTTAACGAAGTTATACGGTTAGGGTTTTCGTTAGGGTTTATGTTAGAAATCCGATTTAGGGTTCGAAATCGATAGGTTTGCCGTAATTATAGATATATAGAACATATTGAGCGTTATTGGACGAATTTAATTGATTTAGGACGAATGTTAGATTTTGTGAAAATTCGAGATTTTGGGAGAAAACTCGTAATTTGGGATTTGAGGTGTCGAGCGTGTAATTGCTCGATGAGATAGCTCAATGAATTTGATTAAAGCTATAGGAAATTTCTTTAGTTAAGGTTTTGTAATTTGGACGTTTAAATAGCTTAAATTAGTTTTAACGGCGAATATTATGTTTTGCCTCAGACAAACAACGCTCGTGGACGGAGCTTGAGCTGCAACGGACACGAGGTAAGTTCTCGTGATCTTCTCTGGCCGATTGGCCTACACCGTACGTCGAAGTCGTCTCGAGGAGTTTTGATGATGCGTTTGTTTAAATTGTTTTGGTTGGATAGTTAGGTTAGTCGTTTATAGATTATGTTTGTTTATCGTCTTGATGGTACACATGCTGATTGTTTACTTTATGCATTTGACTGCTCATGCATCGCGTCTGTTAAAGCATATGTTTAAGAGAACGAACGAAATGAATCTACGTAATCTGTTATCTGGTCACGGCGAGGTGGTTCAGCCCTCGATGACATTCTGTCTGCGACCTAATTAAAAAGTAAAATGAACCAACAAAATGAATCTACGTAATCTGTTATCTGGTCACGACGAGGTGGTTTAGACCTCGGTGACAATCTGTCTGCGACGTAATGAATCTGAATCTGAATCTGTTATCTGCATGAAGCTGAATCTGAATCTGAATCTGAATCTGAATCTGAATCTGAATCTGAATCTGAATCTGAATCTGAATCTGAATCTGAATCTGAATCTGAATCTGAATCTGAATCTGAATCTGAATCTGAATCTGAATCTGAATCTGAATCTGAATCTGAATCTGAATCTGAATCTGAATCTGAATCTGAATCTGAATCTGAATCTGAATCTGAATCTGAATCTGAATCTGAATCTGAATCTGAATCTGAATCTGAATCTGAATCTGAATCTGAATCTGAATCTGAATCTGAATCTGAATCTGAATCTGAATCTGAATCTGAATCTGAATCTGAATCTGAATCTGAATCTGAATCTGAATCTGAATCTGAATCTGAATCTGAATCTGAATCTGAATCTGAATCTGAATCTGAATCTGAATCTGAATCTGAATCTGAATCTGAATCTGAATCTGAATCTGAATCTGAATCTGAATCTGAATCTGAATCTGAATCTGAATCTGAATCTGAATCTGAATCTGAATCTGAATCTGAATCTGAATCTGAATCTGAATCTGAATCTGAATCTGAATCTGAATCTGAATCTGAATCTGAATCTGAATCTGAATCTGAATCTGAATCTGAATCTGAATCTGAATCTGAATCTGAATCTGAATCTGAATCTGAATCTGAATCTGAATCTGAATCTGAATCTGAATCTGAATCTGAATCTGAATCTGAATCTGAATCTGAATCTGAATCTGAATCTGAATCTGAATCTGAATCTGAATCTGAATCTGAATCTGAATCTGAATCTGAATCTGAATCTGAATCTGAATCTGAATCTGAATCTGAATCTGAATCTGAATCTGAATCTGAATCTGAATCTGAATCTGAATCTGAATCTGAATCTGAATCTGAATCTGAATCTGAATCTGAATCTGAATCTGAATCTGAATCTGAATCTGAATCTGAATCTGAATCTGAATCTGAATCTGAATCTGAATCTGAATCTGAATCTGAATCTGAATCTGAATCTGAATCTGAATCTGAATCTGAATCTGAATCTGAATCTGAATCTGAATCTGAATCTGAATCTGAATCTGAATCTGAATCTGAATCTGAATCTGAATCTGAATCTGAATCTGAATCTGAATCTGAATCTGAATCTGAATCTGAATCTGAATCTGAATCTGAATCTGAATCTGAATCTGAATCTGAATCTGAATCTGAATCTGAATCTGAATCTGAATCTGAATCTGAATCTGAATCTGAATCTGAATCTGAATCTGAATCTGAATCTGAATCTGAATCTGAATCTGAATCTGAATCTGAATCTGAATCTGAATCTGAATCTGAATCTGAATCTGAATCTGAATCTGAATCTGAATCTGAATCTGAATCTGAATCTGAATCTGAATCTGAATCTGAATCTGAATCTGAATCTGAATCTGAATCTGAATCTGAATCTGAATCTGAATCTGAATCTGAATCTGAATCTGAATCTGAATCTGAATCTGAATCTGAATCTGAATCTGAATCTGAATCTGAATCTGAATCTGAATCTGAATCTGAATCTGAATCTGAATCTGAATCTGAATCTGAATCTGAATCTGAATCTGAATCTGAATCTGAATCTGAATCTGAATCTGAATCTGAATCTGAATCTGAATCTGAATCTGAATCTGAATCTGAATCTGAATCTGAATCTGAATCTGAATCTGAATCTGAATCTGAATCTGAATCTGAATCTGAATCTGAATCTGAATCTGAATCTGAATCTGAATCTGAATCTGAATCTGAATCTGAATCTGAATCTGAATCTGAATCTGAATCTGAATCTGAATCTGAATCTGAATCTGAATCTGAATCTGAATCTGAATCTGAATCTGAATCTGAATCTGAATCTGAATCTGAATCTGAATCTGAATCTGAATCTGAATCTGAATCTGAATCTGAATCTGAATCTGAATCTGAATCTGAATCTGAATCTGAATCTGAATCTGAATCTGAATCTGAATCTGAATCTGAATCTGAATCTGTCCAGAGTTTATGGCGTACAAGGATGGAAAAAATGCATGTGAATGGATGAAGTTTTGCTCTCTGGAAATTGGATTCCAGAGAGCAACTGAATGATCGCTGCACTCTGGAATCCAGAGTGTGCAGCAATGCAGCGCTCGATCGCTGCAGCAATGCAGCGACGATCGCTGCAGCGTTGCACCAATGCAGCGCTCGATTGCTGCAACGTTGCAGCGATCGATCGCCCCTCTCCCCTGTCGCGGCTTTTGACAGTTCTGCCCTCCCCCTTTAATTGTTTTGTTTCAATTAATTTTAAGTGTTTTATTAATTGTTTTAAATTGTTTTAGTTTATAAATGGTTTTGTTTTAAATGGTTTAAAACGTAGACTTAAATTCCGATTCCGGTTTAAATTCCGTTTAGAGTTTATGTAAAGTATAAGGATAAAAAAAAATATATGTATGGGTTATTGGGTACAGTATTAGGGTCGTTACAATTATGGTATCAGAGCCCCCGGGTTTTAAAATCGATTCTGTAGACTGCTCGACTGCACAGCCACTACGCGGACATTCTTCATCAACTATAAGTATGTTATAGCTTTAATGATTTCAATGTTTATAGAGTATTTGTTTAACTTTTATATAGGAGTTATATAAAAATGGTGCGTCGAGGAAATGATCGAGATGACCGAGATGATACGATAGACACCCTCAAGGATTTTATTGCTCAACAGTCTCAACATATGGAGCGACAGGCTCAACAGATGGAGAGACAGTCTCAACAGTTGGGCACCCTATTGACCGAGAGGGCGTTAGAGCTCGGGAGGCAGTCATTCCGGGTAACCGTGGGATGGAGAGATTTCAGAAGCTCCAGCCCCCTATATTTAACGGACAGTTTACGGATCCCTCTTCAGCCAGAGTAGTGGATTCGCACCATGGAGGACATGCTGGCCTATGCGAGCATTGAGGACGGAGAGAAGGTGGCGTTGGTGACTTACCACCTAGCGTTAGATGCTCGGTTTTGGTGGGATTCCATCAAGACGACCACCGATGTGACGATTATGGGATGGGAGAGATTCAAGATGTTATTTTACGATAAGTATTTCAGCCATACCGTGCGGGAGGCAAAGATGGTTGAGTTTATGTAGTTACGGCAGGTTGGTTCTATTGCTGAGTATGTAAAGAAGTTTGAAGCACTGTCCCGATTCGCGCCACGTCAGGTCAGCGTTAATGAGGACAAGATACGCAGGTTTTTACAAGGACTTAGTCAGGAGTTTCGGATGCGTCTTACTATATCTGGGTACGGAATGTGTCCTATGACGAGATTGGGCTAGAGCGCTTGAGATAGAGGCAGTTGATCAGAGTTCTGCCAAACCGAGGGAACCATCTGAGAGCTTCTTTCGAGAGATTCACCCTCAGATCAGGAGTAAGGGCTAGCAGCCGAGAGCACAGCCACAGCAACAACAACAGAGAGGCGTTAAGAGGCATTTAGATGGAGGCAACGATCGAGGGAAAGGTAAACAGGTACAAGGTGCTTCTCAAATGCCTTGGTGCCCTAAGTGCCAGAAAAAACACAGTGGTGAGTGCCGGGTTGGCACGAACAAATGTTTTAGGTGTGGTGGGGCTGACCACTTCGTTAAGGACTGCCCGAAGCCCGACCGAGATCAGTCAGGCAATGATCAAAGAAGGGTTGTGCCGAGGGTCTTTGCTTTCATCGAGCCTGGTGACGTCGACGATGGGGCACAGCCTCCTCTTATACAGGTACTGTCTTAATTGCCTGTATGACAATATGTTTATGTTGAATAGATAACGATAATAATGATGATAATGATAGACTTAAAAATAGAAAGGTAAGAAAATAGAAGGTGAGTAAGAAGGATTATTAGGTGAACCTCAAAGAGAAAACAGTAGACTACATATAGGACAATAAAAACCAAATAGAAATATAGTTATACATTAGTAGGATTAGTTTGATTTAGTCAGCGGAGTTTGCGCACTTAAAGTTTAGTGACAATTAGAGGAATACACCCTATGAAATATGGTTTTTAAGTAGGTAGGGATTATGTCTAATTGACAACCCCCCTTGGAGTATTAGAATACGATTAATCAAGAAAGATGAAGGTTTAGATATAAACCTATTAAGGAATACCTTAGATTGTTGTAATACTTGGAGTGTGTTTAAATAGATGAAGTACTGTAGAACTCGTATATTGGGGATTCGTGTGAGGTTAAGAGTGCCTAGATTAAGATAGAATTCAAGAGTTAAACTTAGAATAAATGTTGAGTAGAATAGTTGGGACCTGACTAGAAGGAGCGAACGATAGTAGACTAGTCAGCGAACTCGAAATAGCCTTGTGGAAGTTAGAGAAAGGTGAAGTAGATCATTGGATTAAATGAGAGGTTAGGTTAGAAGATTAGATTGGCGTTTAAAGGTCTGCAAATTGTGAAATTTGCTTTATAGAATAAAGAGAATGAGGATTTTCACTGAAACCATTTAAATACGCCTAGAAGTGAGGCTAAGTTAGCAAATTTTTAAGTGTTCGACTCGTGTTTGGCAAGTCAAGACCAGTAACTACGTAAATGACCTAAGGTTAGAACGTGCAGATTAGAGCACATCAAGGGTGAAAATTTTGGAATTGACGGCACTCGGAGTTAATAGAGATCTAAGATAGACAAAGGAGTGTAACGTAAGTAGTATGAGCATTTTAGTTAAGAATATAGTGGTAGAATTCAAGGACGAAACTTAGAATGGATGCGATGTTTATAAGAAATTCTGGTGACATAGTTTGAGGAGTATAATAGTGTGAACTTAGTTGTGAAAACCACCCTGAAATAACTGGCGGGATTGGTAAGTTTTCCCCGGGAAAGTGTGTGACTTGGGAGGTTTGGTAAGACTTAATGTGTAAGTGAAGATATGTATAGTCCAATTGAGAGTAGAGATTTCAAATCTAAGGCTAATATTGGAAGGTATAGTCGAAGTTTTGGTTTAGAATCATAGAAATTGACCCTAAGTGTGATGAGATCAGAGTTAATAAGGGGAAGTTCGAATTTTTTGTGAGATGGAGGGAAGAGACTAGAAGGGAGTTGTGAGACTATAGGTTGAAGTATAAGACTGCAGGGCGTGAGACAGTAATGCCAAGGGCTATAAGCTAAGTCAAATTTTAAGGACAAAATTTTAAATAAGGTGGATGAAATGTAATACCTGGCTTTACGAGATATTAATATTATATTATGTGATGGCATTTTTGTAATTATGTCAAATCAAGTCAGTTTTGAGAGCGGAGAACTTTATTACAATCCTAACGATTAATAGAAATTTAAGAAATTTACGAGAATTTTCGGAGTAATAACGCTATATTTCGAATAATTAAGTTTCTCGTAATATAAAGGACGTTATAGTAAAAATAGTAAACGTGGTCCGTTTTGCGAACGAACAGTTTTAATAAATCCTAAATAATAAGTTGGAGTTGTTGGCAAAATAAGGAAATTTGGAGAACCCGAATTGTTGATCAATTAACGAAACAAAGGACGAAATAAATATAAAATATGTACTAAGGGCAAAATGGTAATTTTGCAAACCAAATTTTATTAAAAACATCACAACCCTTCTTCCTTCACCATTTTCACGCCAGAGCCTTTTCTTCCTCTCGATTTCCTCTCTGCCCGCCGACGATTCTCCCTCAACCGACGCCGATTTCTTCTCCGATCAACGTCGTTCCCTCACGTTTCTTTCCCCAATCGACGTTCTAGGTAAGATTCTACAACTTTCGGAAGTTAGTTTTCAGTTTTAACGAAGTTATACGGTTAGGGTTTTCGTTAGGGTTTATGTTAGAAATCCGATTTAGGGTTCGAAATCGATAGGTTTGCCGTAATTATAGATATATAGAACGTATTGAGCGTTATTGGACGAATTTAATTGATTTAGGACGAATGTTAGATTTTGTGAAAATTCGAGATTTTGGGAGAAAACTCGTAATTTGGGATTTGAGGTGTCGAGCGTGTAATTGCTCGATGAGATAGCTCAATGAATTTGATTAAAGCTATAGGAAATTTCTTTAGTTAAGGTTTTGTAATTTGAACGTTTAAGTAGCTTAAATTAGTTTTAACGGCGAATATTATGTTTTGCCTCAGACAAACAACGCTCGTGGACGGAGCTTGAGCTGCAACGGACACGAGGTAAGTTCTCGTGATCTTCTCTGGCCGATTGGCCTACACCGTACGTCGAAGTCGTCTCGAGGAGTTTTGGTGATGCGTTTGTTTAAATTGTTTTGGTTGGATAGTTAGGTTAGTCGTTTATAGATTATGTTTGTTTATCGTCTTGATGGTACACATGCTGATTGTTTACTTTATGCATTTGACTGCTCATGCATCGCGTCTGTTAAAGCATATGTTTAAGAGAACGAACGAAATGAATCTACGTAATCTGTTATCTGGTCACGGCGAGGTGGTTCAGCCCTCGATGACATTCTGTCTGCGACCTAATTAAAAAGTAAAATGAACCAACAAAATGAATCTACGTAATCTGTTATCTGGTCACGACGAGGTGGTTTAGACCTCGGTGACAATCTGTCTGCGACGTAATGAATCTGAATCTGAATCTGTTATCTGCATGAAGCTGAATCTGAATCTGTTATCTGCATGTTTATGAAAGACATACGCATCTGCACGCATTTGCATTTACGGGACTTGCTGAGATTTTATCTCATAGTGTATTCGTATGGTGTAGGTGGCATTGAAACAGGTGAGGATGAGATCCTTCCACCTGAGGAATGAGGCAGTTGATGGAGGATAACCTGCTGTGGTGTGCTGGCGCAGTCGATGCTTAACCGACCCGTGGGGATGTAGGTATATGTTTTGGGGACACGAAGTGAACTGTATAGTTAGAACATTATAGGATGTTTGGATCTGTTAGTTGATAGGTTTTAAACGTTTTTGGAAATCTATTTTATAAACTGTTTTTTTGTAAAGTTTTTATAGAATTGCTGGATGATTTTAATATGAGGAATTGTACGGTTTTAAACATATCCACGAAGTTTGTTTTCACGAAAGTTTGTTATGTTTTAAACACGTTTTAATGTAGGTTTATTTCGTTAAGTCGGAATTTGATAAATTGGGATGAGAGTTAAGTTGTGTTGAAATGTCCAGAGTTTATGGCGTACAAGGATGGAAAAAATGCATGTGAATGGATGAAGTTTTGCTCTCTAGAAATTGGATTCCAGAGAGCAAACTGAATGATCGCTGCACTCTGGAATCCAGAGTGTGCAGCGATCGTTTGCTGCAGCAATGCAGCGACAGATCGCTGCAGCGTTGCACCAATGCAGCGCTCAATCGCTGCAACATTGCAGCGCTCGATTGCTGCAACATTGCAGCGATTGATCGCCCCTCTCCCCTGTCGCGGCTTTTGACAGTTCTGCCCTCCCCCTTTAATTGTTTTGTTTCAATTAATTTTAAATGTTTTATTAATTGTTTTAAATTGTTTTAGTTTATAAATGGTTTTGTTTTAAATGGTTTAAAACGTAGACTTAAATTCCGATTCCGGTTTAAATTCCGCTTAGAGTTTATGTAAAGTATAAGGATAAAAAAAAAATTGTACGAGTTATTGGGTACAGTCTTAGGGTCGTTACACATTAGGTCTTCAAGATGGAGGTAAAGTTTAAAAGCAAGCATATGTTGTTTACCAACCAAACAATGAGGTGATATCTCTAACTCTGTAGACTTCAAACCAGAAATTATCTACTTTTGATAAAGTTTATGCATATCATTCTTGTTCATGTGTCCAAGCTACATATGTTAGTTGAGTAGATGGGTCATCAACTGCATTCATTTCTCCCTCGTAAGACGGAGCTTGCATAAAATAAAGCGAACTGTGTTTCTTTCCTCTAGCGACCACCAACAACTCCTTGTGAGCTTTCACTTACCTTCACCAAAATGGTTATGGTATCCCTCATCATCAAGTACACCAGTGGAGATCAAATTTAGACAAATATCATGAACATGTCTCACATTCTTCAGATGCAATCAACATCCGACATCAGTATTCATGTAGACATCACTCATGCCTACGATCCGGCACTCTGCATCGTTCCTCATCTTCACATGACCAAACTAACCATCATTGTAGGTGGCAAACATCACGCCGAGAAGTAATGTGGTATGAAGCAACATAATCAACTACCTAACGAGGATCCTTACATATGAGGTTAACACTGCTAACATCGCAGATAATAGTCACATCTCCATCTGCAGCTGTTGTCGTATTAGCATCATCTATATTTCCTTCGTCTTTTTTATTCTATTTTTGTTCTTCAATCATTTTCTACACTGAGATTTCTTGTCTCATGGCTTGTCACAGTGGAAACATCTAAAGTCATTTCTTGTCTAGGACTTCCCTCGTGATCTATCATGGTTGTCACGGCTCTTCTGATTCTTACTCATGCTCCCACCTCATCTCTTTGAAACTAACACCTGATTCTACGTAGTTAGTCATCGCTGATTTCTTCTGTTTTCTTTATTCAACATATTTTCTTTCACAATCTTCAAAGTGAGAACACTATCTGAAGCAAAATTGCTAAGAGAAAAAAAAAAAGAGTTTCCCAACTATTGGACAATGAACTAATCAAACACAAAATATGCATCTCATCATCTAGCTTCATGTCAAGTGCTGCCAACTGATTTAGAATTCTCTGAAAAACATTCAAATGATCAGAAACTAGAGTTTCATCTATGTATCGGAAATACATCAATTTTCTGAAAAGAAAAGCTTTATGCTGAGAATTCTTCTTTTCATACAACTCTCTTAGAGTCTCTCAAACCTTGCTAGCGTTTGTTTCATTGACAACATGCTGATAAACACTATTATCGACCCACTGTCGAATTTTGCCAACGACTTTCCTGTTTAACTTGGCCTAATCTTTTTCAAACATCTCGTTTGGTTTACCATCATCTCCCAAAAAACGTGTCCTCATAATCCAGACAACATAATAAGTCTTTCATTCGCAACTTCCAAATCGAGTAATTGGTAGCCGTGAGCTTAATCATTTATTGCTAATGTTACTAGACTCCTCAATTCGACAAGCACAAGAATAAAGACGATCCAATGGTGGAATCTCAAGAAAATAGAATTATTTTCCATCTGCTCTAGTGATGGGAAAACGACCACGAAAACAAAGGCAAGCGGAAGCAAACACAGAAAAAATAATAACGAAATTCAAATAGAGGAAAACATAACAAAAATTACGTGCCACAGAATGTACATAAGTTGGAATGCAAATGAGGATGCTCTGATACCACCTTACGTGAATACGTGACCTAAACAATGCAATGCGGAAGCTAAAAATGATAGAAGTGAATGGACACAAAACAGGGGCATTACAACAGAGAAAACATGCAAGAAATGAATGTGGAAATATGAAGATGCTGGTGACATGTAAACACACAGAAAGATGCGACAAACACGAAGGAAACAAACACACATAAGTGCTCTCGGTCAGCAATTTTGAAGAGTCTCCCAATAAAGCAGAAATAACGTACAAAAAACAGAATTTGTGGAAAACTGAAAATGGCGAAAGAAAAGAGAAGAGGGGGTGGGCACACCTATTATTACCTCAGACTGCACTAATGGATTGAAAGAAGCACTATGGAATGAGTGGAACGACGAAAGGAATCTATGCCAGCCCGGCAAGATAGTCTAGTCCTCTACGGGAAAAGAACTCTTCTAAGGGGAAGAGTGCTCCAGCACTTGGAACTGCCTTGCGTGTGCTGTTTCACCCTCAGAAGAGGTCGGGGGCATGAAAGGCGAAGGCCCGTGGCCGACACAAATAGCAACTCGGTGCCTTGGGCGAAGAAGTCCCTCGCTGCCGAAAGAGTTCACGGCGTAAGGGTAATGGTTTCTCCAACCTTCTTCCAAATTCCAACTCGTGAAAGAGAGGAGAGAATGAGGGATAAGAACACCTCCAAGCAACCATCAAGCTTGAGGAGCAATGCGGTGAATTCATCCCACCGAGGATGAACACTGAGAGAGAAACCCACTAAGGTCCTCTGAAGATGAAGATACACTTCACTATTTTCAAATATTGATTCTATTGACTAAACTTTTACAATGGATCGGCTCATCCTTAAATAGAGGAAGGAAGGAGCTCGGAGAAAGAAGGAAGAAAAACAACCAACAAAAAAAATGGCGTTGGAAAGTAGTCGTTGGCATGGTCACTGTTCACGCGCATGCGCGGCTACCGTACGTGATATTGTTGGGTTTCACGTTCGCGCCATCGTCTGTCTGTCGCGCACCAATGGTGATCAGCTGCTTAATGATGTGTGCTATCCTACTCGGCGTCATGCCAATCATTGCTCTGTCGCGCACGCCAATGCTGCGGTGTCTTCCTTGCGCGCCATCGCTCATCCGTGTGCACGTCCCCGCTTTCCAATTGTGCCTTGCTGCCCTACGCGTTGCTGCATCCTTGTACACGCCAGCTGTTTGATGAAATGCCAACTCCATGCACCAACTTTGATCCGTAACCAACCTATATGCAATTAATCCTACTTGCATGCTAAACAAATATATGGCTAAATTTTGCCAAAACAATTTAAAGGAAATGGCTAAAGTTTTGTCAACAAAATAAAGGAAATTGAAATACATGAATTTGTCTAAGGGAAGACAAATTCTCTCTTCAATTTAATGAGTTGTCACCTACAAAACTAGCAAACAAATTAGGCCTTCAATTGGTTAGAAGACGTACCTCAACTTGAGCTCGGGTCTCGGACCCTAAGGCACATCATCTTAAAAAATCCAAGAATTTGTTTTGTTTCTTCTTCTCTCCTATTTCTTTTTGCTATCACTCCCTAGGGTTTCTTTAGGCACAAAATCTTTTTATAGTTTCAGCCCAAAATCTAGGCTAAACCCAACACTTGTAAACGTGTGAAACAATGATTTACTCAATTAATATAGTAAATTATAAATAGTTAATTTATTTACGTTAATTTCATCAATCATTGTTTGATACGTCAACAAATATTTTGATAATAGAATAAGAAAGTAAATGTAATATTACTTGTTTTTTATTTTGAAGTGTCTGTAATATAATTGCTCTATGTCGAAACAAAATGGTAAATTTATCATGTGTGACGCGCATGACATCTTATTTTTAATAGGGGTGGGCAGCATTGGCCCGAGGACTGAGAACTGGACCAGACCACCGGTTTTGGTCCGGTTTTTGTCCTCCCATTAAGTCTCCCACCAATTTTGGTCCGGTCTGATCCGCGGTTCTCTTCCTAAAATCCCAAAAAACCAGGATCAGACCGAAGTTAGGGCTTATTTTCATTTTGCTGAAGAAAATTCAGTATTTAGTGAAGACTGAGAGGCGAGAGCTTTTTATGCCTTTACCCGATATGTCGTCGGGTCAATACTTCACAAATCGATCCCTCCTCCTCGGCGCTCTGCTCCAGCTCCACTGCTCCTGCTTCTCCGAGACAGCCAGACCCTAGTCCGACAGTCACTCCTCAGCACTGACCTCGCGCTCGCCTCGCCTGTCCTCGATGCTCAGCTCTATCCTCGTGCTCATCGATCAACAAAGTTTGCCTCCGTTTCAGGTAACACTTTTCTCCCAAATCTCGTCGTTTCTTATTCATTTTGAATTTTTCTACCTTGTTTTGAAATTTCTTTTCACTGATTTTTATCTTTCGTTTCTTCTACTTTGGATCTCCTTTGATTTCTTTGGACTTCGTTCTTTTCACTGAGTTTTTATGGATTGTTTTACTGATAAATCTGCTTGTTAGTTGGATTAGTTGCGGTCGTTTGCATTTTAGCTGTTGTTCTGTCGTTTTTTCTTCGACTTGCTGAATTTGAGTTTTCAATTTTACCAGTTGTTCTGTCGTTTCCTACCAGTTTTCAAAAAAAAAAAGTGTTGATGGGAGGAACTAGGACCGGACCAAGGACCGAATCGAATATTTCGATCTGGTCCCGCTCCGGTCCCGGTTCCTCCCAGGGCCGATTTTGAGTTTCGGAAAAAAATTCCCGAAACTTTAGTCCGATTTCAGTCCAGGCTCGAAATCGACCGAACCAGACCGTGCCCACCCCTAATTTTTAAGATAAGATGAACATATATTATAAATTTAGGAGTTAATGACAACTCGTACTATTATTCTTGAAACCACGAAGTCTTTTTATTTGTAGTAGTTAGTAAAATAACTACTAAGTTTATTAGGTTATAATTTAATGCATCTTTTGTTATGATACATACAATTAAATTACTTTCATTTATTAATTTATTGAATATCTGATGTTATGTAATATCTAATTGTTTTAATGAACCAAATTTCTTTAGAAATTTTAAATAGAACATATAATTCTTTTTTAATTATTTAAAATTTTAATAAAACAATTCAAAATGTAATTTAATAAAAATAATGTTAGAGACTCTCCAAATGAGTGGCAAATATTTTTTTTTATTTTATTTAAAAATAAGGTAAAATCCAAAATATGGATTGTACTTCAAGTGAGGTGTAAAAAATGGATTGAACTTTGTTTTCGTGCAAAAAATGACTCGAAGTATTGAAAATAGACAAAAAATAGATTTGCGGCAAACCGTTGACCCCCCCCCCCCCCCCTTCCTGCGGGGAGTGTTTCAGGGAGAACGGGTTGTCGCGTGCGGAGAACGGCAACCTATTCTCCCCGAGGGGGCATTTTAGAGGGTGAAGACCCCCCTCACACGTGAGGCGCATGTGACGCGGGGGTCTTCACCCTCTAAAATGCCCCCTCGGGAGAATGGGCTGCCGTTCTCTGCACGCGGCAACTCGTTCTCTCCTCGGGGGCATTGCAGATCCCCCCGCGTGCGTCAGGCGTCCGTGATCAATTATTGGCTGGATCACGAGCTGAATTGATGAGAACGGGTTGTCGTTCTACTCATGCGGCAAACCGTCCTCCATCAAACCCGTGATCAATTATGGGCTGTATCACGAGCTGAACTACTGAGAACGGCAACCCGTTCTAGTAGAACGGCTTGCCGTTCTCCAGCCCTATTTAAAGGGCCTCTCCCCTCCTTTCTCAAACCACCTCCAACATTACTCTTCTCTTCTCGATCTCTCTAAGGCTTCTCAAATATTATCTTGCTTTCGAGAATTTTCAGGCATTAGCGACGACGATGGATGATATTTCAATTCGAGCGACTGATTCAGATGAGACAGCAAGCTTTGATGTCGATATCAATTGGTATGGTTACACAACTCCTGCCTATGGCGATCTTAGAGCATTCGATCACGTAGGTGAAAACCAAGAAATAGGGTGTGGTCGACCTCCAGAACTCTTGACGAGAAGCTTCGAACACCGGCTGGGTCAGACGTTAATGAAGTGGAAAGTGGACTGGTACGTGAAGAAATCTCAATGAGTTTTTATTTGGGGAAAAAATATAGTTATATACAAGAAATTAAAGACGAAATACGCGAATATTCGTTGCAAAATGGTTATGGCATCAAATTCCCTCAATGTGGCAAACGACGACTAACAACTAAATGCGTAGAGGGTTGTGCATGGCGACTGCATGCGTCGCTGATGCAAGACGAGGAAACCTATCAAATAAAGAGTTTTATCGGTTCTCACAGTTGTGCGAGGGTAGTCGAGAATCCAAACGCTCGAGCAAAATATATTGCAAACCATTATCTTGACAGGTTTAAAAGTCAACCTACATGGGAAATCTCTTCCTATCATCGAGACAGTCAAGAACGATTTCGCTGTCAACGTTACGCCTAGTATTGCCAAAAGAGCAAGAAGTATAGCTCGAACACGTAACGAAGGCAGCGGCGACGAAAGTACAAGCAAGTTTGGTCATACGCAACTGAAATTTATAGATCAAATCTGGGTAGCTCGTTATACGTACATGCTTACGAGATGGACTCTGACACATGGACATATCAAAGAATGTATCTATGCATGGCTGCGTGCAAGGCAGGTATGTTGCAGTTTGAGAGACCTATTATCTGTTTGGACGGTTGTCATCTGAACGGGTCGTGTCCAGGACAATTACTCACAGCTGTGAGTATTGATGGCAACGATGAAATATATCCCGTTGCGATTGCCAACGTCGAAAAGGAGTCCGAGGACACATGGATGTGCTTTTTGCAACACCTGATGCAAGACCTGAACCTTGGCGAGGGAGGCCGATGGACGTTTATTTCTGATCGACAAAAGATATAATACATTTCTAATTGTGATTCTTACATTTATATAAATTTATGTTTTTCTTTGAAATTTCAGGGGTTGTTGAATACCGTGGAAAAAGGAATTTAAAGATTCCGAGCAGCGCTTCTGCCTCCAGCATATGTACGCAAACTTCAAATCGCTATTTCGGGGTAGAGCGTACCGAGATGCGAAGTGGAGTGCGGCGAGGGCACCGATAGAGTATCATTTCAACCACGAAATGAGCAAATTATTTCAGCTTAACTCGGATGCCCACGCGTGGCTACGAGTAGAAGAGCCTAAATATTGGACTTCTCATGCCTTCTCGTGGGTCCTCAAGTGCGAAATGGGCCTGAATAATTTAAACGAGTCATTTAATGCACTTCTACTGCCTGCGAGGGACAAGCCGATCTTGACCATGTTCGAGCTAATCCAAAAGTGTATGATGACTCGCATCGTCAAAAAATTTGAGAAGTTGGCCCAATCAACATACCCTCTGTGTCCCAAGATCAAGGATAAGTTTCACAAGGTAGGAATGACAGCTCAACATTGGAGTACTCAGCCTGCAGGAGATGCACAATTTGAGGTGAGTAATGGCTACGAACAATACACAATCGACATGAGCAAGAGTGTGTGCAACTGCACCAGGTGGATGCGTACTGGAATCCCGTGTGTCCATGTCATTCAATGCATCTGTTTCATGAGAATGGCACCAGAAAATTACGTGCATCCATGCTACTACCGGGTGACTTGTATGCAGATGTACTCGCAGTTTATACGACCCATGAGCGGCAATCAAATGTGGCTGGTAGTGACAGATGTGAAGCAACTAATCCCACCGAGAAGATATCGCCAGCCTGGTAGGCCGAAGAAGACAAAAGTGTGGGATGCCGACGAGCTATCGAGTTTGACAATAAGTAGATGGAACTCGAAGATGACGTGCAGTATATATCGGTAGAAGGGGCACAATAGTCGCACTTGTCCTCACCGGAGATCCACTTCAGGAGCTGCTTCTCAAGACACGTTTATGGGCTTCAACACATTTGAGGGGACCCTTGGGTATCCAAGACCCGTCGACTTCGACTAGGCCAATTCGAATCAAATGAGTCCTATCAAATACATCGACGGATCTATGGGCTCGCAGCTGCTCTCCGGCTGTAGCACCCGGTATTGTCCACCTTAATTAATAACATCATTTAGTAACTTTCATTCTTGTGTAAATAAGTGATTATGATTGGTTGTTTAAATAGGTTAAGGATTGGCTAACTAAGGGAAAAGGTGTAATTTGGGAAGACTAGTGTATAAGAGAGGTCAGCTAAGAGTTTTAGCCGCCATTGTTTCATTTCTTCATTTGGCGTTCAGCTCAGCTAAGTAGAGTTTCTATCGGCGATTTCCTTTCCCACTTTTCTCCAAGCTAGGTGAATTCTACTTCGATTTCTTGCTACATTGTAACTATCGATGTTAGATGAGATTTTAAATGTGAGTTTTGAGAGTGCTGTAAGTGAGAGTTAGTTCGGGTTTGGGGCAAATTGGGAATGCACAATGAACAGAGCTCCCAAATTAGTTTCCTTAGATTTCTAGATGGTTAGAATGAAGTTTAGTGAAAATTTAATTAACGCTCGATTTATGGTTTTAGGTTTGAGCAAACTCCCGAGGTAGATTTCAACAAAGTTTTTCAGGAGACCAGGTAAGTAGAGTATGTGTGTGCCTTCGGGTCTACATCACAAAACAGTAGGTTTATGCTTGTTTGAATGTTTTCTGTATGTCATGTATCATATTTTTGGAAAGAACACAAAAATGAATTTACATGTAATGACATGGTAAGGCATGAACATATTGTAATAGACCAACGTAGGGAATCCGCCCCTTAATCGATGAAGAGGATGTATGACTTTAGAAAAATTGATCCAACTCCAATGGAACGAGAGATCAGATCTGACTTTGGGAAATTGATCCGCTTCCCAATGGAATATAAGATCAGATCAGCTATTAAGGGAACTAATCCGCCCCTTAATCGATGAAGAGGATGTATGACTTTGGGAAATTGATCCGCTTCCCAATGGAATATAAGATCAGATCAGCTATTAAGGGAACTAATCCGCCCCTTAATCGATGAAGAGGATGTATGACTTTGGGAAATTGATCCGCTTCCCAATGGAATATAAGATCAGATCAGCTATTAAGGGAACTAATCCGCCCCTTAATCGATGAAGAGGATGTATGACTTTGGGAAATTGATCCGCTTCCCAATGGAATATAAGATCAGATCAGCTATTAAGGGAACTAATCCGCCCCTTAATCGATGAAGAGGATGTATGACTTTGGGAAATTGATCCGCTTCCCAATGGAATATAAGATCAGATCAGCTATTAAGGGAACTAATCCGCCCCTTAATCGATGAAGAGGATGTATGACTTTGGGAAATTGATCCGCTTCATAATCCGCCCCTTAATCGATGAAGAGGATGTATGACTTTGGGAAATTGATCCGCTTCCCAATGGAATATAAGATCAGATCAGCTATTAAGGGAACTAATCCGCCCCTTAATCGATGAAGAGGATGTATGACTTTAGAAAAATTGATCCAACTCCCAATGGAACCGAGAGATCAGATCAGAGAAAGAATGTGAATGCAACTGAGATGTGAAAGTAGAAGCTGCATAACTAGGATTTATGTTTCAGCTTATCATTTCATTATTGCTTTACTTATTTAGCATTAGGCTAATAGATGAGTTTTGTGATGTAGGTGCTGAGGTAACTACTGGAGAATTCTCTGAATTTACTGAAGACTAGGAGCAGTTGATGAAGCACACCTATGCCTCGACTTGGCAGTCTGATGGGGTGGTTTAACTAATGTCAGTAGCTGTGAAAGTCTAGTTGACAATGGTTCAGTTTTAGTATGCTGAGAATGTTAATGATAGTAGGAGTTTAATGTTTTTAATAATTTGGGAGCTTTTCTGATTATGAAAACACGATTTGGTTTTAGTTGTAGATTGTTATTTTGAATTTATAAAGTTGTGGATTTATGTTGTTTTGAATAGCTGCTATTAAAATTTACAAGTTCTTTTAGTAGGCAGAGTTGTCCGTTTGTTTAGAGTGTTACTGTTCACCGGTGGATGTTGTCTATCGATGGATGTAGTCTATCGGTGGATGTAGAGTGTTACTGTTCACCGGTGAATGTTGTCTATCGGTGGATGTAGTCTATCGATAGATGTGAGTAATAGATTTTGTCGTTTTGTGATCGGTGGATGTGAGCGGTAGATATGGGTAGTAAATTTTTTTGTTTTGTGATCGGTGGATGCGAGCGGTGGATGCCTTTTGTTTCTGTTTCTATCGCTGGAACTATTCAGCGGTAGAGGTGTTCTGTTTTGTTTTCCTTCAACCGATTGACTTTAATATTTTAATTAAATTAATAAATGTTGTTTTATACAAATGAATTTTTGCTGCAAGTTTTAACGTTTTTAAGGATCAAACTTTGACCGTTGAGTGAAATTTTGAAATTTTCTCATAATGTCATAGTATGGTTCAGTATTATGGGTAGCGAACCAGGTTTATATAATTCGGGGCGTTACACCGGCAGGAGACTAAATCTGAGATCGCTCTAGGATCTTCCAAATTAAAGTCTCATACGACAGATTCTTGTTCTTTGTTCGCCCTATCTCTTCCATGTGACCCACAATCATGTATCCTGGGTCGAACAGTTTGTAACACCCGGAATTTTCCGTACACCCAGTTTATTCTCGTTTACGCAATTTCCAACTCTACGTGTCATTAAACGGCGGAGTTGTAGTCAGAATCGAGAGCAGAAAATTTACACGGGTAAGAAAGTAATTATTTTGAAGCTGACCGGAATGTTAGATTTATAAGAATCTCGCCGAGAACGGGTTAAATGACCATTAGGTTAGAAAATTAAATATTGAGGGCGATATAGTAATTAGGTTATTATTATTATTATTATTATTATTATTATTAAATTTTATATAAAATAAAATTTCCTCCCTTGGTTTTCTTCCTCCCACGAAAACCTCCAGAGAAGTTTCCTTCTTCCTCCCTCCCTCTGGTTCTGCACGTCGACACCACCAACGACGGAGCTCTCTCCTCCGATTTCTGTCGTCCCTTTCCTCTATTTCGACAATTAAGGTGAGTTTGTGTGGGTTGTAAGTTTGGTTTTAAGTTTAGGGTTAGATTCGAGGAGAAATTCATGGATTGAGATTTAGGGTTTTGAGATTTGGATGTATTGTTGGATTTTTCTTGATTTTTGGATGGTCATTGGAAAATTGATGGATATTGGTTGATGATTTAAATGTACGAAAACTGGAAAAGGTTAGGGCAGCTTCGGTTTTTGATTTTCTGCCGTTTATTGGGTTTGATTTTTGATAAATGAATAAGTCTATGTTAAACTAGACATTGTAAGGATTCTGTGACATTTTGAATTATTGAATTCGGATATGTGTGCGATTTATGGTGAATTTTCGAAGTTGGACAAAAGGTAATGATTTAAAAACAGAGTAGCTTTGGTTTTAGTTTTTTCTGCCAGTATATGTGAATGGCTTTTGATAAATGAGTTTCACCATTAGAAAGTAGACATTCTAAGGAGTCCATAGCAACTTGAATCACTCGATTTCGTTAAGAATTGATTTAGTTATGAATTTTTGAAGTTGTTGTGCAAAAAACTGGAGAATTTCCGCGGTCAGTTCGGTTTTTGGTCTTTCTGTCACGATTCTGTTTTATTTTGGATAAAGAGTTGATTCCATGTTAAAATAGACATAATATGGTTTCCAAAACATGTTGAATCATTGAAATCGATAAGAATTGGAGAAGTTACGAATTTTCAAAGTTTAAGTAAAATAGTAAAGCGAAATTTCGGCAGGTCACTGTTCTGATGCATTTTGACCATCCTTCTGATTTTATCTCGCAAAACTGTTTTTGTGAGTTAAATTAGATACTTTAAGAAAGCCGTGGCCTTTGGAATCAAGCCATTTCGACATTTGTAGATAAGTTATAATTTTTCGAAATTGGTTCATGTTTCGAGCTAGAATCTTAGTTTTTGTGATTAAAGTCAACTGATTTACTTGTGCTGGTTTGAAATGCTTCATTTAAAGTGTCACACATGTTTATGTTCTTGTTGAATTAGATGGCTTGGAATTGTTGATTTTTGGTTTTAAAACTAATTGCATTGAGATTGTTTCAATTGGAGATATTGATTTTGAAGTTGATGTGCTTTAGGTTTCAAGTTACAAAAGAGATTCGTCAAGCTAAATCATTTGCTAAGGACGCGAGGTAAGTCTCTGTGACTTGTTTGGCTGTCTTGGCCTACACCATAAGAATTGTGTCGATTGAGGAATTGGAGATGAATTGTGTTCGGGTAGACAGCTTGGGTAGTTAGGTTAATTTAAGTTATAGAATGTTTAGTGTTTGTGGATTGTTAATGCTTTATTTTCATTGTTTTGTTATTGTTATTGTATCGAGCATGTCCATGCATTTTTTTCTAAGCACGCATGCAAAATGAATTTCAAAGCACTTTTACATGGAAAAAAGGTAAACAAAGAAAGTAAACAAATGCAAAAATAGTCACGCCGGGTGCGGTGGTTCAGGCATGGCTGTCGGAGGAAGCATGCTTTCCCCCCGGTTAGATCCGAGGGGCTATCTGATCGTAGGATGTGCCGCTCCTATTAACGAGAGTGAAGCCCTGGGTGACCCATAGAAACCCAAAGAAAGAAATGAAAAGAAATGAAAAGAATGCATGGTTTGAAAGAGCATAGCATAACATACATTTGCATTCACTTAGACTTACTGAGCCTCTAGCTCACATGTTAAATTCTATGGTGTAGGTGACTTTGAGACAGGTGAAGGAAGACATCCCTCCGTCTGAAGTATGAGCAAGTTGAAGGAGAATGGCCCGTGGGAGTGCGCTGGCAGTCGGAGCGTGATTTTGACCCGTGAGGACATAGGTAAACATTTTGGGAATTGATAGATAGAAATATAGGAAATCTGTATAGCTAAATACTTTAGGATGTTTTGGGTTTGGATGGATTATATGTCGTGTTTTGGAAATTAGAGGAATTTTCGTAATGTTTTGACTATTTTCAAACAGGAGGAAACGTTAAACTTTTAAACAGAACCATGCGGTTCGTTTTTACGAAATTGGTTATATTTGAGTCGGGAAATGGGTGAGTGATAGTATGTGCGATGTATCTGTGTAAAAGTGTGTTTGTGAAATGTATTGATGTGTGATGAAGGAAGGAGAAAGGGGAGGAGTGTTTGTGTTGTGTGTGTTGAGTTATGAGTGTGAAGTGAAGTGCAGGGCGTGAGGAAATGAAAGAAGAAGGAAAAGAAAGAAGGGAGGAGGGAGTGGCGATGGCGTGATCGCCTAATGGCGATTGCTCGCCATGAGCAATCGCCTAGTGGCGATTGCTCGCCAATTTATGGCGATCCATCGCCACCTCCTCTGCCCGCCGAAAGAAAAAAAAAAGAAAATAATATGTTTTAATTTTAATTGTTTTCTTTTAATATTTAATTGTTAAATTAATGGTTTTAAGTTATTTTAGATAGTTTTCAAAGTAGTCTTCAAACGCCGTTAACAATTTCAATTCGATTTTAAAAGTGTTATTTCCGCTCAAAAGTTAAATTTAAAGTTTGTACGTATAAAAATGAAAAATTTGTACGAAAAATTAGAGTACGGGTAAAGGTCGTTACACAGTTGGCTGGTATAGAGGTTCTGCATCACATAGAGATCTATCTAGCTGACAAGATCTCTGTGTCCATCCCTTTGAAGAATGGTGTGGCTGATGAGGTTGTGAAGAACCCGAGCTTTGACATTCAAATCCTTCGACCTTGGATTCACGAACCCGGCAATCTCCGAATTCCAGTGGATTTGCCGCATGAAGCTTAGTCTCTCTTCGGTTATGACACTGTTTGGAAGCGTGATAATATTGTTCGGCGTCATCTATGCCAAATACGAGCACCTCATTGATCACATCTCCATTTACGGTGATGTCTGTGCCGAAAAGGTACGTCTTCACTTGACCTGTCCCCTCGGTACTTTTGCATGTTTGCATAAAACAGGCGAATAATTTTGTCGTAGCTCTCGCCCCTCATGTTGTACACCCCGTGCAGAGAGATGTCGTCAAACATCTCCTTGATCCCCAAACACTCCCAACCGGTAAATTTGGCAGTCTTCCCGTAAAATATCGAGCGGATTCTCATATCCTGCTCGTACTGCTCTTTTGCTGCCCGACTTCGAAACTCCATCGAATAATAACCGGGAGGCGGTTGCGGCTCTTCATCTGGCGTCCAGTTTGATGGCCCACCTTGTACATTCTGTCGAGGAACTTTTCGACCTACAAACAATCTTGGGGGCATTTTTGGAATTTTAAAATTTTTTGGATTTTCGAAGGTTTTTCTAGATTTTCGACAAACTAATCGCACGATATGAGGATTTTCAGCACGAAAATACTCAAATCAGGTGAATCTGGCGAATCAACTGATTTTTTTTGGATTTGGCTCGGTTTAGGGTTGGTTGGCTCGGATTTTGCTGGTTTAGACTCGATTTTGGCAGATTTCAGCGAAATCACAGTCGGATTTAATGATTTCGGCAACACAACGGTTGAATCTGGAGATTGGGCCGAGAGAAAAATCAAATTTCAGTTGAAAAATCGTCAAAATGAGCCTCGACCGACGTTATACTAACGTAGAACAGGTTATCGTTAGAGGGTGCACACCCCCCGCGCTCGTGATAACGGGTTGTCGTTATTCGTATACGGCAACCCGTACTATGAAAACTCATGTAACGGTTTGCTGCGTGAGGAACACGGTAAACTGTTCTATGAGTGTTCTTTTCAAAGGGTGAATACCCCCCTCGCACGTGAGGCGCGGGGGTCTTCACCCTCTGCAGTGCCCCCGAGAAGAAAACGGGTTGCCGCGTGCAGAAAACGACAACCCATTCTCCTCGATGGGGCATTTCAGAGGGTGAAGACCCCCGCGTCACGTGCGCCTCACATGCGAGGGGGGTCTTCACCCTCTGAAATGCCCCCCGGGAGAACGGGTTGCCGTTCTTCATACGCGGCAACCCGTTCTCCCCGAAACACTCCCCGCGGGGGATAAATGGTTTGCCGCAAATTCATTTTTTGTCTATTTTCAATACTTTGAGTCATTTTTTGCACGAAAACAAAGTTTAATTCATTTTTTGCATCTCATTTGAAAGTACATACCAGATTTTAGATTTAACCCTTAAAAATACGTTGCTGTGGTTGAAATTTCTTCTCAAAAATGTCTAAATGAAAATTAGTTAAAAAATAACAAAATAATGATTTTGTAATAGTTTATTTTGCTAACAACTCAAACTACAAAATGTAATTGCTCCAGAGGCAATAATTGTTGTGACCCTAAATTCAATGATTATATTCAACTTTACCCTAAAAATGAGATGTCACGACAGAGGTAACAAAATTAACTACTTTTGTGACGACATAGACAGAACCCAAACTACACGAACTAAATTGACCAAAAATTTATTTAGTCCATCGGTCATCCTTAACTTGTTCAAGAACTGTAATTTATATAATAAAAGATGAAATAATCATTTTTAACATTCTCCCCAAAATTAAAAATATTTAATCATTTACATATTAGACCTTGAATTTTTTTTTTTTTAACAAGCAAAACCTTCCTTTTTTAACTAGTAATTTAGAAATTATCGTCAATTTATTATATAAATTTAGCATGTGTTAACTTTAATGAGGTATTGTCGATCTCATCTCCAACGATTTCAAAATATGTCGATCACACAATAGAATTCAAAATCAGGTCACAATTTGCTAGATGAATCAGAATTGAGAATTGAGGTCGTCCAAAAAACTTCTCGAGACCATCAAGTTTCTGAAGTATACTGAAGAGGTCAATTGGTCTACTAAGAGGTCGGCCAAGAGACACCAGCTCAAAAATCTGACCTTTTTACGAGCAGCAATGTCTACCTAAAGATATCAATGGTTGACCTAGTTAGTTCAAGAATCACACAACGAACGATATACCGATTTGTATAAGTGGTCGACCGGGCTCCAAGAATTTAGAGAAATCTATAAAATAAAGCAACCTATATTGTGCAACTAACTGAACGAGAACTTTACAACGAATTACTACTGATTTCACTTGCTATTTTTAATCTTCATTCTTGAACCGAAAATCTAACATCTACTATTCCTAAACTTGAAATTGTACCTTTTGAGAGACTTAGGCTATTACACTTAACATTTTTTCACTTACTCATTTATTGTGTAAACGGAAAAAGTGACACCCTTGAAGAATCTAAAAATATTTGATTAACATCTGCAAATCCAATCAAAGAGAATTGTGACGCCCTACAACAAATTTAAAGTTTAATTGACACTCATAGGTTCAATCGCTTGTAACTGAAAGAATTATTGGTAAATGAATATTCAAGGAGCCTAGGAGCACGAACATAGGCAATTTAGTCGTACCACATTAACAAATTTGTTTCCTCTCTTACCATTCTCTCTTTACTATAGTGTTTTTGCTTACTTATTTGATTTAGTTCATTTAATTAAGAGAGAAAATATTTCGAGAGATAGCAAACAACAAGAAGTTTTAACCATACTAAAAAGTTGTAAAACCTAATTCACTCCCCTCTTAGATTATTACTGACCCTACATTCGTGATTAAGAAACTTGCGGTTAACCTAGAAGTTGGGAGTTCTTTCATGGTGAAGATGCTAAATTATTAAGCAAACTTATTAAGTTTCTTCGTGATGAAGAAATGTGAATTTAAAAAAAAAAAATGTGATTTTACATCTAATAACTAATTAGATTTCTTACTTTGTATGTATCTGGATCCATTCAATTATTGAGATTGTCCTTCAAGATGTCTATCCTGTAAATTCGTCCCAACTAACGAGTTTCCTAGGGCGTCTACTCGACTTCCATAATCCAAGAGCTAAGGAAGGATCACCAAGAAAGAGACGATGAAATGTAAAGATAGTCTTATGGAGAACGTGTTTTCCCTTGTTTTTCATAAACTACTACATCTATTTCATGAATCTAATATTTTTGATGGGAATCTATTTGAAATTCATACAAAAATTCAAACAAACTATTAAAACATGATTAAAATAATACTGTTCCAGGCTCAATGGTATGATTTTGCTTAGCACCACACCAATCACATAAAACTTGTAAGATGTACAGAAAACAAACTTTAGCAATCAAACCCACAAAATCAGTGTTATAACCATGGATGCGACTAGAACAAGGTATTTCATTTGTAGGGAAGTTCAATCATCTGCCACTCATTATGAATATCAAGACATTTCAAGTATGGGGAATTTTTTCATATAAACAGTTGAGCTCCTTACTATTGAATTCATTTGTGCATCTGACAAGAAATCCATCAGATCCAATTAATGAAATTGAATCAATTTGAAGTCCCACCATTTAAAAGTTTAGAGGTATGAAAAAAAAAAGTGTAAAGATTCTTACTTGGATGATTAATTTATACCGCAAATACACAGACCTTTCGAATTGAAGAGATTCAGCTCTTCTTCTCTCTCATCCACTCCACGAAATTGTCTAGGATCAACGGCCAGGCAAGTTCAGGATCATAATTAATTAGGTCCGGAAAACTTATCTGTAAAGCATTGTAAAGAATTAACTGCAATTCATATGGCTAAAAACATTTAAGGATTTGATATTACATGCAAGAAAAGACTCGTCCTACAACATAACCAACTTTTCTTGTTCTATCTCAAAATTCATTCAAGAGGGTCAAAGGATATTATGCGACTGGTTATTGACTTTTTGTATACCATTACTGCCATAAATACCCGTGTATCCAAACTGGGAACGAGAGCAAAAGAGATTCTTGGGAAAGAAGCAATGATTTCAAAACTGCAATCAGATTGAGTTTCTGAAAATTGTGTCAATCTAGGGTTAGCTTATAGTTATTGAAGTGATCGAGCCTTGTGAACAGAAATCAGAATCATCTGCAGATAATGCAGGAAGATCTTGGAGATTTGCAACTGAGGTAGTGGGGGATGTGATGAGTAATTAGGCCATGGAGTATGCTCCTGATATCCCAAATTCGTTCTTTTAAGTTTGCCCATGCTTAGTCCACACTTATAATAAGTTAACCTGAGCTAAGCTTTTTATCTGTTTATCAAGTATTTCAAGTTAAATATTACCCTTATGTTTAAAGCCCAACAGTAAACACTTTCTCAGTGTCTTTTTCTTAGGAAAAGGGAAACATGTGGAGGAAGGGAGGGAGAAAACATAATGCAGTTCAACCAAAATGGTTGAAAACAGTCAGAACTACAAAAAGTACCTCATTGCAAAATCTGAAAAAGCCCATCCACTGGTCCATGTTGATAACTTGATAGTCTTTCTGACACTACATCCATATCATAATTAAATATGTTCATTCAATTTATTTTCATTGATACTAAGGATAGAAGACGCATAAAAATAGATTGGCTTCTCTATAATCAACCCAAAACAAGTATTGTGTTTGTTAAGTCACTATAGCATACTAGGGGATCATTTCTTCCCTTGAACAACAAGTATAATTGTCACAGATTAAGGTTAACAGCAATGCCCCAACGTGTAAAAAAAATTGTAAGTTGATGAGCCAAACCTTCAATAAACAACTAATTCTAAAAAAGCCTGAATTTAGCTCAAGTCTTCATAAATGGAGGACAATAATAGAGACACCAATTTATAAACAATAATATATTCACAGATCACAGTTCCAAACTCATAACATAAGAAAAAATTTGAAGTCTTACTTTTAAATAGTCAGTTAAGTAGTCAATCTGGTCAGGAAATTGAGCACCTAAGACAAGATCAAGCAACTCACAGATGCTCTCTATGTCTACGCTTTTTTGTTTCTCCTCTGAAAATGTGTAATAAAAAGAGTGAAGAGTGAAATAGAAAAAATGAGTTTCAGTAGACAAAACGGAGGGTCCACATACTTATCAGATACATAAACACCAATGACATATTTATACCTGTTAAACAATACCGGAATGCATAGGAGTAGAATTCCACAAAGTTTGATGGTCTCCTTACCTTTCAAACATCACAGATTCAAAAATAATATCAGTACTAATAAGAAGTTGAGAACTACCATTTATTCCAATGAAAGACTCTACCTCTTTCTCTAGCTCCGGTAGTGCCTTCCTTAGTTTATTTACAGTGTCTGCTCTCAATGATTTGAGACCTCTCCGCCACTCTTCCTATAAAAAATAATATTGAACTTTATTGCAATGGATATTCTCCAAGAGAGAGAGAGAATGAAGTATTCTAAGAAAATAATATCGGTCATTATGCTAATGGATTGACTCCAAAAAAAGAGTAGCATTTATTCTGCAAACAATGAAGATTGTGATTCAAATTGTGGATTAAGGATGAAAGAAATAACAAGCTTTGAGACAAACTATGAAATTGATAAGCTGTCATTGAAGTTTACTTATTCAACGACGAAAAATGTGAATGAGGAGTCAGGAGCAACTGATAGTTAGCAGGAAGCAGTTAACTGCTGTGGCTGTGTAAGCAATAAAAGAAGTGTGAAAAGAGTTACAAGGGTTTAGGAGAATTTGGATGAGTTGTAAGGGGGAGAGACCAGGCTCTCGAAATCTTGGGAATTCTTTACAGTTTCCTATAAACTACTCTCGGTAGAGTTCTTCCAGATTTTCTTTTCTTTCAATTCTTTTGAGATTCAACAGAAACAGGATAAACTCCAGTATGTAGATGTTTTCAAGTGCAAGGACAGCTAAATAAGACATTGAGAATAATACATATACTCAGTGGGGAACCACAACGAACATGCTCAACCACGGGAGTGGTAAAAGCATACATGACATTTTGTAACTATGTAGACAGGAAATAACAACAGCCAAGTAGGAGATTGTTTACATAAAAATTACATGAAAAAAGTCATTACTCAGAGAAGAGCTAAGCTCCTACCAGAGTAAAATATCCTTGTCTTTCCGCCTTCATTTTCCTGTCATTCACAGCCCATGAGTCCCCATATAAGTAAAACTATTGAAGCATATTGATTAAAATAATCGACAAAAGAACATACCAGGCAAGCATTAAGATTCTCACATCAGTGTGATGCACTTCCAGATCTGAACAAAGAGTTTCAATTCCTTCTGGGCTGTTTATATTCAACCAAGTCTTTATTGCAGCAATGAAAAGTTACTTATAATAAAGAATAACTCGCTCTATTATTGCAAAACAAAGAAATAGAAAATTGAATAAGAATAATTTTAATTACAGCCACAAACTGTCCAGTAAATTTACTTGTATACAAGTATGCTCTCAAATCCATAAGACAAAAGCCTTCAAAATTTTCATATTTGCAGAAAGTAAACTTACTCAATCAAACCAGAAGACCCATTTGCGTATGTATAAAATAGATTGTCAATTCGTTCCAGCTCTTTAGTGTTTGCTTTACCAGAGGCTGAAACAGATAACTTATCTAATCATTCCATTTCCGGTGACAAAATGAAAATTCTTACACCAAGATCAATAACACAAAAATAGTTATATTTTAATCACATGCAGGATCCCACGAGAAGAAGTGCTCAATTTTCTTGAAAGAAGAAGCTCAATAACAACTTTTCAAGCTTAACAAGAATAGCATAATGCTTTCACAAATTAAAACACAAGACTTAGATTAGTCAATGAAACATGAGTTCCAGGTTAAAGTTCAGTTGTCATTCCAGAAAGGATCATTTTCTCCTGCTTTTGTATTTCCCTTCTGAGAGTTTACTGGATATGTACATTTTTTTCATAATAAAAAAACCAAGCAGAATTAAGACAAAAACCTTGTTTTTATTTTGATAGTTTGTAGCAATATTTTGTAACCGATCAAACATAAAAGTGGAAACCCATAAAGATTAATATTCAATCAACGGTAGAACTCCTATAAGCTTCAAGTATAATACAAATACATAAGCATAAAAATACTTAAAATTAATTAACATGATAAAACAGACCGCCAATACTATGAAAACCCCGTAATTATGGAATACTTTCAAGAAATCATCATAAACACTAACAAAAAACAGGAGCAAAACTTCAACATCAAATTTTCTCCCAAATTAGCCCCGAAGCTTCCAATTGATCCGTTTCACATTTTCCATTTTCCACGCACCACCAAAACAGATCCTCAGTGAACTTGATGCACTTATTATATACTTCATTGATATAAGCTTGAGTATCATATGCATTTATAAATAAAATTAAATAAAACTAATGGTTTAAACAAAGTCTTACAAAAATTGAATTGTAGGGGTAATAATCATCACAATAGCCCATCCACCAATTCAACAATGAAATTTCAGGATGAATTTAAACGTTCAAGCAGGAGACGAAAAACTCTCTTTTTCAGAAATCAAAGTTAATTGTTTCTAAGCTCAATCTTTGGGCTCATGCTTATTGCACCAATCAATATGTTAAAAAACTTGAAGCACATCACACAAAAGCAAAAAAGAAACATCAAAGAACCAAGCTAAAAAAACAAAGACAAAAATTAAAAGAATAAAAAAGATTATTCATATGGGCAAGAAGAAAACGAAATTCTAAAAGATAATTCGTATTCGGTGAATTAGGAGTGGAAGAGTACCGGCACGAAAGAGATCCGCAGCAGGTGAATTAAAAGAAGCCGTTGAATTGGATTGACCCGTCTTCCTTGTTGCAGAACGAGGCATCTTTTTCAACTGCGAGGAAGAACACCTGCAACGAAAATGACTTTTATTACCAAACGCTAAATTCTAACAAATATCTTATTCTAAATTCTGATCTTATTCTCACGTGGCGTTAAACTAGGCACGTGATAGGCATGTGATGGGCACGTGTCTCCATTCATTTATAATTTTGTGACAATTGAAGCGCTAATAATTTGGGGTGAAGCTGCGACCGGAAAGCGCCATCTCCTCTCCGCGCGAGGCATCTTCCTGCAATTTCAGGTGATTTTTGCACGGCCATCCGCTTCGATAGTTCCCCGGCGACTCTCCGTTCAGTTTCAGACTTCGTTTTCAATCAGCACTGTTGTTTCTGCGATCTCCCTCGCTGTTTTTAGGCAAGGCAACGTCGTCTCTCTGTCTTCGGCTGTAACTCGGGCTATATACCTTTATTGCTTCCTCCACTGTTGGATACCATCTCTCTTGAACTTGTCCTGCATGCTCAATTGCATCTGCTTAGCTCTGCAATATATGATTTCATTTCTTCATCCAATTTTCCAGAAAAAAAAAAGATTTTCTTTAGTTATTTTTTCACCCATTTGCAAAAATCATTGGCAACAAACTGAATTTGGGTTTTGAAAATAGAAAAACCAGAAACAGTGACACTGGACCTGCAAAAAAATTATTTTTCATTTCTGTGGAAAAGAATTAATTTATTTCACTTTCTCATCACTAGAGTTTTATCTATCAACGATTCATGTTTTACTGCCATGTTCTTGAGATTACAAATAGGATTCTGTTTGGTTGCTGATAAATTGAATAGAAATGAAAATTAAAACTCTTCTTGACTGAGAAACAACCAACACAGTCATCTATTTTAGCTTAACAAATATTCAAAATACATAAAGGAGCCATAGCATTTTCTCAAACTTTTAGCAAACACGAAAAAAAAAAAAAAAAGAGCTTACTCTTGATAACATAGAGAAAAAGAGGCTAGGGTTTCTAATTAGATAATCAAAAGTTACAATGAAAATAAACACAAAGGGTTTATATAATTAGGTTTACAATGAAAAGTAAATAGACAAAAATATCCTTAGGCACTAATAAGATAATATAACTAATATAATATAACTAATATTCTCTCTCAAAATCACGATGCTACAGCGATAAGCATTGAGAGTTTGTCAGATAAGAAACGGAAGCGCAAAGCCGAAAGTGCTTTTGTAAACATATCAGCAATTTGCAGATGAGAAGAAACGAATGGCAATGCGATGGTGCCGATCTGTAGGTGGTGGCGAGTGACATGACAATCAATCTCGATATACTTGGTTCACTCATGAAAAACTGGATTGCGTGCAATCTGAATAGCACTCTGATTATCACAATGTAACAGAGTAGGGTGACAAAGAGAAATACCCATATCAGCAAGCAGCCGGCGTAACCAAACGATTTCACAGGTAGTTGAGGCCATGGCACGATACTCTGCTTCTGTAGAAGAGCGAGAAATGACATCTTGTTTCTTGCTCTTCCACGAAATAAGCGAGTCACCAAGAAAAATACAAAATCCAGTGGTCGATTTGCGATCCGTAGGATCACTAGCTCAATCCGCATCAAAATAAGCACGCAGCTCTAACGAAGACGTAGAAGGGAACAAGAGACTATTAAACTGAGTGCCCCGAAGGTACCTGAGAATACGAAGAATGGCAGCCCAATGAACTATAGTAGGAGTAGTGACAAACTGACTAACCACATGAACAGCATGAGCAATGTCGGGGCGAGTCACAGTAAGATAAACCAAACTGCCTACAATGGTACGATAGAGACTGAAATCTGTCAAATGAGTGTCATCCGACGGAGAGTATCTAGCATTAGTCTCAAGGAGAGTATCAATAGTCCTGTTGTCAGTGAGTCGAGCACGCTCAAACAAATCAGCTATATACTTTGATTGAGATAAGAGATAGCCTTTTGGAGAATAGGCAACCTCAATTCCCAAAAAATAACGTAAAATACCCAAGTCTTTCATAGCGAAGCAACGTGCCAACTCAGACTTCAAAGACTCAATACCATCATAATCATCACCCGTAATTATCATGTCATCAACATACAAGGATAATAGAATACGACCCGCCGTTGTACGCTTAACAAATAACGCCGAATCATGGTGACTAGGAAGAAAGCCAAACAAAGTGATCATTATAGAAAACTTCTCAAACCAGGCACGTGGTGCTTGTTTGAGACCATAAAGAGCTTTGCGAAGCTTGTAAACTTCACCAGGCTAATGAGCTACACCAGGAGGAGGCGTCATATAAACTTCTTCATGAAGATCGTCATTTAAGAAGGCATTCTTGACATCCATCTGAGATATTCTCCATCGGCAAACAGAAGCAACTGCAATCAGAGTGCGAACAGTCGTCATTTTTGCAACAGAGGCAAAAGTTTCTTCATAATCCATGTCATACTCCTGGGAATAGCCTTTAGCAACAAGCCGGGCCTTGTATCGTTCAATAGATCCATCGGATTTGGTTTTAATCTTGTAGACCCAACGAGAACCAATGGTATGTTTTCTGAACGGCAGTGAAACCAAATCTCATGTATGAGTCTGGTGTAGAGCAGTAAGTTCCTCAGCCATAGCAGTCTGCCAAAGGGAATCACAAACTGCCTCTCTATAGGACAAAGGCTCAGAAAGATGATGAACAGAGGCAACAAAGGAAGCAAAGATAGTAGAATAAGAAGAATACTCAAAATCAGGGAGTTTATTAGACTTACGAGTACGAGTAGACTGACACAAAGGAGGATCGTCCGCAATCTCATCCGACAACTGGGTGGTCATAGGAGTAGGGGCACGAGAGGTGGATGCCTCGTGAACCAAAGTATCAGATAGAACTTCGTCGAGGTCGGTATCGGTATCGAAAGGATCAATATGAACTAAATCTGACTGTGTCATGTGATGAGAACTAGCAGGGACAGAAAAGAAGAGAATATGCTCTAAAAACACAACATGACGCGAGACATACAGTTTTTTACTAACTGGATCAAAACAATTATATCCCTTTTGACCAACACCATAACCCAAAAAGACACATAAGGCAGACCGAGTAGACAATTTATTACGCTCAACATGTGGTCGAAGAACAAAGCAAGTACAACCAAAAACTCGCAACGAGGAATAATCAGGTGAATGACCATATAACTTTTCAAAATGGGACAAACCTGAATTATGAGATATTGGAATTTTGTTGATCACATGAGCAGCTATAAGTACTGCCTCCCCCCAAAACTCACTAGGAACCTCGGAGGACAACAAGAACGAACGAGCTGTTTCAACAAGATGACGATGTTTCCTTTCAGCAACACCATTTTGTTGAGGAGTGTCTGTACACGAGGTTTGGTGGATAGTCCCATCAGAAGCAAGTAACTGAGAAAAATTGTTAGAAGTGTATTCACCCCCCAAATCACACCGAAAACGTTTAATGACAGATGAGTGTTGGGTTTTCACAAGAGCTCTAAAGTCTCTGAATATGGTAAGTAAAATCAGACCTGTGTTTCATAAGATAAACCCAAGTATAACGAGTGAAATCATCAATGAACGAAACATAATATCTGGAAACTCCTTTGGTGGATACAGGAGAGGGTCCCCACACATCAGAATACACAAGATCAAATGGCGCAATGGAAAAAGAAATACTTTTATAAAAAGGTAAGGCTGAAAATTTAGCCAGTTTACAACCACGACAATCAGAAATATCGTGACTGGCTAAATGACCTAAAACTCCTGTAGACAACAAAAAATTTAAACGAGACGCAGAAACATGACCCAAACGAGAATGCCAAAGATAAAAATCAGAAGATGAACGACTCAAACGAAAAGACGACAAATCCACACTAGAGGCAGCAACATCTGATACTTTGAGCTCATCCAAAACATAGAGTCCCCCTTCCCTACGACCTGTCCCAATCACCTTCTGAGATTGCGGGTCCTGAATACAACAATTGGTAAAAGTAAAAAGAACTGAGAGACCAGAATCACACAATTGACCAACAGATGCAAGATTTAAGGTTAGACTAGGAATATGGTATACATCTGGTAGAGATAAACAAGATGTGCGAACAGAGCCAATTCCTACCAATGGCATTGGAGTACCATCGGCGGTCATGACAGACAAAGAGGGAGCAGAAGTAACAGACGTAAAATAATCAATATCAGGAGACATATGATGAGAAACACCTGAATCTAAGATCCATAAGGGAGACGATTTACCTGAATTAGCAGACAAAAACAAACCTTTAGGAGAGGAGGCTGACATGGCATGAGGCTGTGAAGTAAGGAACTGCTGAAACTGCTCAAACATATATGGATCCAAAGACGGGGCAGCAACTGCATTGTTGGACTGAGGTTGGCGATACGGCCACGGAGCAGTCTGCGGAGGGCATTGTTGTTGCGTTGGTCGTTGTTGCTGCTGTTGTTTGCCTTTACTCAGCAATTTCGGACACTGAGCTTTCCAATGACCTTTCCCCTTGCAGAAAGCACATTCATCCGGAGAGACCTTAGAAGCTGATCTGTTTTGGTTGCTAGGCGAAGACTGTTGAGGAGCAGCAAAGACGGATGGAGTCGTAGGTGTGACAGACACCTTATCTACCTTAGACTTAAGCTGAATCTCCTCTGCTAACAGTTGATTAACCACTGAATCAACAGACGGAAGAGGAGAACGATGTAGAATTGTCCCACACAATCCCTCGAAATCATTCCGAAGGGCTATCAGAAAACTATACCTAGACATTGTGCTTCTCTACGAGAAATATACGGTTCAAATGCTCGCAGCTCTGCAGACTCCGTGAGAGCCAACTGATCCCAGAGATTAGTCATGGCAGAATAAAACTCTTGGATACTCATATCATTCCGCTGAAGTGCGTGAATATCTGACTCCAATTGATACTATTTGGTGAAATTAGACTACGTGTACAATCTAGCCAGGTGATCCCATACCTCTTTAGCCGTCTCATACTTAACCAACTGAACACCAATGGAGTGAGTAACAGAATTGTTAATCCACGTAATAATCTTCGAATTATCAGCCTCCCAAATGTCGACCAAGGCCGCATAATCGTTTGTCTTGTCGTCTGTAGGTTTAACTCGCACACCTGTAATATAGCTCCACATAGATTTTCCACGCAAAAAATTCTTCATAACATAGCTCCAATACGTGTAGTTTTTACCATCCAATTGAATACTAATCGACTGAAGGGAATCATCCTTACGACTAGCCATGAGTACAAACCAAATCGTTCTCCAAAAAAAAAACAAAACAAAGATCAAATTCCCAAAAACAAAACTCAAATTGCAGTCCCGTTTAACTAGACAGACTTAAAAACGCAAAAGACGATCTGAACAATTCAGAATGTACCTCTATATGTTGTAAACTAGCTGTCAAATTTGCAAAACGATCCGACGGCTGACAAGTGAGAAATCACAATTCTCGTCTCACTGCTCTTGAAAAATTCGAAAATCCCAAACCCAAATTGCAGTCCCCTTTTTCCCTAACCGAACAGCCTTGGAAAACACAAAAGACGATCTCCACCGTTCAGAATGTACCTCTATATGCTGTAAACCAACTGTCAAAATTTCAAGACGATCCAACGGCTGAAACGTGAGTAATCGCAATTATCGTCTCGCTGCTCCTGAAAATTCTGAAAATCCGAAAATTCCTTTTTGCCTCTTCTCTCATCTTTTTCTTTTCAAATCCGAAAAACGTAATTCGATCCACGATAACTATGGACTGAATTAACAGTCTCTCAAAACATCAAACAAATTTATGGGGTGGCTCTGATACCATGATAACATAGAGAAAAAGATGCTAGGATTTCTAATTAGATAATCAAAAGTTACAATGAGAATAAACACAAAGAGTTTATATAGTTAGGTTTACAATGAAAAGTAAATAGACTAAAATATCTTTAGGCACTAATAAGATAATATAACTAATATAATATAACTAATAACTCTGACCTTCCTAATAGTCGTAATATACAAAGACGGATTCGATGCCTTGAAGAAATTTCCCTGCAAGTGTATTCTAACAATTTGATGCACTTTTTTTCTTTGTATTTCTTTTTTACTTTGCAACTATTGTAGTTGTTGTGACATTACTCAAGAAATCAGTTTTTTCTTGGTTATGCAGGTAGGAACACAGACAAATTTTCTAAAGAATACAATCACGATGTAAAGAAGTTGTGGATGGAAAAAATGAAGTTGTGGATGATTGCAATGTCGATGAACTGTCTTTGTTTGAGATAACCAACAGTCAAATTGCGTCGGTAAATGGAGGAAGTTGTATTATTTGGGTCGTGTGTTGGTTTACTAAAGGGATTGAGGTAACTTGAGATTGAGAAAGACGAAGTCGACATGGTGAGCAGTCACAATGAAAAGCGCTAAGTGCCAATTTATGTAGAGCACACAGATACGACGAAGAATCCAATGATAGTTGTGAGGATCTCCGTTGATTTTGACGAGGAAATGAGAGAGGAATATATTGAAGCGTCTAGCAGCAACGTTTCAAAGCTTCTTTTGGGCATGACTTTTATTTCAATATGTATCCTTAAGGAGATGATAAAAAATTTGTTGGACGACATATATGATATTAGATTTGGTTAAAGTGAGAGAAGTAGGTTAGTGGCGGTATGCAAAAGTCAATGTGGGTAGAGGAGGACGCATGCATCAAATATGCATGCTAAAGAGACTTACAAAATCAAGACATTGAATGGCGTGCATGAGTTGAGAGACTTACAAAATTGTGCAAGTCAAGACATTGAGTTGCGTGCATGACGCAAAAGCTCTCGTGTTCAGGCTTCTGGAATCGGACGCCAGAAACTTAACTATAGGAAAATAGAGTTAAAGGAATGGGTGACTGGAAAAGAAAAGCAGCATTCATGGCGCCCTAATTGAAATTGTACAGTTTTGAGGCAAATTTCAGGATGAATATAAAAGGGTCGATTGAACGAATTTGAGACGATTTTTGGACGTAATAATAGAGGATATGTAACGCTCTAAAAAATTTTCAATTTGAAATTCTAATTTTGAAAATTCTAAAATTTTTCTTAAATTAATTTGAAATCGAGCGCTAAATCATAATTTGAAAATTTAAATACTAATTGAAAACTTTAATTTCGCGGAAGCTTTGTAATAAATTTGTCAAAATCTTGAAACCATCGCATAATTAAAACAATTTATGAAACTTATTTAATAATAAAGTTCAACATAATTATTCAAAGTCTTAAATTGAAATAAAACATAAATATCGTTTAAAAATGAAAGCATACTAATTTAAATTTTTTTTCCTCGAAATCAACAATATTTTTTTCATCAGTATGCTCGTTTGTCACTGGAGGGTTCTCAATCGCAGCTATTTCTTCATCAGATAAAAATTTACCTATATTACAAGTTAAAAACTATGAGAAAACTCAATTAGTGGAAATACGTGCAAGTTTAAAAACATTTACTTTTACCGAATCTTGTTAACAATTATAAACTGGTTGGAACCCAACCTTCTTTTAAAACTTAGTCATCTCATGATTTCGTCATCTTTTACTTTTACTTTTACTTTTACTTTTAACGTTCAAACTCTTGCTATCACGTATTTGCCATCAATTATATCATTTTCATACACATGCAAATATCATATCCATTTTATCTTTTAAACAATTTTATGTCAATGCTCTAACATGTGTGCTCAAACATCGAAAATGTGTGATAAAATAAAATAATAAAAATAATAATATTTGTCTTGTGATGTAGGGTAGTAGCTAAAACGTTGCAAACATTGTATTTACACTTACTTGGATTCCGAGCAATATGTGTATATCGGGATATTCCAAAATTCCAGAATAATACTCTGCTCAAATAAAATCTTTGGTATTAAAATCTTACTTAATAATTCCAATTTCAAAGTAATTTAAGCAGAAATTCCTTACGTTGTATTCTTAGGTCGGATCGATTTGGATTGAATCGGACAGTTCTGAAATTTTCCTGCCTAATTCGAATGTCAATATTAAAATCTCACTTAAATTATTCCAACTTCAAAAGGATTTGGGTAGAAATTTCTTACAAGTTCAATCTTCGATCGGTCTGGTTTGATTTGGGTGAAAATTTGATTCGGGTGAATAGTGCTGGTTCGAGTCGAGTCGGTGAACAGTACCGGTTCGGTTCAGGTCGGGTCTGATGAACAATACTGTTGACTTAAATAGTGTTTAAGTCTAAAATATGTTTTTGATGATGTGTTTTGTATGATCAGTGATGTAATTTGATTATGTTTAATATCTGAGAATAATGAGTTATGCATTTGAATTTAATCGGTTGGAAATGCCATTGGAAATGGTATTTTAATTGTTTGACAAATTTGTTTAAGTGCTCAGGTTATTAATAAGTGTACAGGGCTGAAACTTGATAAACAAAATGTACATCTTCCGGTGAAGTATAAAAGAGGACTTCATCCGATAGGAAAACGACAAAATATACATGTTCCGATTGCTTCAACTGATCGCTAAAAGATTACTCACACCGATCGCTAAACGACAAAGACAAAACTGTTTAAAAACAACATGATCCGCCAGCTAAACGACAAAATAGCTGCATATACCAATGGCGGTTCAATATTTCAAAGTTGCTTCCACCGACAGCGGTTCAAATTTCTAAAGCTGCATCATCCGATGGCGTTCCTCGATTCATCATCCGATGGCGCGTTTAAAGAAGCATCATCCAATGGCGTTTAAAGAAACATCATCCGATGACGGTTCAACATTTAAAGCTACATATACCGATGGCGATTCAACATTTTAAAGTCGCATCATCCGATGGCATTTCAAGGTGTTTATGCCGATGGCGTTTAATGATGCTTATACGGATGGCGTTTAATAATACTTATGCCGATAGTATCTTAAAGACTTCCACCGATGATCCTACGCCAGAATTCAAAATAACCACGAAGCTACAGTGACGTCTTCCAGAACTTAAACTCCAGCGTATTAATGGCGACGAGCAAACAGCAGCTCCAGAAAGCAACGGCTACCTGTCTCTGTACGGATGCTGCTCCAACGGTAATATATTTCCTTATCCAGTAAGAAGCATTCAATGAAGATAGCCGATTAGCAGACAGAGTATTTAAGCCGAGGAAATAACTCGAAGAACAAAATTTTTGCAAAAATCAATTCTGAGCCCTAACGAGCGTAATTCTCATACTCTGTAATTTTCATCTACTTCTCTCAAAATTCTGTAACTGGATATTTCTATCTTTGAGAGAGTGTAGTCTGTATAAAAAAAACTCACTATTCTGAAAAGACAGTGGATTGTCGCCCGTCAAGAACAATCCAGTTTGTAAAGGCAGTAAATCGATGCTCGGAATTTTGATCTTGTTTTTCTCGTGAGGAGAAGGTTAAGAATCTTCAAGGGGGAGCCTTGGAGCGTGGACGTAGGCAAGTTTAGCCGAACCACGTTAAAAATTCTGGTGTTAATTTCTCTCTCTCTCTCTCACTATTTTATTTGATTGCTTGCTGTTAGCTTAGAAATTTGAGACAAGAGAGAAATTGATTAGATTAAAATTTAAATTAAAAATCTAATTCACCCCCCCTCTTAGACAATCTCGATCTTACAATTGGTATCAGAGAAAGGTTTAACATTGTCTAAGTTGATAAATACACTGTGATAGTTATTTATTTATTATGGCTTTGAACACACACGTAGAAGGTCAGGCAATCAACAGGGCACCTTTGTTTGATGGCAATGATTATATTTATTGGAAGGCAAGAATGAGAATATTCATTCAAGCCATGGACTATGACTTATGGAACATTATCGAGAATGGTCCATTTAAAGCCATGAAAACTGAAAATGGCAATAGAATTCCTAAGGACTCTTCTGAATTAACTGAGTCCTGATAAGAGGAACCTAAGCTTAAATGCCAAAGCCATAAACACCCTATACTGTGCTTTAAACCGTGATTAATTCAATAGAGTTCAAGGGTGTGATAGTGCTCAAGAGATATGACACTTACTGGAAATTACTCACGATGGAACTAATCAGGTTAAAGAAAATAAACTAAGCATGCTTGTGCACGAGTATGAATTGTTTTCAATGGAAAAGGATGAATCCATCTCCTCTATGTTTACTCGTTTTACTAACATAACTAATGGTTTGAAAGTTCTTGGTAAGACATATTCAGAGGAAGAAATTGTTAGAAAGATTCTTCGGTGTTTACCAAGAGCCTGGCAACCCAAAGTGACAGCCATCCAGGAGGCTAAAGATCTCAAAGCAATGAATCTTGAAGAGCTCATGGGTTCACTCATGACACATGAGATAACCATGAGAGCAAATGAAAAGGAAGATCTCAAGGAAAAGGAAATCTCCAAGAGAAAAGACATAGCTCTTAAAGCCTCGTCAAGTAAGCAAGAGGAATCGGAGGTTGAAGAAGATGAGGTTGATATTGCCCTCATTACAAGGAGGTTTAGCAAATTCCTCCAGAGAAAAAGAATGCAAGGAAGAATATTTCCAAAGGTTGAGAAACCACAAAAGGAGAAGGAAATTACATGTTTTGGGTGTGGAAAGCCGGGTCACATGAAGGCCGACTGTCCACAAGCTAAGAATCCCAAGAAGTTCAAGAAAAGAGCCATGAAGGCCACTTGAGATGACAGTGAAAGTGATACATCCTTAGAAGATGAGGAAGTAGTCAACCTCTGCTTCATGGCACATGAAAATGAGGTTAGTGTTTCTCTAGTGATAGTGAAACTGAGGATGGAGACTTAATTGATGCATTTAATGATTTAGTTAAACAGTTTGGCATGCTAAAAACTAAGTACAATCTGTTGAAAAAGGATAATGCAGGATTAGTAGAAAAGCATGCAAAAGAAGTTGACTTGCATGCTAAGGAGTGTAATATGCAGAAAAAGGAAATAACTGAACTTAAAAACAGAAATGAGGATTTGAATAATATTATTTTGAAATTTACTAATGGCAACAAGTTATATAAGATATTATTAGGTAAACAGAGAGTAAATTTTGACAGGGCAGGAATAGGTTATGATAAATCTAGTAAAAAGAAAGTTTACAAGAATTACTTTGTCAGATCCACTACCTGTCATGTTTGTAATGAAGTAGGACATAAATCTTTTGTATGTCCTTTAAAAGTAAACAATATCAAAACTGGTAGTAAACTTCAATGGGTTCCTAAGGGGACCAGACCTAACACTAGGACCCAAAAGATTTGGGTACCAAAGAAGACAACTTGATCTTCTATTTTACAGGTTGAGTGCTCTCCTGGAAAGAACCAGTGGTACCTCGACAGTGGATGCTCGAGGCATATGACAGGAGACTCAACCATGTTTGCTGTTGTCAACAAGAAGAAATGAAGTGTTACTTTTGGTGAAAACCAAAAGGGCAAAATTGTTGGCATCGGCAATATAGGTAACAGTTTTAATCCTATTATTGAAAATGTGTTTTTGGTTGAAGGATTAAAGCATAATTTGCTTAGTATTATCCAGTTATGTGATAAAGGATATGAGGTGATCTTTTAATCAAACTCCTGTATAATTAAGGATGCATCAAATGGGAAAACTCTGTTTACTGGCTATAGAAAAGAAAATATTTATATCATTGACTTAGATATTGTTGTTTGCAATGATGAAAAATGTTTTGCTGCTAATTCCTCTAATGATTGCTGTACTTGACATAGGAGATTAGGACACGTAGGGATGGATACCTTAGCTAAGATTACTAAGGATAATTTAGTTAGAGGAATTCCTAAGATATCCTTTGAGAAGGATAAGGTCTGTGAGGCTTGTCAAATGGGCAAGCAGATCAAATCTTCTTTTACATCTAAGAATGCAGTCTCCACTTCCAAACCTCTCCAACTCCTTCACATAGACCTCTTCGGTCCTTCTAATATAGCCAGCTTATGAGGTAAATTCTATGCTTTTGTCATTGTTGACGACTTCTCTAGATTTACTTGGGTATTCTTTCTGAAGTCAAAGGATGAGACCTTTGATACCTTCTCTAGTTTTAGGAAAAGAGTTCAAAATGAAAAGGAACTCACCATTTCTGCTATTCGTAGTGATCATGGTGGAGAATTCGAGAATGATAGATTTGAACTCTTGTGTCTCAAGTATGGAATTGAGCACAATTTTTCCTCCCCTAGAACCCCTTAGCAAAATGGTGTTGTTGAGAGAAAAAATAGGTCTCTCCAAGAGCTAGCTCGGACTATGGTTAATGAAAACTCCCTTCCTAAGTATTTCTGGGCTGAAGCTGTTGCAACAGCTTGTTATGTGCTCAATCGGGTCTCTATAAGACCAATTCTTGAGAAAACTCCTTATGAGCTCTAGCATGGAAAAACTCCCTCTGTCAAATACTTTAGAGCATTTGGATGTAAATGTTTTATTCTTAATACTAAGGATAACTTATGAAAGTTTGATTCCAAATCTGACCTTCGAATCTTCCTTGGCTACTCTCTCTCCAGTAAGGCTTATAGAGTGTTCAATAAGAGAACTCTAGTAGTAGAGGAATCTATTCATGTTAACTTTGATGAGACCCTTCATCCCACAATCAATGTGGATGAGGATGATACTCTAGAAAGGCATCTAGATTCTCTGTCTTTAGAAAAGTCCTCAGATTCTCTTCAAGTAGAAAAATCTTTAGAACCCTCTTCAAGTTCTCTAGAAATTGTTCTTGTTAAAGATGAATCTGCAGCTCTTCCTAGAGATTGGAAATATATAAGAGATCTCCCTTAGATGAAGTCTTAGGTGATCCTTCTTTGGAGTTAAGACAGATCTCTCTTAGGAACCTCTTTCAAATTGTCATTCATTTCTTCTCAATAGGCCTAAAATTTGAAAGGCTGAAAATGATAAAATTGGATATTGCTATGCAAGCGAATTAATCAATTTGAAAGGACAAAGTCTGAGAACTATCCAGCCACGACCTGGATCATCCCATTATTGGATCTAAATAGGTTTACAGAATAAATTGGATGAAAATGGATGTTGTACAAACAAGCTAGATTAGTTGCTAAGGATACTCTCAAGAAGAAGGTATTTATTTGAGGAATCGTTTGCCCTTGTCCTAGACTATAATCATCAGATACTATTCGCTTTTTGCTGCTAGAAGAACTTTCACCTCTTTCAATGGGGGAAAGCGGCTTCTTACATGGTGACATCACAAAAAGCGAAGAGAGTTTATGTAGAGCAACCCTTAGGTTTTGAAGCCTTTTGATAAACCCGTCGATGTGTACAAACTAAGGAGCTCTTTTTGTCTTATGCAGGCTCCTAGAGCTTGTTATGATAGTTGAGGACGTCATTTAGGAAAGGAATTTCAAAAGGTAATACCGACTCAACTCTATTGACCATAAAAGGGTGTAGATATTCTGTTATTCAATCTATGTCGATGATATCCTATTTGGACAACTAATGTCACATGTGTCAGAAATTTTCCCTCCTCTCATGCGACGCCGTTTGAAATGAGTATGATGGGGGAGTTAAAATTTTCTTAGGGTTCAAGATCTGTCAATCTCCTGTGGTATTCTTCCTTCTGTCAAGACAAAATACTCAAGGAACTCTTAAAAAAATTTAAGTTTTAGTTCTGTTAACAAAAAATTTCTAGAACTCCCATGAGTACCACACCAAACTGGACAAGGATGAAAATGTAATAAATGTGACATTAAGGAATATCGTGGTATTATTTTTCATTATTATATTTGACTGCTAGTAAGCCAATGCTCTGTATGGTGTCACCCGAGATCCTATACCCTCTAACCAGAGAGAGCTCATCAGGCGGGCGGACTACTCTTTCCAGCTAGAGGATGGGGGTACACATTACAATCCTTAACAGCCGTGCCTGATGCCCCACCGTCTGCGTGACCTGTACGACCTGGTATGCCTTTCCGGCACTGTAAGCCTTTCGGCCGTGTACTGTGAAGCCTTTCGGCCGTGAAACTGTAAGCCTTTTCGGCCGTTGAACTCTGTAAGCCTTTAGGCCCGTGCCACTGTAAGCCTTCGGCCGATGCCTATGCTTTACGTTATCTTAATTAAAACTCTGTGCGGAAATTCGTTTCCATGCGTTTCTCTAAAACCAAGTGAGGCGTGAACAGGTTCAATATCATCAAATAGACAAGCACACATAGACCATCGGGACTTTAAAACGGAAACTATAAACTCCTAAGACCTAGCTACCCAACCGAGCAAAACTAACTAAAGGCATCTCCAAAATGCCTCGAGACGACACGATGTACGGTGTAGGCCGATTTGGCCAAAGAAAATCACGAGAACTTACCTCGCGTCCAAAGCAGCTTAAACCCGTCCACGAGCACTGTTTACCTAAGCAATTTACAAGGATTTACGTTAAACGAGTTTATTCAAAAATCTCGAAATTTCGTAAATTCTAACATTTTTCCTAAATCGATTAGATTCGTCCAAATACGTCCAACACGTTCAATATTTACTTAATCATTGACAACTTATCGATTACGAGCCCTAGATCTCGTTTTTAATCGAAAACCTAAACGAACCTAAACGTTTAAAACTTTACGAAACTCGGATTTCAATGTTCCAAAACTATAGAGACTTACCGAGAACGTCGATTGGAGGAAGAAACGTGAAGGACGGAGGAAAAACAGAAGAAAAACGGAGGTCGGATTGGAGGAAACCCTCGGCTGCCCGAGAGGAATTCGCGAGAGGGAAAGAGAGAAACAGAAACAAAATGGTTTCTGTTGAATTCGTGAAGAAAGAAGAGGATTTAAGTAAATTTTATAATATTAACTTTGCAAATTACCCTTTCGCCCTTCATTAGTTTTTATATTGATTTCGTCATTCGGTTCGTTAATCGTCCAATGATTCGGGTTCACTAAATCTCCTCATTTCACCAACAAGTCCAACTTATTATTTGGGATTTATTGAAACTGTCCGTTCGCAATTTGGACCTCGTTTACTATTTTTACTAAAACGTCTTTTACATTACGAAAGGTGTATTTACTCGGAATATAACGTTTAATCTCCGAAAATTCCCATAATTTCCTTAAAATTCTTATTGATCGTTAGGATCGTAATGACGTTTTCTTTTCGTGAAACGGACCTGATTTGACATATTTACCAAAAATGGCATTATATAATAAAATAACAATATAATATAATATATCCGAAATCCGTACATGCTGGGTATTACAGATACTCTAGAAAGGCATCTAGATTCTCTGTCTTTAGAAAAGTCCTCAGATTCTCTTCAAGTAGAAAAATCTTTAGAACCCTCTTCAAGTTCTCTAGAAATTGTTCTTGTTAAAGATGAATCTGCAGCTCTTCCTAGAGATTGGAAATATATAAGAGATCATCCCTTAGATGAAGTCTTAGGTGATCCTTCTTTAGGAGTTAAGACTAGATCCTCTCTTAGGAACCTCTGTGCCAATGTGGCATTCATTTCTCAAGTAGAGCCTAAGAAGTTTGAAGAGGCTGAAAATGATAAAAATTGGATTATGGCTATGCAAGAAGAATTAAATCAATTTGAAAGGAGCAAAGTATGAGAACTTATTCCACGACCTAAGGATCATCCCATTATTGGAACTAAATGGGTTTACAAGAATAAATTGGATGAAAATGAGATTGTTGTAAGAAACAAGGCTAGATTAGTTGCTAAGGGATACTCTCAAGAAGAAGGTATTGATTTTGAGGAATCTTTTGCCCTTGTAGCTAGACTAGAATCAATCAGAATACTATTAGCTTTTGCCTGCTACAAGAACTTCACACTCTTTCAAATGGATGTAAAGAGTGCATTCTTAAATGGTTACATCACAGAAGAAGTTTATGTAGAGCAACCCTTAGGTTTTGAAGCCTTTGATAAACCCGATCATGTGTACAAACTAAGGAAAGCTCTTTATGGTCTTAAGCAGGCTCCTAGAGCTTGGTATGATAGATTGAGGAACTTCCTTGAGGAAAGGAATTTCAAAAGGGTAATACCGACTCAACTCTATTTACCATGCAAAAGGGTGTAGATATTCTGTTAGTTAAGATCTATGTCGATGATATCATATTTGGATCAACTAATGTCACCATGTGTAATGAATTTTCCTCTCTCATGCGAAGCGAATTTGAAATGAGTATGATGGGGGAGTTAAAATTCTTCTTAGGGTTCCAGATCTGTCAATCTCCTGATGGTATTTTCTTCTGTCAAGAAAAATACATCAAGGAACTCTTAAAAAAATTTAGTTTAGGTTCTGTTAAATCTTCTAGAACTCCCATGAGTACCACAACCAAACTGGACAAGGATGAAAATGGAATAAATGTGGACATTAAGAAATATCGTGGTATGATTGGTTCATTATTATATTTGACTGCTAGCAAGCCAGATATTCTATTCAGTGTTTGCCTTTGTGCTAGATTTCAAGCTGCCCCTAAAGAGTCTTATTTATCTGCTGTCAAGAGAATTTTCAAATATTTGAGTGGGACTTATAACTTAGGATTATGGTATCCTAAAGGAACTTCTTTCGATTTAGTCGGATATTCTGACTCTGATTATGCTGGGAGTCTAGTTGATAGGAAAAACACCAGTGGAACATGTCAATTCCTTGGTGAATCTTTAGTTTCCTGGTATTTTAAGAAACAGAACTCTGTTGCATTGTCAACTGCAGAAAGTGAATATATTGCTGCTGGCAGTTGTTGTACTCAAATGTTGTGGATGAAACAGACATTGGAGGACTACAATCTGTTTTATAATAGGATTCCTATTCGGTGTGACAACACCAGTGCTATCAATATTTCTAAGAATCCAATTTAGCATTCTAGAACTAAGCATATAGAGGTCAGATCTCACTTTATAAGAGATCATGTTCAAAAATGTGATATTTCCTTAGAATTTGTCAATTCCATTGATCAATTAGCTGACATCTTTACCAAGCCTTTGGATGAAAAGACCTTCAATAACATTAGAATAAGGCTAGGTCTCATTCGGGTTGAGAAAATCTGAGTTTCTCCTTCTGTTAGCAAGCTTTGTGTAATAGAGAAGTTTGGTCTCTGAAGCATCGGAAGATGTATGTATTCTATTTGCCATCGGATGTTGTATATCTACTGATAGGCATCGGAAGATATATTCTTCAATCTATCGACACGTGTCACCCATCGGGCGTATCGGTTTTACACGTGTGACTTCATCCAGTCGGGTGATGCCCTATTCCATTTAAACTCTGTTTCTTTTCAAAGACGCTTTATATTTCGCGCTCTTTCAGAAAGCCCCTGCTTCCAATCCTTTTTCTCTCTAGGTTTTCTTCTTCGATTCGCTCAAATGGCTTCATCGTCTCACGATATTCCGAAACTGGCCAAGAAGAAGGCTAAAGTTTCAGTCCGTCAGTCACGAGAGCTTTCTCGTGCAACCCATTGACCTTCGTTATATTTTCTCAATCAGGCTGCTGAAGCCAGGTATCATGACGATTTCAAACATAAATCTTTGATTCCCAGTAGAGGTCTTATTCCTAATGATTTAGTTGGATTAGACATTGTTGAACCTTTGAGAAATCTTGGTATACTGGAATTATTTGACGTCGAATCCTTCTATTACCCTGAAGTAATAAAAATATTTTATGCAAACCTTAGTTCACCCTCGGATCTCTCTACCCTTTCAAGCTATGTGTATGGAAAACACATCGCTATTACCTCCCAAACCATCAATGCCCTTCTGGGGAGCCCACACCTAGATGGCCTTCTCAAATTTTATGAGTCAGGACATGAGCCCCATTTTTTTAACACTCTTGAGGGCCATCATTTTCTGAAGGCTATTGTTTTAGACCCGAATCACATCCCTGATCCCTTAAAGAGCAAGCATCTCAATGTCAGGGCTCGACTTTTTCACCAGATGATTGGTTACAATATAATTCCTAAGGGTGGTCACCACGATGAAGTAAGTAGGGGTGGGCAGAACCGGCCCGGAACCGCAAAACCGGACCGGACCGTCGGTCCGGGCCGGTTCTCGGCCGGTTCTGCCTACCGTGGGACCGGTTCCGGTTCCTCTGATTGAGGAACCGGGAACCGCGGTCCGGTCCCCGGTTCTTTGTATCAGGACCGGGCATTCCCATGGGAGAACCGACCCATGGGTCAGCCCGGTGGGTTATCCGACCCATGGGTCAGATAACTTAAAAAAATAAAAAAAAAAAATTAAAACCTCTCCTCACCACTGAAGCATTGCTTCTTTCCTGCAATTTCCCGCAGCCAGATGCCCTAGCTCTCACCGCCTCCGATCGCGCCACCTCTGCTCGCGCCGTCTCCACTCTCGCTGCTCTGCTCGCCCTCTCCTTGTCGCCTCCGCTCGCGCTCGCCTGCTCGCGCCGTCTTCGCTCTCGTTGCCTGCCTCTGCTCGCGCTCGCCTGTTCGTTTCCCGCTCGCCTCTGCTCGTTTCCCGCTCGCCTCTTCTCGCGCTCGCCTGTTCGTTTCTCGCTCGCCTCTGCTCGCTTCGCCTCGCCTCTGCTCGCTTCGCCTCGCCTCTGCTTGCCTGGTCAGAGATTAATCCAATGCCCTTCTACGAGATCTATGGTTTCGGCGTTTCGGGTAAACCATATCTTTGTTTTGTTTTATTTTTAAATTAAAAAAAAAAATTAAAATACATGGGAGGGAACCGGTACCGAACCGGAACCGGACCGAATTTGCGGTCCGGTTCCAGTTCGGTACCGGTTCTGCTAAGGACCGGTTCCGGTTCTGGGAATTAAATTCCCGAAACTATCGGTCCAGTCCGGTTCCCGGCCAGGACCGGACCGGACCGGACCGTGCCCAGCCCTAGAAGTAAGTGGTATGGATTTGTTTGTTTTGTATGCCCTTTTTACGGAGGATGATGCAGAGTGTCTCCTCCAGGGCCACTTCCCTCCCTTATAATCTCCTACTCATGAGGCTCTTTGAGCAGTTTAATGTAGAATTTCCAGAGGAAGCAGATCCCTTCCGACTACAACCCTCAAGCTATTATTCAAAAACCACTCTGAATCGAATGGGGATCAAGAAAACTAGGAAATGAGACTTTGTTTTGGATCAGGCCAAGCAGAAGGCTTCTAAGGCAGTTTCTGTCAGGCTAGGGAAGAGGAAGCTTATCCTGCCTAAGGAATCTATTCAAGAAGGTGGAGATGACTCTGAGATCCCTCCATTTGCCAATTCCCCTTCTCACTCTCAGGTGTCTCGCTCCTACCCTCTTCCTTCTGCACCCAGACATTCTGCCTCATCCTTTCAGGCTACTATTTTTTAGGCCACTTCAATTCCCTCCACTCTGCCTCCTCCAATACTAGAGAGCCCTCCTTCTCCTCCACCTTCACTTTTGTTGCCTGCTCCAGCTCCCATTCCTCCTCCAGTCCAACCTGCTCCTCTAGTCCAACCTATCTCTCCAGTCCACCACCCTGCTCCTTCACTTCCAATTGCTCCTCCAAGTCCAATTGCTCCTCCAGTCCACACTACTCGTCAAGTACAAGTCTCCTCCCCACTCCCGTCCAATGCACCTGCCACTCCACACACTTATCAGAGGCGATCATTCATAAGTGAGGCGCAATTCAATGAGTTCTTGACACGCCTAGACAGCTTTAGCACTACTCTCTCCTCTGTTCAGGTTCAGTACAATGACTTGAAGGCCTCCATAGACAGTCTCGGAACAGCACTCAGTTCAATTCAAAGTCAGATTGAAAAGTCTGTAGATGCCAAGCTTGAAAAGAACAAATTGGACATGAGCATCGCTTTGGATACCGGTCTTGATCTGCTGTCAAAGAAAATGGATAGCCATAGCCGCATTGTTGCCAGAGACTTTGAGTCTCTCAGATCTTCAATTGAATCTTTGAATCCCGAACCCGAACCGGAACCCGAACCCGAACCCTCTAGTTCTGTTAGTTTCACAGAGGCCTGCTATGAAGATCTTCTACTTCCCTTTTCCAGACCTGCAGTTGCTGAAGATTTCATGTCTTTGGATATTCATGAGGCTGAGCTCCAGTTCACTACTCCTTCTGCTTCTTATGTCCCTGCCTCTTCCTCTCAGACAGCCAGTTCGATAGTTGCTTCTGCAGCAGCTCCACCATGTCTGGATTTGGTGATTCCTGCTCCTCCTGGTTTTAGTGATGTCTGTAGAGCACTTTTTCAGCACTATATTTCTGCTCCTACACCTCTTGCTCTACCTGCTCCTCCTGCTCCCAGTGTTTCTCCCGATCTTGACGTGCATCTTTCCATTATGCAAGAGTACTGGAAGTGGCTTAAGGACTTAGCTTCACTTAGATAATTTCTTTTGTAACCAGCTTTACATTTTTTTTCTGTTGTTGCACATTGGTACAATTGTCTCTTTTTCCTTATTTTTTTTGATAATGTCAATGGAGGAGAAAATATTTGATTGAGCATGATTAGCATGAAGTGTGAATTTATTTTGATATATTAGCATGAAGTGTGAATTTATTTTGATATGATAGCTCTGGATATGCTCTGTGTTTGTAACTGGATAAATGCATATATTATGGGGTAGCTAGGATTATAGGGGAGAGTAATATTTAATCAAATTTACACTTACAGATTGTCATCATCAAAAAAGGGGGAGATTGTTGACTTAAATAATGTTTAAGTCTAAAATATGTTTTTGATGATGTGTTTTGTATGATCAGTGATGTAATTTGATAATGTTTAATATCTGAGAATAATGAGTTATGCATTTGAATTTAATCGGTTGGAAATGCCCTTGGAAAGGGTATTTTAGTTGTTTGACAAATTTGTTTAAGTGCTCAGGTTGTTAATAAGTGTACAGGGCTGAAACTTGATAAACAAAATGTACATCTTCCGGTGAAGTATAAAAGAGGACTTCATCCGATAGGAAAACGACAAAATATACATGTTCCGATTGCTTCAACCGATCGCTAAAAGATTACTCACACCGATCGCTAAACGACAAAGACAAAGCTGTTTAAAGACAACATGATCCGCTAGCTAAACGACAAAATAGCTGCATGTACCAATGGCGGTTCAATATTTCAAAGTTGCTTCCACCGACAGCGGTTCAAATTTCTAAAGCTGCATCATCCGATGGCGTTCTTCGATTCATCATCCGATGGCGCGTTTAAAGAAGCATCATCCGATGGCGTTTAAAGAAACATCATCCGATGGCTGTTCAACATTTAAAGCTGCATATACCGATGGCGGTTCAACATTTTAAAGTCGCATCATCCGATGACATTTCAAGGTGCTTATGCCGATGGCGTTTAATGATGCTTATACCGATGGCGTTTAATGATACTTATGCCGATAGTATCTTAAAGACTTCCACCGATGATCCTCCGCCAGAATTCAAAATAACCGCGAAGCTACAGTGACGTCGTCCAGAACTTAAACTCCAGCGTATTAATGGCGACGAGCAAACAGCAGCTCCAGAAAGCAACGGCTACCTGTCTCTGTACGGATGCTGCTCCAACGGTAATATATTTCCTTATCCAGTAAGAAGCATTCAATGAAGATAGCCGATTAGCAGACAGAGTATTTAAGCCGAGGAAATAGCTCGAAGAACCAACTTTTTGCAAAAATCAATTATGAGTCCTAACAAGCGTAATTCTCATACTCTGTAATTTTCATCTACTTCTCTCAAAATTCTGTAACTGGAGATTTCTATCTTTGAGAGAGTGTAGTCTGTATTAAAAAAAAACTCACTATTCTGAAAAGGCAGTGGATTGTCGCCCGTGAAGAACAATCTAGTTTGTAAAGACAGTAGATCGAAGCCCGGAATTTCGATCTTGTTTTTCTTGTGAGGAGAAGGTTAAGAATCTTTAAGGGGAGCCTTGGAGCGTGGACGTAAGCAAGTTTAGCCGAACCACGTTAAAAATCCCGGTGTTAATTTCTCTCTCTCTCTCTCACTATTTTATTTGATTGCTTGTTGTTAGCTTAGAAATTTGAAACAAGAGAGAAATTGATTAGATTAAAATTTAAATTAAAAGTCTAATTCACCCTCCCTCTTAGACAATCTCGATCCTACAAATACCGGTTCAGGTGAACAATCAGTTCAGAATTGGTCCGGTTCGGTTTGGGTTGACTTAAGTGAACCAGTTCAGTTTTCTTAAAATTGAACCTTCTTCGCGATTCCTGTCGAGAGAGAGAGAGAGAGAGAGAGAGAGAGAGAGAGAGAGAGAGAGGGGGGTGAAGATCAAGAGAGAGATCTTACGACAGAAGTTCGCTCGATCGGAAGCAGTTCCTTCTAATGCAAAGTGAAGCTCGGCCGAGGGGATTTCGTCGTGTCGGAGAGCTCGACTGCTTCCTCAGAACGTCGCTGGTGACTGAAGAGGTAAAGGTTCATTTATGGTTTTCAAAGAACTCGAGAGGGGGAGAGAGTCGTGGTGTAACTTTCTAGCTCTCTATTTATAAGAGAGGTTCACCCCGCTCCAATTTTTTCATAGGAGGGTGACCAATTTTTCCATAAGAGGAGGTATGAATCTCTCATTTTCCCATGGGCAGGTTCATCAGAGAAAGAAAATGAAGGTTTTCCCTTTCTTTAAATTGGAAGAAAACTCCTGATTAGGTATTGATTGAGCTGTAATCAAGGAAATTAAATTAATTGGTTGCTGATTATGATTTATTATGCAGAATTGGGAACCCTAGATTGGCTTGATTTTGGGAGATTAAATTAATTGACTGATAATTAAAACTAAATTGTGAGAATTGAATCTTAATTTTATATTGGTTTTGAGGATAAATTTTTAGAATGTTACAGGATAGATTAAGAACTTGCCTTCGAAATTTTGCTTGCAAACTAAAGGGAATTGAGATATGGTCGAAAAGATTCAAGTTGGTCAAAAAGTTGTCTAGTATAACTTTCTTATCTAGAGGCTGCCTCCGAATAAAAATAGTTCTTCAACTCGACAATGTGTGAGTTTCTACAACTTTACATAAGATTGTACTTCAAATGAATGAAGTATCAAAACTGCAATAAGGAGTTAATTTGATCAATTTTCACAAATAAAAAAGTAATATAACACAGACAATCATTTGGCAAAAACCAGCACGTGGGTTTGCGTTATGCAAAGAATAGCCAGCAACTATGGTTTTTTTATCATTTAAAAGTTCCCGCAAACTTCTCTAAAGGAAGCTTAAATAGGCCCCCTCAAAATTAGGGTTAATGTTCTAAAGAAACAAACTAGAAATGCCATCACAAAACAAAAGCATGTACTCACCTAGAACATGCTCTAGACGAGTTACACCAACGCTTTGACTTTTAAAATTATTACATCTTGACATATTTTAAGCAATCATAAAAAGAGTAATTTTTAAGTCATGAATCCAACAATTGAACCAAATTGATCAACTTCAAGATCCTTCTTCAAATGCATTTGCTTTAAATTTCATAGAGAGGGAATGGACTAAGCAGGAATTGTTGCTCTTTGTTTTGCGCCTATTTAACACATCAAATGATATTTAATTTTTATGAAAGACCCCGTTCTAAAAAGTTTGCAATGCCAGTTATAATCTTCATGAAAAGAAATGTTTTCATATGAGATTATTAAACCTACTAAATAAATAAAATACTTCTCAGAAGTCAGATTGTCGGTAGTTTTAGAACGTCTTATAAATATTTTAAACTTGTATTTAATTTTTCACTTATGTTTTGGATGCTGATGGATGAAATTGATGTTTTGAATGTACTTTTCATCGTGATCACCGGCAAAATAAATATTAGAATTAAAGTCAAAAAATCTTCATGTTATTAGGAGTTGAAGGTTCTTGTAGCACATAGTGCACACATGTGCGTATCTGCACAGGTTTATAAGTCAACTTTGGTGGAAAATTGCATCTATTATCAATATAGTCTGGAGAGAAATTATTGCGTGAACATCTCACCAAGTTTAACATTTAGGACAAGGAAGAAAGTTTAAGTAATGATTGAAAAGAGTTCAGAAGAACAATATAGGAAGCTTTGGTCCTCTGCAGAAGAAATAAAAAAGTTGGGTCATAGGATCACGTTTATCGTGAATGTTGATAGGCTTGACTTCAAGTCACTTGTATTGTTCAAGAGACTTTACAATACACGTATGAGATGACTATTAATTTGTAGTCAACCTGTTATTAGTTTAGAACGTTGTCATTTAAAGGCTAGTGTCCTAGCCAATTTCTAACAGCAATTGGGGGTCGCCGAAAATGATGGAATGTATCACATTGCTACAAAACTTAATCTTTGATGATAAATAAGTTAATAGCTGTTTCAATTTAATTCCTGTAATTTTTAATTTTTAAGGTACTCATAGTTGAAATTTATTAAATAGTCATTTAATTTATTTTCACTAATATATATTCTAGACCATGTCAATGGATGTTGTTGAGGGGGTTCCCATGACAGAAGTGTTTAAATACTGTTTGGTCATAGGTTGTCAACATGTGATGGCATAACTTGATTGGTAGATCATTCCTATAAGTCATTGTGCAAGTTTTCTCTTAATCTTGAAAGGATTCATATTTGACCAAATAAAATATTTGGGGTCTGATTCGAAAAATCTTTATAGTTTGGGGACCGAATTGCTGAAATAAAATATTCGGGGTCTGAATTGAAAACTCCTTTAAGTTCGGGGACTGAATTGCCGAAAAAAATTGTTCGTGGTCTGAATTGAAAAATCTTCATAGTTAGGGGACCAAATTACCGAAAAAAATATTCAGGATCTGAATTGAAAACTCCTCTAAGTTCGAGGACCAAATTGCCGAAAGAAAATGTTCGGGGTCTGAATTGAAAATTTCTCTAAGTTCGGGGGCTAAATTGTCGAAAAAAATTATTCGGGGTCTGAATTGAAAACTCTTCTAAGTTCGGGGACCGAATTGCCGAACAAAATTGTTCGGAGTTTGTATTGAAAACTCATCATAGTTCGAGGGCCGAATTGACAAAGAAAAATATTCGGGGTCTGAATTGAAAACTCTTCATAGTTCATGGACCATATTGTCGAAAGAAATTGTTCGGGGTCTGAATTGAAAACTCTTCTATGTTCGAGGACTAAATTGCCGAAAAAATTTATTCGGGGTTTGTATTGAAAAATCCTAATAGTTCGGGGGCTAAATTGACGAAATAAAATGTTCGGGGTCTGAATTGAAAAATCCTCATAGTTTGGGGACCGAATTGATAAAAAATATTGTTCGGGGTCTGAATTGAAAAATCTTTATAGTTCGGGAACCGAATTGCCAAAATAAAATGTTTGGGGTCTGAATTGAAAACTCCTCTAAATTCGGGGTCTGAATTGTCGAAAAAAATTATTTAGGGTCTAAATTGAAAACTCTTCATAGTTCGAGTGCCAAATTGACGAAAAAAATTATTCGGGGTCTTAATTGAAAATCCTCATAGTTTGGTGGTCGAATTGTCGAAATAAATTGTTCGGAGATCGAATTGTCGAAAAAAATTGTTCGGGGTCTAAATTGAAAAATTTTCATAGGTATTGAAAATTCATAATTATCAATTGTGTAATGAAAATATAAAATATTTCAGAGAAATTTTATATTCTGAGAAAACTTGGTCATAAATTTATCAAACGTTAATTATAAATGGATTATTTAAGCAGCGCCAGTTTTCCGTTCGAATCTACGAAAAGAATTTAAGTCTTAAAAAATGAGACTTCGACTGATTATTCACCAATATCAATATAATACTAATCCTATAATCGTGAGCACAAATTGAGTTACAGAAGGAGTGAAGCCATCAAATGGATTTTTTCCTGCTTTGGATTCTGCTAAAAGTTCCCTGGCCCTTTTTAATATACGACTCCAAACCCCCAGGATAGCTAGAATTAAGACGAGACACCTGAAAAAATTTGGTCAGTAAGACGAGAGCGATATTAATGGGGAGTATGCCAAAATCAATAACATCCCATAAAAAATTCCTTGGTTTACCAACTATTATTGGTTCAGTTAAAGGTTTTGATGCCTTAAAAATATCCGCCTCTGCACTTCAATTTTCAGTGAGGGGAGTGGTCAAAGCCACTAGAGTAGTCAAAGTCCACGTCACACACCTTTCATTTGTCAACCACACAATATAAATATATTTGATTATTTAGTGCCTCAATTAGGCCACCAGATTTAATTAATTAATTAATTAATTAACAATCTTCAAATTATTGGTACTTTTCTCCGATCCCGTCCCGCCTGCCCCACTGGGCGCAGCCTGGGCCTGCTAACCACCTGTTCTGGCCTTGCCGACGCCGACCGTCTTCCTACGCAGGCGTGCCAACTGCCATTGCCAACACCTCTATTTTATATTTTATTTTCTTTGCACAATAATTATACTCGTTTTTCCTTTCAAGATATTCAAAGATATTCAAAGGGTATCACTTCACTCAGAACTGTTTACCACCTTTGTTATTATTGTTCTTGTATTACTATATATATGTTACGATTACATCAATGAAATTAGTAGTGTGAAGTTCACAAAAGTATATTCATTTTACATGGTATCACAGCTCCACGGTACATCCTAGCAATATGTCCATCCAGACTTCAGCCCCAGACATTAACTTGTCCTCCCCTGCCCACTCCTCCGCGAAGTCGTCGTCATCCAATTTATCTTGAGGACTATATTTGCAACCAGGTTTCAACTTCCACTAACTTTCCTTTTGGTCGTTATTTTTCTTTATCTTATCTTAGCGATTCTCATCGTGCATTCCTATCCAAAATCATTACTCAATCAGAACCAAGTTCTTTTTCTCAAGCCATGAAATCTGTCCATTGGCCTGTGGCTATGGCCATTGAAATCAAAGTTCTTGAATCCAATAATACTTGGACTCTTTGTTCACTCCCCCATGATAAGAAGCTCATTGGTTGTAAATGGGTGTATAAAATCAAATATTGCTCTGATGGTTCGATTGAACGTTATATAAGGCATGTTTAGCTGCTAAAAGTTATACTCAAGTCGAAGCATCGATTATCATGAGACCTTTGCCCCGGTAGCCAAACTTGTCACCGTACGTCTCCTCTTTTCTCTTGCATCTATTCGCGACTGGTCGTTACATCTACTTGATGTTAACAATCCTTTTTTTCAAAGTGACCTTGATGAAGAAGTTTGCATGAAACTCCCTCCTGTTTTTTCACACCAAGGCAATTCTCGCGTTTGCAAATTGAACAAATCACTTTATGGCTTGAAGCAAGCTTATCGTCAATGGTTCTCAAAGTTTTCATCCACTCTACTTCGTAAAGGTTTTCGTCCAATCTATATCGGTCTATAGCCTTTTTACCTATGTGCGTAATCAAACTTCCATCTTCATTTTAGTTTACGTCGATGATATTATTATCACCGGGAATAATAATATTGTCATCTCAAAGGTGAAAGACTTTTTGGCTAATTCATTCTCTATCAAGGATCTCGGCACACTTCCTTATTTCTTAGGCATCGAAGTCTCTAGGTCTACATGCAATATTTTTCTATGTCAACGGAAATACGTGCTTGATATTTTATCTGACTCCGGCATGGTTGGCTCGCGCCCATCGCCTTTCCCGATGGAGCAACATCTTCACCTTCGCCCCTCTGATGGTACTCCTCTCTTTGATCCGGCTATTTATCATCGTCTTCTCTACTTAACTATTACATGCCCTGACATACAATATTCTATTAACACTCTTAGCCAGTTCATGCAAAATTCTCATTCCAGTCACATGGATGTCGCACATCGGGTTCTTTGTTATCTTAAAGGTACTGTTGGTCACGACCTTTTTCTTCCTGCCTCTGGATCACCTTCTCTCATTGGTTATGCCGACTCCGATTGGGCTGGTTGTCCCACAACTCGACGTTCAACCACCGGTTATTTTGTCATGCTCGGTTCTTGGCCAATTTCTTGGAAAACAAGAAAACAACCAATGGTCTCTCAGACCTCCGCTGAGGCGGAATATCGATCTCTTGCTACTTTAATATCATAATTGCAATGGTTACATTATATTCTACATGACCTTGGTGTCGATCATTCACATCAAATTCCTATTCATTGTGATAATCAAGTTGTTCTTCACATTGCTTTGAATCCGGTTTTTCACGAACATACCAAACACATTGAACTCGATTGCCACTTTGTTCGTGAAAAAATACAATCAGGCCTCATCACTCCGTCCTTCTTACGATCACATGATCAACTGGCAGACATTTTTACTAAACCACTTGGAGTTGAGGTTTTTCGTCACATACTTGGCAAGTTGGGTGTGATTGATCTCTCAATCCCAGCTCCAACGTGACGGGGGTATTAGACGTGCTCAACCATCTCAACCCCACACCATGGCATCTCAAATTGTCATCCCATATTATTAGGTCATCCCACATTATTAGGCCCTTCTGTTTTGTTAAGTTGTTGTATATTGTTATTATTGCTCTTGTATTACTATTACGATTACATCAGTGAAATTAGTAGTGTGAAATTCACAAAAGTCTATTCATTTTACAATTTTCAATAATTTTAATGCTGACGAATGAAATTGATATTTTAAATGCATTTTTCTTTGTGATCACCTGCAAAATAAATATTAGAATTAAAGTTAAAAATTCTTTATGTGATTGTGAGTTGTGAAGGTTATTGTAGCACACAATGCACACATGTGTGTATTTGCATAGGTTTAGAAGTCAACCTTGCATCTATTAGCAATATAGTCAGGAGGGAAATTATTGCGGGAACATCTCACCTAGTTTAGCATTTAGGACAATGAAGAAAGTTTTAAGTAATGATTGAAGGGAGTTCAAAAGAACAATATAAGAAGCTATGGTCCTATGCAGAAGAAATAAAAAAGTTGGGTCATAGAATCACTTTTTTTTTGTGAATGTTGATAGGCTTGACTTTAGGCCACTTCCATTGTTCAAGAAACTTTACATATGTTTAAATGTACGTATGAAAGGACTATTAGTTTGTTGTCAACTTGTTATTAGTTTAGACAGTTGTCATTTAAAGGCTAGTGTCCTAGCCAATTTCTAACAGCAATTGGAGGAGGTCGACGAAAATAATGGAATGTATCTCATTGATGCAACACTTAAGTTTTGGACCTAATATAGTGGCAAAGAAGGTATTATTAATTGCGCTCGGATACTAGAAATGAAGAAATGAGCTTCAATATAGCCCAGTAGATTGATACGAGAAAGCCCACTGGACTAAGAAAAAACATTAGAAATGTCAACATATTAAAAAAAATGACTTCAAAGTAGGGGTGGATAGAACCAGTCTAGACCTGCAGGCATAGTCGACCCGGGCAGTTTGGTTCGGTTCAGGCTCGTTCTGCCCATTGGAGGAACCTCACACAGTTCAGATACCTCCAAAACCGCACATAACGGTTTGGTTTTGGAGTCCAAAAACGGTCTGAACCGTGGGTCACTCTGTAAACCTGGATAAACACGACCCAATTCGATTATTCGATCAGCCCAACCCCAAATTTTACCCTGCCCAACCCCGAAATCCAACCTTAATTTCTTATTTTCTTTCATCCTCTTTCCTTTGACTTGCAGTGCAACCCCCTGCACTCCGCCTTATTGTGACCCACCCCTAACTCGGAGTCGTCGCCTTTTCCCAGCCCTAATTCGCAGTTGCCATCGTCGAGTTTGTTTCGGATTTTGGTTCTCACTTCTCTATTCACTCGAGGTTCTTCATCGAGTTCAGTTCCGATTTTTGAGTTGCCTTTGACACAATTTGTCGTCGATCTCAGAGTTCGTCATCGATTTCAGAGTTTAGTTCTGATTTTGGAATATATTTGGGACAGAATCTTGAAACTCGGTTCGGATCGATTCGATTCAATTCTTGAACTTTGCAGTTAGGTTCCGATATTGGAGAACAGTGGGCCATACTTGGTGTTGGTTCTAGGTTGGAACCATATCGAACCAGTCCGCCTCCAACACTAATTCAATATGACCTTTCCTGTCTACTAAAACTTCAAAGATGTCCTTTCCACTCTTCTTGAAGAATTAAGTCTACTCATTAGAGATGACAGCGGGATAACTAGCCTACGAGTGAGGAAATAGATGGAGATTCAACGTCAATCTGACACAAAGAAACAAGTATTGAGTGCGAAAAGAACCGTGTTGAAAGAAGCTCAAAACTCAAGAAACGAAGAAATCCAGAAACAATTCTGCAGTGAAGCCGTGAAGATGATTAACATTTTTTTCCTATCTTTTTTCTATTTTTTAATTTTCACTCGTAAATCAAGACTTGAATTCCCTCTTTGTCCAACGATTTTGATTGTTATTATCTTCACATCCCGCAGCTCATAATTCAAGATACTTTGGCACATCATATGGTAAAAAACGTAAATTGGTTGACTAATTATATTTTTATGAAAAAAAAAACTTGGTTCACAATACTCTTTCATCAAATCATCATGAAAAATTCAAATAAAATTCGAATTTTTTGTAAAATTTGATTTCTTAGGAGAGCTTACTCGCCACTGCTAATTTTCAAAATCAAACTAAACAGGCATTAAGCGCCCACTACACATCACGCATGCTAGTTGAGATAATCAACATCTTCTATAGAATGCGAGACATTATTCGATAAAATGTGATTTATTTGGAGAAAATTAGTCTTGCACTCATAGATTGAAGGGCTTAGTTGATTCATTTTATCTCTACTATAAAAAAATGTGTGAATAATATTTCTTTGAAACAACATTGCTTTGAAAATTTCCTGCAAATTTATGTCAAAAAAACTTTAAGATGGTAAAAAATGCTGATAAAGTATAATTTTATACCAAAACCTAAACTTTCTTCCAACTAGAGACCCTAAATTTTTATGTTACCTGAGAAAAAAAACCTATAGAAAAAAAAAAAATCAGGAAGATACTTTCTATTAAAAAAGTAATTCATGAAGTTAAATGCTTCCCAGGGTAAATTCTCTTGCAATTCAAAAACAAAAAAAAAAAAAAGAAAAAAAAAAAAATAAAAAAAAAAAAAACAAAAAAAAAAAAAAATAAAAAAAAAAAAATAAAAAAAAAAAAATAAAAAAAAAAAAAAACAAAAAAAAAAAAACAAAAAAAAAAAAAACAAAAAAAAAAAAAAAAAAGAAAAAAAAAAAAATAAAAAAAAAAAAACAAAAAAAAAAAAATAAAAAAAAAAAAAATAAAAAAAAAAAAATAAAAAAAAAAAAATAAAAAAAAAAAAAGAAAAAAAAAAAAATAAAAAAAAAAAAAACAAAAAAAAAAAAACAAAAAAAAAAAAAGAAAAAAAAAAAAAAGAAAAAAAAAAAAAATAAAAAAAAAAAAAGAAAAAAAAAAAAAAAATAAAAAAAAAAAAAGAAAAAAAAAAAAATAAAAAAAAAAAAAGAAAAAAAAAAAAATAAAAAAAAAAAAAAGAAAAAAAAAAAAAGAAAAAAAAAAAAACAAAAAAAAAAAAAGAAAAAAAAAAAAAGAAAAAAAAAAAAATAAAAAAAAAAAAAAGAAAAAAAAAAAAATAAAAAAAAAAAAATAAAAAAAAAAAAAACAAAAAAAAAAAAATAAAAAAAAAAAAAATAAAAAAAAAAAAAATAAAAAAAAAAAAAAGAAAAAAAAAAAAATAAAAAAAAAAAAAGAAAAAAAAAAAAATAAAAAAAAAAAAAATAAAAAAAAAAAAACAAAAAAAAAAAAAGAAAAAAAAAAAAAATAAAAAAAAAAAAACAAAAAAAAAAAAACAAAAAAAAAAAAATAAAAAAAAAAAAAAGAAAAAAAAAAAAATAAAAAAAAAAAAACAAAAAAAAAAAAAGAAAAAAAAAAAAACAAAAAAAAAAAAATAAAAAAAAAAAAAAGAAAAAAAAAAAAAATAAAAAAAAAAAAATAAAAAAAAAAAAAATAAAAAAAAAAAAAAATAAAAAAAAAAAAAATAAAAAAAAAAAAACAAAAAAAAAAAAACAAAAAAAAAAAAATAAAAAAAAAAAAACAAAAAAAAAAAAATAAAAAAAAAAAAATAAAAAAAAAAAAATAAAAAAAAAAAAATAAAAAAAAAAAAAATAAAAAAAAAAAAAGAAAAAAAAAAAAAATAAAAAAAAAAAAACAAAAAAAAAAAAAATAAAAAAAAAAAAATAAAAAAAAAAAAACAAAAAAAAAAAAATAAAAAAAAAAAAATAAAAAAAAAAAAAACAAAAAAAAAAAAAGAAAAAAAAAAAAACAAAAAAAAAAAAATAAAAAAAAAAAAAAATAAAAAAAAAAAAATAAAAAAAAAAAAATAAAAAAAAAAAAATAAAAAAAAAAAAATAAAAAAAAAAAAATAAAAAAAAAAAAAACAAAAAAAAAAAAATAAAAAAAAAAAAAACAAAAAAAAAAAAATAAAAAAAAAAAAATAAAAAAAAAAAAAATAAAAAAAAAAAAATAAAAAAAAAAAAATAAAAAAAAAAAAAATAAAAAAAAAAAAAATAAAAAAAAAAAAAAATAAAAAAAAAAAATGGTTCCAAAATTCTTCAAACATAAAGATTAGGGTAATTATCAATTTTAAATCATGTACTATACACTTTAATTCAGTTATCTTAATGTACTAAAAAAATCAGCAAACTAAATGATAAGTGTGTATTTACACACTTATTTATACTTTCTACAACTTGAATTGATAAGCTTTCTCAAGTATACAAGGTATTTGAGGTATTTTGTAAGTGTGCAGAAAACGTATTAAAACAGGAAAATTTGACTGTAAAATGGAGGAAAAGAAAGATCAAGCAGAGGAAAGAGGGGCAAAACAGTGACAAGGTGATTGATCACCACATTAACAGCGACCAATCGCCACAAACACGAATCATTATAAACTAGCTGCGATAAAACAGAGAAGGTGGCGACTAATCGCCATATTCAAGCGACCAATCGCCACATGAATTCAATTATGGAAAGTTTATTAATTGTAATCTCAGCCATTAAACTGAAAAGAAGAGAAATTTCTACCATGGATCGAATGAAAAGAAAAGAAGGATAAAAACCTAAGGGCAGCAAGCAGCGTTTTTGGAAAGAAGCAGCGATTCGGTTTTGAGCGAATAAGGAAAGGCTGAATCTCTACCATGGATTGAGTAAAAGGAAAATATTAAATACCTAAAAGAGAGAGATTCAGCTATTCTCTGATTCGGCGTTCTGTGGAGATTAAAAGAGGAGAGCTGGGCGTTCGACGATTCAGAGAGCTTCGGCAATTTCGGTCTTTGGCCGAGAGGAAGACTTCGGCGTTGGGCATTCTCAGGCTGCGATTCAAAAAGCTCCGGCCGAGGGGAGTCTGCGAGTTTGAGACTTCGGCGTTGGGCGATTTGGAGAGCAATCTCTGGTTCGGCGACTTGGACAGCAAGAAACAGAGGAGTCAGCGATTGGGAGAGCTTCGACGGAGGCGGCGACTGAGAGTCTGCGAATTGGCGTTGAAGCGATTCTGGCGAGCTCTGTTCGGCGATTGACAGAGCAGCGATTGGGGAGCGAGATTTAGGCGAGCTTGGATTCGGTTTTTGCGATTTGAGGAGCGCGGCAGAGAGCAATTTTCTACGATTTGGAGAAGCAACAGCATAGTTTTCTTTTCTTTTTAATTTCCACTAATTAATCATGAAATACTTTATTATTATTTATGTTTTCTATTATATTAGCATGAACTAACTTTTCTACTAGGGGCTACGATGTAGCCAGACTACGTTTATTTTCAGCTTCTTCGTTTAATTATATTTATTGAATATTTCTTCCAATATTGTTGGCGCATTTAATTTCTGTTCTTAAAGCCTGTAAATTTCTGGCCAATATTTACCTGATTTTTGAGGTGTTTTGAGACCGAGAGGTGATAAATAACCGTGCACTGAAATTAATGTCATGAATATGCGTAGGCTAGAGATAGTTACGGTATTTGTGTGATCACTGTGATTTCTTGATTTATTTGTATTTGATTAATGTAGGATTTGAGACTGAGAAGTGATAACCCATTAATCAGATAAACTACGCAATGCTCGAGAGAGATTGTACTAGAATTTAGTGAAATCGATTATCAACATAGGAAGAATATTTATGAATATAATTGCGAAGGATTGAAATAAATATTGTCTTGGTGAAATCGTAGTACCTAGGCTTTTATCAATTTGATTTAATCTCAGTTTATTTGTTTTGCTATTTTAATTTAAGTTTATTTTTATTGTTTTAATTATTTTAGTTGTTTGTTTTAATTTCAATCCTTGAAAACCATAAAAACGTGTGTTCAATTTTAGAACTAGGAGTAGTTATTTCGATTATTAATTACAAGTCCTCGTGGGTTCGACACTCTATTTTATCACTGTATTACTTGTTGCGACTCGTACACTTGCGAACTAATTTTGCACAACACTAAACCATGTACTTTAATTCTGTTATCAATTTTAACCTTCCATCAACAATTTCGTTAAACTCTCATTTTCAAAATTACCAAATGATATTGGATTCACTTGAAATTTTTATCACATGTTCACTACTTAATTAGAAGATAATCTGGAAATGTTCGTGATTTTTTAAATTAATCTCAGTTTCTTCTTTACTTTATAAATTTAATTTTTAAAAAAATATCAAACGATACTGGATTTATTTGAAAACATTTTGACATATTCACCATATTATGGGTAGATAATAGAAATATTTTTGTGATTTTCTAAAACTTGTATGATTTATTATAATATTTTTTATAAATTACTAAAATAAAATTACAATAAATCGTACATGTGTTAAAAAATTACAAAAATTTTCAGATTATCTTCTCATTAAATAGTAAATATGTGTTAAAAATTTCAAATAAATCAAATATCGTTTAGTAATTGTTTAAATGAGGGTTTAACGAAATTATTGATGGAAGGTCAAAATGGATAACATAATCAAAGTACAGGGTTTGGTTTGCCGGTTTTTTTAGTACATAGGGCTAACTGAAATAAAATACATAGTATATGGTTAAAATCTATAACTACCCTAAAAAATAACAACTACTTATCCATTCTGTCATTTAATTCAATTACATACACTAAAGATATTTAAATACTTTACAAATTTTCCAAATAATTTCCCAAGAAAATGAATGCATGTTAGTGAAAAATCATACCTTAAGGCAAGAGCACGTATCACTAACAAAGTAATAAATAATAAATATGAGTCGAACCCACTACAATAAATTATCAAACCTTAAATCTAAGTAAAATAAAATTAACTTATAATGAATAATCAGGTGATATGAATTAAATAGAAATTCTCAAACAATAAAAAAAGAGTGCAAACAATCAGATGAGAAAGTCAGATAATGAAAATATTGGTCAGGATCGATTTTTTTGTTACATAAATTTTGCTATTGAAGCTACAGATTGTTACAACATTCGTTGAAATAGAAAGAATTTTATAAAAACCAAAGTTCTTTTGAATTGCTCGGTGGTTCGTTTTAATCTTCTTTTTAATTTTGTGATAGAAAAAGAATAATAAAAAACTCAATGACGTCCTATTCTCAAAGCCATAAAAATTGAATGATAACAACTTACTAAAATTTAATTCGTATAATTTATTAGGCATCTCATAAGTTTTGTCTATTTCTCAATATGACAATATGTGTAATCAAAAATTCTCGTCGACATAAATTGAATTCAACAATAATCATCATAATAAATTATTCTAACAAAAAAAAAAAAAACAATCATAACAAACAATAAAATTTTTGTAACAAATACTCTCTCTACTAACCGAAATGAAATCTTAACTCATAATTATAGAATTCATCAAAATAATCATATTAAAAAAAATACAAAATAAAGATCATCAAAATAATAAAAATGAAAAAATCTATAAAATATGGGATTGAGAGAAGAAAGACAACATTTTTTCTCCAAAGAAGGGATTAACCGCCTCTTGTCTTATTCCTGTTGAAAAACTATTCATTTATCTCAATGTGTAATAACTTAAGGTTCAAATTCAAATTCAAATTTTAAAAATTCCCAATTCAATTCAGAAATCATAAAAGAAAAAAAAAAAAAAAACTAATGTAAGATTTGATTTCAAAATCCCTAAGATATCGATTCTCTGTGAATCTAGCCTGAAAATAGTCCTAAAATACTAAACCATCAGAGTGCAACAACAATAAACTTTTTGTAACAAATACTCTCCTACTAACCGAAATGAAATCTTAAACTCATAATTATAGAATTCATCAAATAATCATATTAAAAAAATACAAAATAAAGATCATCAAAATAATAAAAATGAAAAAATCTATAAAATATGGGATTGAGAGAAGAAAGACAACATTTTTTTCTCCAAGAAAGTGATTAACGCCTCTTGTCTTATTCCTGTTGAAAAACTATTCATTTATCTCAATGTGTAATAACTTAAGGTTCAAATTCAAATTCAAATTTTAAAAATTCCCAATTCAATTTAGAAATCATAAAAGAAAAAAAAAAAAAACTAATGTAAGATTTGATTTCAAAATCCCTAAGATATCGATTCTCTGTGAATCTAGCCTGAAAATAGTCCTAAAATACTAAACCATCAGAGTGCATTTCTGGAAATTCGATTGGAGATGGATTTTCCAGCTCTGTAATCAAAGTTGAACTCGGATTTTGGGGAAACAACCATCAAATGAACCTAGTCTGGAAATCATCCAGAAACAGAGGAAGATCAGATTCAACAGCTCAAAAAAACCAAGATAAACTCGGATTTCTCGGAGGAGCAAGGGGCGAACCTCTCCTATAAATAGAGAGGATCGATGAAGGAGAAAATCACACCAGCTCTCTCTCCCTCTTGAGTTCTTCATTCAGAGAACTCTTACCTCAGTTCGCAGCCTTCGACCACTCCAGACGGAGAAAGATTTCGAGGAAGCAGTAGCTCCACTCAAAAAAATCCAGCTCCTCGGTGAAACTTTCTCTGGTACAGTGAACAACCACCATCCACGTAAGTCTTTCCCTCTCGAATTGTCTCTTCCCAGATTCTCATTCGCTGTCTCACTCTTACGTTCTCTCTGTTTTACACACTCTGTCTCTCTCGATTGAACAGAAGGAGGAAGAAAGAGTTCGGGTTCCTTATAACCCACAACCGGTCCATTAAAAGTGATTTGAACCGAACCGCCCAGCCGAATTGAACCGGTCCAGCATAGCCAGATCTGGTCCAACTGAACCAGACCTGACCCAAATTTCGTCCCGAATCATATCGAACCAATCTAAAATTTTACCGGTAAGAAATTTCTGCCTAAATCCTTTTGAAATAGATTTATTAAAGTGGAAAATTAATATCCAAAGTTTTATTTGGGCTGAAAAATTCTGAAAGTCATCATAACCAACTCAAATTTTGACCCGATCCGACTAAGATCACACGATATTATAGGAATATTGGAAAATCTCGATAAACCCTAATTGCTCGGAATTCAAGTAAGTGAAAATATCACGTTTTAAATATTTTGGCTACGCCCTACATCACAAAATCTATGTTATTTTCTTATTATTATTTTATTATTTTATTACATGTTTTCGATATTTGAGCATGCATGTTTAGACATTGACATAGAATTGTATGAAAGATAAAATTGGTATGACATTTTGTATATGTATGAATATGATGGAATTGACGGAAAATACGTGATAGCAAAAACTTGAACGACAATGAGATAGTGAGCTTGAACATAGGATGGTTATGCCTGAACAACAATAATATGACTATACCTGAACGAAAGTAAGACGACAAAGTTTGAACGATAATGAGATGGCTAAGTTTGATCGAAGGCGCTTACTGAGTTTTACTTATAGTTTATAACTTTTTGATTTAGCTGAGTTTTTGTCTGAGGAAGAAATGACGTTGCTCGAGAATCTCCCAGAGGAAAATAAACATACAGAAAAAGAATATATTTTTGGGTCAAATGAAGGAATTTAAATTCATACGTTTCCGCTTTGTGAAAATATTTCGTGTTTTTATTTAAGTTAAAAACTTTGAATAAATTATGTTGAATTTTATTGTTAAATAAGGTTTCATGAAATGTTTTAATTCTACATTTATTTCAAGTTTCCGACAAAGTTATTTAATGTTGAAAATTTTGATAAAGCTTTCGCGCATTTAAGATTTTAGTTATTATTTAAAAAAAATTCAATATTCTAAAATTAGAGTTTTTAATGTTCGAATTCAAAACTAAATCAATTTGGGAAAAATTTTAAAATTAAGGTTTCAAATTGGGGAAATTAAAATAGAAATTTTAAAATTGGGGCGTTACACAATGTCTTCTTTCTTTCTCTTTGGTGTTGGTCCTTAGACCTCTGTTCGGCTCCTCCGGCCTCCACCTTCTTTTTCTTGCTTCCAAAAGTCTTATTTTTATTTTCTATCTCTACTAATTCTTTTCCCTCATTTTGTGGAATTTTCTCTTTTGTTTTCAAGGATTTCCATAGAGTTTTTTCTTTTTGTTGTTGATTTGATTTTCACCATTAAATCTTTTGATTCATCTTTTTAATTTCTAAAATAATTTGTACAAACCTAATTGACATCATCAATTCTTTTTAGTGTTAAAAAATCAAATATTACACGAAAGTTTAAATGAAATTCATTATTTTTTTAAAACAGATAATATTGTAGCAATCTATGACAATTATCATAATTTTTGACATAAATAATTCGTAATTCACTCAATTTAATTAATTTTTCATATAAATATATTAACTCAAAATAATTCTTTTTCAAGAATTATCAATGCACACCAACGTATTGTTTAGCATCTTTCTTTGAAGACGACTGAAGATCATCGACACAAGCCTGAAGCTCATCATTGCAGCGCCACATAGATAACTGTCATACATTAGAAAAATATGGAACAACAAAATAAGATGTCATGGTCCAATATCTTGGAAGATGCCAATGATTGTTAACACGACAACTTCTCTGATACCTCAAACATAAGATCATCTATCTGTGAAAAATATAAATTAGCAACCATCATTCTCACCAATAAGCAAACATCTCTTGTTTAGAACCAACTGAATAATTTCATTACGGAATGCTGCGTGTATCTATCTAGACCACATAAAATTTGTAACAAAGGTATGTTAAAATCGCAGATCCAGTGTAAGTATTACCATTTGAAAACAATGTTAAATCTTAAATTAAGAATGAGTTTAGAGATCAGAATTGAAATTCGGAGCCAATTTCTTATGTAACTTGAAACTTATAATAGTAGGACTTGTGCTTCTTGGAGGACTGAGCATACCTCTCTGTTATATTTAGGCAAGATTTATGTTCTCTAATCCTCAGATCTTTAATGATAATCACTGCAAAGAAAGAAAATGCAGAAAAAGAAAAAAAAGAAAACAACCGGTTTACGTGGTTCAGTTGTCACTAACGACAACCTACATCCACGGCAGCTCGATGCGAGCTCGAAATGCACTATCAACCTCAAATGTACAGCAATAGTCCTCGGATCTCTCGGATTTCACAAATACATCATCAAGAACTCTCAAAGAATACACAATCGCATCACTCGCTCCTCAACTAGGAAAGGAAATAGAAAGAAACTAAATCCTGATGATCAAGATAATCACCACGCAAAACGATCGATCACACTTTTGGAGAAATTGACATCAACAGAAGAAGAGATCGCCAAAAAAGGAAGAAGAGAACCACTCTATAGAAAAACTGCTGCTTTTTGCTACCTCTACGAAGAAGCTGCTGCTGTATTTTATAAAAAACTGAATAGTAACTTACTTTAAGTGAAGCGGGTAGGGTTAAGCAAATGGGTTGTGGGCCGGGTCAAATCCTCCTCCATCAACTTGTGGGTTGGGCTGAGGATCCAGCCTGTAGCAACACAACAGACTGGCTTCACCTTCCAACAAACTCCACCTTGAAGCAAGTCCTATACACACATATCATCGGTATCTAGTGCACTTCGCTGGCTGTCAAGCATTTTCATTGCTGCAATTTTGATGCCTAAAGATCATCCAAGCCTCAACAAGTCTAAACAATGTCTGAACTTGGAAACAGGAACAATCTTCGTACCAAAATCAGAAGGATTATCCTCAGAGGAAACCTTCTGTATCTTCACAGTACCTGCGTCAACAACATCTCTCACGTAATGATATTTAATGTCAATATGCTTAGTCCTATCATGGTATACAGGATTTTTACTCAAGTAAATAGCACTCCGTGAATCACACCAAATAACAGGAATATCACAAACAAGTTTAGCTTCAGAAAGTAAACCAGATAACCAAATAGCTTCCTTACAACAATCACATAATGCTACATATTCAGCTTCAGTAGTTGAAAGAGTAACTAAAGGTTGTTTTTGTGATTTCCAAGATATGCAATTACCACCAAGAGTAAAAAAGAAAGCAATAGTAGATTTCCTATTATCTCTATCACCACCAAAATCAGAGTCAACATAACCATTTAAAGTAAACACATCTGATTTTTTATATATCAATCCTATAGAACTATAAGCATTTACATAATTCAAAACCCATTTTAAAACATTCCAATGTTCAATCCCTGGATTAGACATGAATCTAGATAATAAAGATATAGCATATGACAAATCAGGTCTAGTACTAATCATAGAATACATGAGAGAACCAATAACATTTGCATATGGTTTATCTAACATTTTTATAGATTCAGTAGAATTTTTAGGTAATTGATCCTTATGCAAAATAAAATGATTTGCAAGAGGCATATGAACAGGTTTCGAATCTTTATTACCAAAATTAGAGATTACATTTTCCAAGTATGACTGTTGATGCAATTTTAACATGTTACTTTTCCTATCTCTCACAATATGCATACCAAGAATATTTTTCGCACTTCCTAAATCTTTCATATCAAATTCAGAATTTAAAGAGGCTTTCAGATCACATATAAGAGACATGGATTTGCAAATAAGTAACATATCATCAACATATAACAAGAATATAGGCACATTATTCACAGTTTTAAAATAAAAGCAGCTATCATAACTACTTTTAGAGAAGCCAATACTCAAAACAAATGAATCAAAACGTTTGTACCACTACCTAGGAGATTATTTCAAACCATAAAGCGATTTATGTAACAAACAGACCCTATCAGGATAATTTTTATCACTAAAACCCTCAGGTTGTGCCATCACAATATACTCCTCTAACTCCCCATGAAGAAAAGCAGTGGTGACATCTAATTGCTCTAACTCAAGGTCAAACTGGACTATATATGCTAACATAATGCGAATGGTTTTAAACTTAACTACAGGAGAGAAAATCTCATCAAAATCTATCTCTTCCTTTTGGGTGTACCCTTTAGCCACTAACCTAGCTTTGAACCAATGAGGTTCATTTTGGTTTACCCCTTCCTTAAGTTTAAACAACCACTTACATTGAACAACCTTTTTGTCCTTAGGTTTATCTATTAAAGTCCAAGTTTTATTCTTTTTAAGTGAATCTATCTCAGATTTCATAGCAATTAACCATTTATCTTTATCTTTAGATCTAACAGCTTCACTATAGGAACTAGGCTCTATCGATTGGATATTATGAGCCACAACCAAAGCTGTAAACACAAGATCAGCATAGGAATACCTCATATTAAGTCTCCTAACTCTAGGTTCTCTATCCCTAATCAATTAATAGTCAGCCAATTCACTTTGAATGGCTTCCTGGACCTCCTCATTATGATCTACATGATCCTCCACCTCCATAGATGGATGGGCAAGTTCAGACTCTCTCTCAATACTAGGGACTTGATGATCAACAACCACTTGCTGAGCATCTTCACTAACCTCACTAGTTTCACCATGAATCTCCACCTCAAAAGGTGTAGGGTCAACACGAATGGGATCTACAGGATCTGACCTAGGAATGTCATTGCCTTCCTTACAAGGAAAGCTATCCTCATTGAAAACTACATCACGACTCACAAGAATTTTTACCTCCCTAGACTCTCTATCCCATAATCTATAACTCTTAGTACCATGTTGCTGCTGATAGCCTAAGAAAACACACTTAGTAGACCTAAGATCTAATTTACCCTCTTTGGAATGAGCATACGATGCACATCCCAAAGATCCTTAGGTTACTAAGATCAGGTTTCCTATTGGGTCACATCTCTATAGGACTTTTGAAATCTATATAACTATTTGGGCTTCTATTAACTAGATAGGTGGCTGTACTTAAAGCTTCCCTCCAAAAACCTTTAGATAGCCCTGAGGTGAACAAAAGGCACCTCACTTTTTCAAGGAGTGTTCGGTTCATCCTCTCGGCCACTCCATTCTGTTGAGGTGTTTTTCTAACTGTTTTATGTCTAAGGACGCCACTATCTTTACATAGTTTATCAAACTCAAAATTGCAAAACTCAAGTCCATTGTCAGTTCTCAAACCCTTAAGCTTACACCCGGTTTGGTTCTCTTCCATGGTTTTCCACTCTCTAAATCTATCTAAGGTTTCATTCTTAGTTCTAAGCAAGAAAGTCCACACATATCGAGTAAAATCATCAATGCATAAAAAATAACAATTATTTTCATGAGTTGCATGTTGTTCAGGAACCCCAAAGATCCGCATGGACATATTCTAACCTATTCTTAGATAAATGAATACCCTTATCAAATTGAAGTCTATGTTGTTTGCCAAAAACACATGTTTCACAAAAGGACATATCTGAAATAGGATTCTTACCGAGCATATCTTTGCCGTGAAGCACCTTTAGGCCCTTATGACTCATGTGGCCGAGTCTAAGATGCCATTTTTCAGTATCTGCATGGTCAGTACTTAAAGAAACATGGTTTACATTAGCACAAATATGAGATCCTATGAAGAATATATAAACCAGAAAGTTTAGAAGCAGACAATACAAGTTTGCTACCTTTATACATATTCATATTAGTTTTTTCAGCCCTATAACTACAACCAATATCACCTAAGGTACCAAGAGAAATCTTGTAACGCCCTCTGAACCAACCCTGGCTCGGAGCGCTACTTGGCTCACTCTAACTCCGATGAAAAAGACGTTTAAAACTAATTTAAAATAATTTTCATAAGCCCTAAATCATAAAATAAAACTGACACAACGAAATTTAAAACTAAATCTCCCGAAGCTCTCTTATGTCATACCTAGCTGCCTAGACTCATTAATTCCCTTACTCCTAACCTTTAAGCACCACGGCGTCCTTCCCGAAAATTTCGGCAAAGTAACGCCTGAAAATGGCGCCTCCAAAATGCTAGGTACCTGCCACGAATAAATCCCAACCAGTCCAGAATATTCTTACTCAACTATCCACATACGAAATCTCCAAATAACAGTAAAAAGAGAAACTATACTACTAACATCCCTAAGTGAAGAAAATTCACAGTATAGGGCGACGCATCACCCATAACTATGACTATATACAACAGTACAATAACTCTCAAAACATCAATCAAAAAGAAAGTTACGCAATCCCATCATTTCTACAAACAGACATTTACAATAAACTACCAAAAGACAAAGCCCATATCTCCCGAAGACCATGGTCGAGACGCCCCGACAACTGCCCGCACCGGCATACAGCGTACATCAACGACTGCGTCCCAATCCTAGCTTTCCTCGTAGCTCTAACCTGTACTCCTTTCGTCACCTGCACCACAGAACACACACACACACACACACACACGTAAGCTTACGCTTAGCAAGTAGGGGATAACAAATAAAAACATGCACAATTCACCACAACTCACACACGTAACCCTAACACATTCAGTCACTGCACTTTCTGTTGTTTCGATTCATTTATCATGTTATTAATCTTTTGCCCGTGCATCTCTCGTAGAGACCCTCCCGAGGTGCTCCACGAGCACTACTCCCCAGTGAGGCAACTCTATTTGATATCACGATTCAATCTTATAGAGACCCTCCTGAGGTGCTCCACGAGCACTACTCCCCGGCGAGGCAGCTCTATTCGATATTACGGTTTAATCTCATAGAGACCCTCCCGAGGTGCTCCACGAGCACTACTCCCCAGCGAGGCAGCTCTATTCGATATCATTGTTCACTCTATTATTATCACAACACAACACTTGTAGAGACCCTCCCGAGGTGCTCCACGAGCACTACTCCCCGTAGAGGTAGCTCTACTTGATTTCACGGTTTAGTGCAATGCATTCCTTGTAGAGACCCTCCCAAGGTGCTCCACGAGCACTACTCCCCGAGAGGCAACTCTACTCGGGATCTGTAACACCCGAAAATTTTCCTATAATGCGTATAGACCTAAGATTAAACGATTAGAGGGTTAATGTTTAGGAATGAAAGGTTTAGAAGCAATGCAAAGTGAAGAAAAAATTTGAAAATTTCAAATTTTGAAAAGTCAAAGTGGAATAAATCAACCAATAGGAAATTGTTAGAAATTTATTTAAAGAAAGAAAGGTGGTGATTTGGATGATGATTCACGATGGCTGTAAAAGAGAAAAAGGGAGGATTAAATTGTAATTTCAAATGCAATTATGTAAGGTTTGAAAACTCCATGGTTGAAAATTCAAATGTTTGAAAAGTTAAATTCAAGGAACCAATAGGATGCTAGTCATGAAATGCTTTACAAATTGGAAAAGCTAGAAGTTTAATGAAGCTTCTCACGTTGGCTGCTAAAGGAGAAAATGAGGGAGTAAATGGTAATTTTAGAAGGAAATAAAATAAAATAGTAAAAGAATAAAAGAAAAGAAAGAATACAAGTTGAAAAGTCAATCTTTTCCCTCAAATTGATAATCTCCTACGTGGAAATAAAGGGGGAAAGAGAATTAAGCCTTGGTGGCTAATTGGAAGAATGCCACTTCATGTATTGTTTGATGTTATCCATATATATATATATATATTAAGTAGTTTAATAAAGGAAAAGAAAGAAACACTTTTCTTCTCACTCCTCCAAGCCTCCCACGAATGTTTCTCTCTTGTCCCTCTTGTTTCCAGCAAACCCTCCACGCCAAAGCTTAGAATTCTCAAGGTTCTTCAAGGTAATCAATTATTTAAGTTTTAATAGTTTTAGTTTGCATGATTAGTGGTAGTAGTGATGGGTTTTATTAGAAATTGATGGAAGTTTTGAATGGTTTGTTAAACCCTAATTGGAAAATTCGAAAATTCTAAATGCTTTGCTGATTTCTTTCATTTTGTAGGATCGATTGAGCTATAACAACGTATGTATGGTTTTATTTGAAAGAAATGGGTGTTTGGTTAATGTTGGTGAAAATTGAAAATTTTGGATTTTCAGGACAGTCTTTGTTTTGTGAAAATTCTGCTATTCTGTTGAAGCTAGGTCATAAAATGGATTTGATCATTACAAACTAGACATCATAAGGTTTGCATAGCATATTGAATCATCGAATTCGGATATGTATACGATTTATGGTGAATTTTTGAAGTAGTTAAGCTTTAATGAAATCTAAAATTTTAGAAATAACAGGGCAGGTTCGGTTTTGCACAGTTTGGCTAAGCTAATGATATTGGTTTGTTGAATGGTTTTAGTCATTAAAAACTAGACTTCTCAAGGTTTAAATAACATCTTAAATCATTGAATTTGGACATATATACGATTTATTACGAATTTTTGAATCTATTGTATAAAAAAACTGGAAAATTCCTGGGTAGTTTCTATTTTTGGTAATTCTGAATCAGTGGAGAATTTGGATTGATAAATTGATCTTAGAATGTTAAAATAGACTCTTTAATGAGTCCATAGGCGTTGGAATCAACGTATTTGGATAAGTATAGATTAAATTATGATTTTTCAAAGTTGGATCAAAATCTGTGAAGGAAATATTTTGGTTTTGGTGTTTGCCAAACCTATTCCTTATTTTAGCTTGTTAAACTATTTCAATGGGGTAAAATAGACACTTTAATGAATCTATGAGATTTGGAATCGAAGCATTTTGATATGTATAGAATTAGTTATAAATTTTTAACGGTTAATGCATTGTGTTATCATCCGAATTTTAGTGAATGAATGATTTAATTGGTCATATTGTGATTAAAATCACTTGGATTTGGATCCTTAACTTGAGTTATGTATGATGTCATATTTTGGAAGTTTTTGGATAGATTACTCAAATTGGTCATTACAATAAGGGAAATTTCGGGATTTGGGGTTGAGGTTTTAAGGTTAGTTTAATTAGTTGTTAGAGTTAGTTGGTTTGTGTTAGAAATAGAGTAGGTATCCTATAGATTATATTTGGATGACTTTTAAGTGATTTTTCCCATGATTATGCTAGGTTAACAAATGAACGAGTGGACCAACTGAGTGAGCAAATACGAACACGTGCAGGAGTCCAGGTAAGTAGTGGTAGCTATTCCTTCGCCTTCGGGCCTACACCATAGAACGGTAGGGCTATTTATTTTGTGTTGCGTTGTGTGGGTTGTTTTGTTTGGTATTGCATATTTGAAGCATGCATCATGGTATAGCACGTTAGGTACGATTAATAGCATTGTTTGACATTGTGAGAATGAATGTAATTAGATAAGAAAATTGTAATTGCATCTCGAATAGTGTGCCTTGTCGGGCTGAGGTGCTGGTGTGTAGCACCCCGAATGGTACTCTATGAGAGATAACCGGCTAAAACACATATTGCATTTCGAATAGTGTGCCTTGTCGGGCTGAGGTGCTGGTGTGTAGCACCCCGAAGGGTACTCTATGAGAGATGACCGGCTAAAACATGTAATCCTGAATAGTGTGCCTTGTCGGGCTGAGGTGCTGATGTGTAGCACCCCGAGGGGACCTCTATGAAGGATGGTGGTTCGGAGTGTGGCCATCCTAGATGGTTATGGGATGCGTGCCAACTCGTTCCACACGGCTTATGAAAAATAAAGCAACGAACAGCAAATAAGCACAACTGAGTGATAGAAACTGCATGTGTTAGGATGTTTGAGCATTGCGTGTTTTGCATTCATACCTCCCTACTTGCTAAGCATTAGGCTTATGTTTTGTGTTATATGGTGTAGGTGGTGACATGTTGTAGGTGAGCTAGATGAGGGAGCCAGTATTAAGCAGCAGTTGGTGATGCATGGAGTATGCCGGTGCGGGCACTTGTCGGGGCGCCTCGACCATGGACTTCGGGAGATGTGGGCTTTGTCTTTTAGTAGTTTATTGTAAATGTCTGTTTGTAGAAATGATGGGAATACGCAACTTTCTTTTTGGTTGATGTTTTGAAAGTTATTGTATTGTTGTATATAGTCATAGTTAAGGGTTAGGCGTCGCCCTATACTGCGGATTTTCTTCATTTTGGGTTGATAGCATTTCTAGACGATATGTTGATTGTTGGAGATTTCGTAGGTTGGTTAGATGGTTAGGAGTATTCTAGATCTGGTTGGGTATAGATTTGTGTGTAGGTAATTAGCATTGTGGAGGCGCCATTTCCAGGCGTTACTTTACCGAAATTTTTGGGGAGGACGCCGTGGTGCTTAACGGTTAGGATTAAGGGGGAGTCTTGGCAGCTAGGTATAACATAAGAGAACTTCGAGAGATTTAGTTTTAAATTCAGTTGTGTCAGTTTATTTTATGTTTTGGGGTTTATGAAAATTAAATTAAATTATGTTTTAACGTGGGATTGGTTAGCAAATAGCGCTCCGAGCCAGGGTGGGTTCGGGGGCGTTGTAGGATCACTTTGCATTCCTCATTACCTCTTTACATTTAATGCTCACACTTCAAACACATGCTCACAACTCAACTCTCGTGGCTCTAACTATAATGCATGTCAACCAATGCACAAACGTGCTCACAACTCAACTCTCGTGGCTCTAACTATAATGCATGTCAACCAATGCACAACATCAAATAAAACACAACAATCAAACAACAACCAAATAAATATTCCTACCGTTCCGTGGTGTAGGCCCGTAGGCAACAAAACACACAATCCTCTACTTACCTAGCGTCCTAGCTCGCTGAGGATACTCGGTTCCCTTGCCCATCTACGGCTCGACCTACGACAAATATTCAAACTTCATTAAAATCAAGCCTACATCAACCAATTACTCTCAAACTACTATTTCTAGCCTAATCCAACTAAAACCTAACTAAACGGGCCACTAATTTGGGTTCGGTAAAAACCGACCTGAAACTTCAAACGTGCATAACTTTCGCGTCGGATATCGGAATCGAACGATTCTAGCAGGCCACGTACTCCTCTAATAACCTATTTTAACCTGCCAAAAGGAATTAAAAAAAAAAACGATCACAACTAGGCCAAAATTGGCAAAACATGATTCTTCCCTAAACTGAAAATTTCCCTTTTCTAGTTTTTCATCAATTCACATCCAATTACTCACCAATCAACTACCCTCACACCCAATTAACACAATTTAATGGAATTCCAGTGCTTAAATTAGAGAACCCGAACCCCACACATTGGGGGATTCACAGTTTTCAGCCCCAATCGGCACTCTCCCATGCCCGACCATTCACGCCGGTCTAAGCCCAGCCATTTGATGCCGAGACTAGCCAAAAATGGCTTGTGGTCAAAGCCCAAGCTGGCTCGCCATTCACAGCCTCAAGCAGAACGAAAACAGGGAAGAGAAGCTACCTGTTTTCGGTAGGGTCTGGCGCGGAGAAAGCCGAACCGAGCTCTGGCTTCAGCTCGCCGGCGTCTGCACGTCTGAACGGTGGCCGGAGCCGTGGTTGCCGTCGGAGGGAGGTCGCTCGCGCTCTTCTCTCGTCGGGGCTCGGGTTACAGAGAAGCAGAATGGCTTCTTCGTGAAGCCATTCTGTTTCTAAATATATATATTTTTATTTAATTTAGCTAAATTACTAAATTGCCCTCATCTATTTGAACTTCCGTATATCCGTTAATTTCGCGTCCACTCAACCTAAAATTTTAGAAAGCCTCTTCCAAATAAAATCCCAAGTTTTTAATAAACTAAATAACCCGTTAAATTCCATAAATTGACTCTCCAATCCTTTCTTTCTAAATTTAAATAATTTTAAGATCCATAACTTAATTAAATCTAAAGCAGTAGACATTGAGAAAAAATTCTCGGGTGTTACAAATTAGATTTCTTTTTAATTCAGGGATATACCTAACATTTGTTAATTTTACTTTCTTGTTATCATGTAAACATAGAATCACATCACCCATTCTTTTTACTTCACAAGGTTGATTATTTCCCATGTAAATAGTTTCAGAACAAGTTTCATTAAAATTAACAAGACATGATTTATTAGGAGTCATATGAAAAGAGCAACCTGAATCTAGAATCCAACGGTCATCACAAGAAATATCAGAAACATTAAGTACTTTAAACAAATCAGAATCAGAACCTAGCATGCAAGTTACATTATTTTCATTCTTATCCTTATTCTTTTGTTCCTCTAAGTATTTATAACATTGTTTTATTAAGTGTCCTTTTTTCCCACAGTGATGACAGCTCCTAGTTTCTTTCTTCTTGTTTTTATTGTTGTCCTTTTTATTCTTATTATCTTTCTTTTTGTTATTATTGTCAAAATGGTTATTCCCTTTAACAAACAAGTTATTTCTAGTACGCTTCATTTGGTTTAGCTCAAGCTCTCTAGCCTTAAGGCCCGAGATCACTAAATCCAATTGAGGTACTATTCCAGTGTATTGAAGTGAGTCTTTAACAACCTTATAACGATCAGGTAATGAATTTAAAAGGATCATTGCAAGACTAGCATTATCTAAGTTTTGTTTTGTTCATTTTAAAGACAATGTTAATTTTAAAAACTCATCTAGATTCTCATCTAGCGTTTTATTATTATCTATTTTATAAGAAAACAAATCACCTTTCAAAAACACTATATTATGCATAGAAATAACAGAGTAAAGGGATTCGAGTTTACCCCAGATGGCAAGAGGGGTTTCATTGTCATCTACCTTTCTTAACACGTCATCTGATAAGCTGAGTACTATTAAGTTGTATGTCATTTCACTAATTTCGGCCTTTTTGGCCTTTTGTTCCTCGGTCCACTTTTCCTCATTTGATTCCAATGCAATGGCCACCTTGTTGAAGGACAGAAGAGCCTGCATCTTCTTTTTCCATGACCCGAAGTCATGCTTGCCGTCAAATGACAATATTTCCATCCGAGCAGCCATAGAGTAATCGAGGTTAAAAAAACAGAGAAAACAAAAACAAATTCAGAACTCAGATTTGCTGTATTTTAATGGCAATTCAGAATTCAAACACAAAAGAAAAAAAATCCCGTGACAGAGGCAAACAGGTTGAAATTATAATACTCAAAACAGATTATGATTCAAGAATCAAAAAATGACAGATGCTAATTAACAACAGAAAATTAGCTAATCAGAAGGTTAACGAGGTCAGATTACACAGAGAAGTTAAGAACATAAAAAACAAGACACTAAATCTGCGTAAAATAGCAACGAAGAGTCCAAGTAACGATTCAACAGGCTTTGATACCACTGCTATATTTAGGCAAGATTTATGTTCTCTAATCCTCAGATCTTTAACGATAATCACAGCAAAGAAATAAAATGCAGAAAAAGAAAAAAAAGAAAACAACCGGTTTACGTGGTTCAGTTGTCACTAACGACAACCTACTACATCCACGGCAGCTCGATGCGAGTTCGAAATGCACTATCAACCTCAAATGTACAACAATAGTCCTCGGATCTCTCGGATCTCACAAATACATCATCAAGAACTCTCAAAGAATATACAATCGCATCACTCGCTCCTCAACTAGGAAAGGAAATAGAAAGAAACTAAATCCTGATGATCAAGATGATCACCACGCACAATGATCGATCATACTTTTGGAGAAATTGACATCAACAGAAGAAGAGATCGCCAAAAAAGGAAGAAGAGAACCACTCTGTAGAAAAACTGCTGCTCTCTGCTACCTCTACGAAGAAGCTGCTGCTGTATTTTATAAAAAACTGAATAGTAACTTACTTTAAGTGAAGCGGGATAGGGTTAAGCAAATGGGTTGTGAGCCGGGTCAAATCCTCCTCCATCAACTTGTGGGTTGGGCTGAGGATCCAGCCTGCAGCAACACAACAGATTGGCTTCACCTTCCAACACTCTCTTTGTAAAGCCTCGTCAAGTTCCTGCTTGTCCTCAGGAGTTATATCTTTAGCATATAATTCAGTCAAACAGTTCCTTATCCTGAAAAAGAAAGAACCTTAAAATTAGAAAATAAAAAATCTCATTCTCATAAAAGTTTCGACAAACCTAGCATGCTTTTGAAACAAATATCTTCGAACAGATCGAGCAGGATGAGCAGTTAAGACCAAATCGACTGTCTGGTTTTTCGGAGTCTCAAAAACTTCTTGCGAGGATTTCTTCAATTGTAGAAGCCTAATTAATGTTCCACACTGCGAGTCAATTTACTAGAGTTGTTTTTTTAGAAGTGGCACACGTGAAAAGGAGAAATGATGGCTGCAAAAAGAAAACCCATGAGGGCGAACTGAGAGATGAAGAAGATTCATCATGAGCACCCTGAAATCTGCAGGTCTACAAGAGAAGACTAATTGAAAGAGAAAAACTTGCATTTCCGACGAATTTCTATAGAAGAGAACTGCACGTTCGCCTTCCTCCGCCTCCACTTGGTGGAAGGTGAGAGATGAGACAAAAGAGAGATTTGACATTTTTTTATTTTATTTTTTATTTATTTAATGATTCAAAGAAATTAGTCATCTTCTTTGATTTTTTTAATAATTTTTGTCTTTTATCTAATTTTGTTTTTTTTTGTATTTTCTTTCTGATTTATTTTATTCTTATTTTGTCATTTACCAATTTAATCTTGAAATATAATATTTTATTTTATATATATAATTTTATATTTTTATCAAATTTTATTTTTTTACGACATAATTATTTATTAAGTAATTTAAATAATATTCTAATAAATATCTTCATATAATTTATTACTTTATTTTACATGTTATGATGATTTTTTTTACCTTAAAATATAATAAATTAATATATTTTGTCATTATATTTTTTTGGTCAAAATTGTTTTATAAAATATTTATATATTAGGTAATTTAAGAAATATTCTAATGAAATATCTTTATAGATTCGTTGTTTTTGTCAATTTTTATTTTTTGTTATATATTTATCTACTAAGTAATTTAAAAATTTAAATAAATCTTTATATAATGATACATATCTGGATGACTTTTAGTATTTGTATCCTGAATACTAATGATACATGTCAGTTATTTAACATATTCATTATAGCACTTTTGAAGAGTCGTGTCTATTTATCTTTTTTAGTTTACTATGATGACACGTTTTAGACGTGTCATATACTTATCATATTCTTTTTAGTATTAATAATACTAAAAATTGAATATGTAATTTTTTCGTAACCTACTGTAATAACATATGTCATATGTTTATCTTCTTTTACAGTATCTATGAAAAGTCAAAAAAAATTTTATCTCTCATTCCGTGTGCTATAATGACACATATCATACGATTAGCTAAAGTTTTGTAATATTTTTCTAAAAGTCAATATTATGTATTTTATGTAGTTTACTGTAATGACACGTGTCAAACAACACGCATGTGCATCGCACATGGATCCAACTAGTATGGATAAACGTGGTCAATGCAAGAATAATATATTAATTTAGGGTAATTATAGATTTTAACCATGTACTGTACACTTTATTTCAGTTAGCCCCCTGTACTAAAAAAACTGGCAAACCGAACCTTTACTATCATTCTATTATCAGTTCGGACATTTTGAAGATTTCCGTTAAACCCCTACGTTAATACACGTGTAGAATCAAATTTTCCTAAAAAAAAATGATATTTTCTCATTCCCTTCGTAGTCTTCTCTGCCCAAGCCCTAAATCCTGAAATTTCACCTTCGTAATTTCTCCTTTCCCTCTCTGATTTTTCCACTTTTCCAGAGCTCCAGCCCGAAATCGTGACCTTCCTCTCTCTCCGATTTGTCCAGATTCTCCAGCTCGAAATCGTGAGCTTCCCTCCCTCTCCGATTTTTCTAGTCTCCAATTTTGAACCCATCTTTTTCGTTTCCATTCAACATTTCTTCTCCAATTTTCAACCACTTTTTCTGAATTTCAGGTATCCTTTCATTCAGTTTTCTATTTTCTATTTCTCTCGCTCTCCCTCTCTCTTTCTCGGTTCTGTCTCTTTGGCTTTTTGGATATGAGTATTGTTTTTGAATGTATTCCATTGAATGTATTCCGATTGATTGAGTATTGTTTCTGAATGTATTCCGATTGAATGTATTCTGATTGCTTGAGTATTGATTCTGAATGTATTACTCCTGCATACTAGGGATGGGCAGGACCAAACCGTGAACCGGGAACCGGACCGGACCGTCAGTTTCGGTCCGGGTTTGGTCCCTATTTGATGGACCGCGGTCCGGTCTTCGGTCTAAGGCCCCTGGAACCGAGGTCCTTCGGTGCGGTCTTCGGTCCAGAGGCTGAAATCCCAAAGAACCGGAACCAGACCCGCGGACCGAATTTAAGACTCTCAGTCTGACTTATCTAAGTCTCAATCTCCCCCTTCACTCTACTGAGACTCAGCAGCTGAGTATCCCTAAATCCTAACAGGGCGAACGGCGAACGCGATTACGATCTCCCCTCGCTCTGCTGAGTATCCCTAACAGGTGAACGGCGAATGAGATTATGCGAAGTTGGAAGTCGCGAACAACCAGTCCCGAACGATGAAGTGCGAACGGTGAAGGTTCGGTGTGAACGGCGAAGTGCAAACCGAGTCCCGAACGGCGAAGTGCGAACGACGAAGATCACGGCTGATCGGCTCGCCAGGTCCTCCTCCTCAGCTTGCCTATCCTCTATCTTCGCCGAGGAGTGAGGATTCCTCACTCACCGATTCTTCGCCGAAGAGTGAGTTACTGTATGTGTTTCGATTGTGGATTTCGTTTGTGGATTTTGGCTGTTGAATATTTTTAATGTTTTTAAAAAAATAAAAAGTAAAAAGGTTGGGAGGAACCGGGACGAACTGGGACCAGACCGAAAATTTCGGTCCAGTTTCGGTTTGGTCCCGGTCCCTGCTAGAGCCGGTTTCGAGTTTTGGTAAAAATTTCCTGAAACTTCGGTCTGGTTTCGGTCCAGGCTTGGGACCAGATCGAACCGGACCATGCCCACCCCTACTGCATACTTCGGGTGCGATGTCCAGTATATTAGCCCGCTGCAAGACAATATTTCAATAGTCATTTAAACAATGTCCTTGTTAAGTGCTCTCTCTGGTGATGACATTTTTGTTTTGTATTTGTGAAATGTCTATTGAAATATTGTCTCGCAGCAAGCTAATATACTGAACATCACACCCGGAGTAACCCTAGATTTTAATGTTTTAATTTTTCAAAGTTTTGATCCAATAATTTGAAATATCTTAGTAATTTCAAAGTTTTAAACCACTGTAAATTATAATGTTTTAATCCAGTAATCTATTTTGCCTTTTTAGATTATGTTGTTTTAATTTTTTTGAAGTCTAGTCCTTAAATTTGCATAATTTTTTAACTTATCATTTTGTCTATCAGGAAATTTCAATGGCTGAATTTTCACTAGAAATTAATTATTGTGGTAAATTTGTAGTAAGCAAGGACACACAGTATGTGGGAGGCAAAAAGGAAGTTGTTGACAATTGTGATGGAGACTTATTGTCCATATTTGAGATCCACAATATGGTGAAAGAGATATGAGTACATAAATGGAAGGACTTGCATTATTGTGTGCCAGGGTATGGGCTGACAAAGGGGTTGAGGAATCTGAGAACCGACAAAGATGTACTTGCAATGGTAAAAATGGTAAATGCTAAGAGATATGTGAAAGTGTATGTGGAGGACATCGACATCAGGGATCAAGTTGGTGAAGGAAGTAGTAGTGTCTATAGTGATGGGCCTCTGACTTCTTCTAAAACTGTGGAAGATGAAATTCCTAGGTAATTTTGCTATGGTTGTTTATGATGGAGATGCTTATAATGAGGAGGATGCTGAAGATTTTTAGGACTATGAGTTCGAAAAGGAAGAGGAAGATGATGATAAGGATGAGGATGAGGAAGTTGATGATGAGGAGGAGGATGATGGTGTGGATGATGATGAGGATGAGGCAAATGATGCTGTGGAGGATGATGATGTGGAGCAGATAGATGGTAATGTCAACAGTTATGAAGAAGAAGGAAGTGAAGGTAGCTTGGACAATGTTGCTGATTCAAGATATGGTAAGATACCTTTGGAGCTTGGAATGACTTTTAGTTCATTAGCAAAAATTAAAGATATTGTTAAGAAATACGCTGTGAAGCACAGTTATCGGATTAGATTTGTGAAAAGTGAGAAGATGAGAATAAAAGCAGTATGTACAGATGGTTGTAAGTGGGTGTTGCATGCATCCAAATTAAACAACGAACAAAGTTTCCAAATAAGGACGCTCAAACATGATCACAATTGTGCACGGATTGTGCGGAATAGGATGGCTTCATCGAAGTGGATTGCTCAGGAGTACTTAAAGAGGTTTAAAAGCCAACCAGATTGGAACATTTCTTCCATTATTGAAATTGTGCAGAGGGAATTAGGCGTAACCATTACACCGATCTTGGCAACAGTATGTAAATTTGTTATTTATGACTATTCCCTTTTTCATTTTGCAGGGGTTGGTTCCTGCTCTTAAGGAGATAGTGCCCCATCATGAATATCGATTTTGCTTAAGGCACTTATACAGTAATTTCAAGAATAAGTTTCCTGGGAAGATATATAAGGAAGTCATATGGAAAGCTTTAATGGCGACGACGGAAGATGCATTCAAACGAGAAATGAACAGATTAGCAGCAATGGATAAGGCAGCCTAGACAGCTTGGTGTAAAACAGATCCAAAGTATTTGTCGAAGCATGCCTTTAGTCCAATTTCAAAATGTGATATAAGGCTCAACAACTTAAGTGAGTGTTTTAACGCTTTGATTTTGCCTGCTCGGGACAAGCCTATTTTGACCTTATTTGAGATGATACGAAGATTCTAATACAAGAATACCAGAGAAGCAGAAAGAAATGTAGTAGCTAACTGGATTACTATGTCCTCACATAAAAAATAAGCTTACAAAGTTGTAATATGCTTCACGAAACTGGTCCTATATAGTTGCAGGAGGGAATCAGTTCGAGGTCTCGGATGACAATGAGCAATATAGCGTGGACTTGAATATTCCAAGTTACAGTTGCTTTGTGTGGACTCTGACTGGAATTCCTTGTATTCATTCAATGCCTTGCATAAGGTATTTGTGACGAGAAGTTGAGGAGTATGTGCACAAATATTACCATAGACAAACCTTCTTACATATGTATTCCCACTACATTGCTCCGGTTAATGGGATGAGCATGTGGCTAGAGATTGTTTCACCTACAATCATCCCACCATTACAAAAAAAAAAAAAAAACAGCCGGGTAGACCACAAAAGAAGAGAATTAGAGATGCCGATGAGCCTGAAAGTAGTACCAATGTCTCTAAAAGGAATAGTGTGATTAGATGCTCTAAGTGCAATGGGGTGGAATATAATGGCAGGAGGTGCGAAGGAGTTAATTCAAATACATCTGCACCGACTACTCGTGGAGCTAGAAGCGGTAGAGGAAGAGGCCGAGGAAGAGGCTGAGGAAGAGAAAGAGGCAGAGGTCGAGAGGTCTAAATGTATTTTGTTTCTTTGGTACTTGCACTACTTTGGTTACTTGCACTGTTCCAGGAGAATTGTTTGATGAATTGTGATGTATTTTGTGTCTTTGGTACTTGCACTGCTTTTGGTTACTTGCACTGTGTTGTTGTTACTTGATAAATTGTGTTGTTGTTTGTGTTGTCTTTGGTACTTAACATTAGGGTCTTAATGCTTGTCCAATTATGTTTTGTAGATGAATCTTATGCAGGATAGACTCTTAATGAATCTTATGCAGGATAGGCGATAGCCTATGGTCTTATAATGGATGGATCATTTCACTTCTAGTTTTGTCTCTGTGAAACAGAGGTGTTACAATTTGTGAATATTTCTCCTTTTAAATATGGCAGGTTTCTGTTATATTTCAGATCTCACCTTATGTTAGTCTGACCCACAAGTTGTTAGTAGCAGTAGGTGAGTAGGTGTTGAGTAATTCAGAGTTTTGGTTATTTGATTTGTTTTGACTTCTATTATTTGATTATCGAAGACAAAGTGAAACTTCCACATTATCTCAGCAGTGAAGCACACTATTTACTTAAAGGAGTAAGCATAGAGTACCTGAGTTTTTACAGAGAAATGCAGCCGAAGTTCAAGCCCGATGTGACAGGGAATGCATATCAACACAACATCAACAAATACTCATGAAAACATACAAATACTCTACTTGTAATGCATATCAACACAACAAATACTCATGAAAACATCAATCCCATCATCTAGTGCAATTCCATCAAAACACCAAAACATCAATCCTATCATCTACTGCAAGTATAAACATAAGCTATAAACAAACATACACTAAATTACATAGTGATATAAACATAACCTACAAACAATACAATTGTGAGTAGCCACAACTGTAAATACGTTGTAGTTTTTTTCCTTCACTTATTCAATATAGCTTCATGGACCTGCTCCATGCTTTCTATTTCTTATCGTAACCCATTAATTATATTTTTCTCCCTCAATCCCATGGTTGCATTGTACCATGAAAAAAAATTGCATCCTCCTGATTCCATCTGTAACAAATCGCACAATTTCAACTTCATACAGGTGCAATATTGTCACATTACACAATAACTTCAACAAGATATTATAGATTAGCATTATATTACCGCATAGTATTGACAGCCAAAAAATCTTCTACCAGGATTCTCGGTGTCCATGATGTGCGAAGACGAGCTCTTGCATTGCAAAAACATTTAACATTTGACAACACTTCCGAATCATCTACAAAATTATACAATGAATATTGTATAATTGCAAACACCACTTATTTAAAGAATAATTCGTGACTATACCGATAACACACTCATTCCTTTGTGATGCATGCGAAGCCATTGTCAATTAGATTATCTCAACAACACCTACACCTCGAGCTCTAGCCTACCAGAACAAAGAATGAATGGATGAGTTATTAAAGCATCAATACATCTAGCTTTGTCATGATAGATTATAACCTTTGTAGAGTAGTTTTCTTTATGAACAATGACATGAATAGAGCACAAAAAAGAACCAAAAAAAGAGATCTCAACAACACCTATACCTACCGCTCATCAGAAGATGGGAGCTTATTTTGGTTTTCACTTAAAAAATCTCCTAAATCTTCAAAGCATAACCAATCCTGTAATTGATCCTATTAGAAAATGCATAACAAGTATTGCTTAAGAAATCCTGTAATTCTCTAATATTCACATAAGAAAATGCATAACATGTATTGCTCAAACTTACTTGATCGACCTTTAAATCCACCGTTAAAAGCTTGCCTCTGCATTGAAACCATTAAATATATTGAACTCAACTAACTTAACAAATTGAAATACATTAATCCGGAAAAAATGTTGGGAGAGTAGTTAGAGGTTACCGTAATTTCATAATGAATTTCAAATCACCAGCTCAAGGAGACCCAAACTAAATATATACCCACAAAAGAAAAACAATAGGCAACTCAAGAAAAATTGGTAGATTCAAAATAATAAAGTAGAATTCCAATAAAAGCTTTTACACTTTGCAAAGTATAATAAAGGAAGATGAGAGCTTTTACATTGTTATTCAATGTTATTACACTTTTCAAACCTTTGTTTTCTACTAACATTAAACACCCTGTTTTCACTTAAAAATCTCCTAAATCTTCAAAGCATAACCAATCCTGTAATTGATCCTATTAGAAAATGCATAACAGGTATTGCTTAAGAAATCCTGTAATTCTCTAATATTCACATAAGAAAATGCATAACATGTATTGCTCAAACTTACTTGATCGACCTTTAAATCCACCGTTAAAAGCTTGCCTCTGCATTGAAACCATTAAAATATATTGAACTCAACTAACTTAACAAATTGAAATACATTAATCCGAGAAAAAATGTTGGGGAGAGTAGTTAGAGGTTACCGTAATTTCATAATGAATTTCAAATCACCAGCTCAAGGAGACCCAAAACTAAATATATACCCACAAAAGAAAAACAATAGGCAACTCAAGAAAAATTGGTAGATAAGTGATCTCTTACACATTCAACGGAAATAGTGAAAAAAACAATGTCATTCGAAATCCAATTTTAAAGAGTTACAGAAACCCAAGAGGAAATAAAGGAAACAAAACTTTCTCCCAAATCAACAACCCATAAGGTAAAAATCAGAAACAAAAAACTGATGAAGCGAGAGAAAAGGAAAATAGAAAACTGAAGGAAATGGTACCTGAAACTCAGACGAAGGGGTTGAAAATTGGAGAAGAAAAGTTGAGTGGAAGCAAAAAAATGAGTTTTTTAGTTCTAGGCAGAAGATTGCCTTCGGGTGCTTCAAAATCGAAAAATCTCCTCGCCTTTTTCTTCGAGCCCTAAACTAAAGTTCCAGCACAATTTCCCATCGGCCTTTGTTTCTCTGGAAAATTTCTATGATTTTACTTTGAATTGATGATCTGGTGATTTAGATTTGAGCCCGTTGAATTGATTCGGGAGAAAAAAGAGATTGAGCAAAGAAGAAGACAGATTGAGCAGAGAAGATTACGAAAGGAAGGAAAAAATGGAATTTTTCCTTATAGGTTTTCAGAAATTTGATTCTGCGCGTGCATTAACGTAGGGGTTTAACAGAAATCTTCAAAAGGTCTGAACCGATAACGGAATGATAGTACAAGGTTCGGTTTGCCGGTTTTTTAATACATGGAGCTAACTGAAATAAAGTGTATAGTACATGGTTAAAATCAATAATTACCCATTAATTTATTATTCATAATTTATCTAAAAATTCTTTAATTTTATATATTTTCTAAATCAATCAAAATATACTTCCATTTATTAAAAGCAAATAAATTTTTTACCCCTTTTTTAAAATTTTTTGAGTTTTAACTCATATTCATTGTAACGCCCCGGAAATTCACCTCTATTCCCGGTTCGTTACAGGGACTACTCTGAGCTAAACGACTCACTAATTTTTCTAATCCTAACCATTAAGCACCACGGCGTCCTCCCCAAAAATTTCGGTAGAGTAACACCTGAAAATGGCGCCCCCAAAATGCTAAGTACCTGCAAACAAAAACAAATCTCAACCAATCCAGAATACTCCTACCCAACAATCCAGTCTACGAAATCTCCAAACAATCATCGTAACAGAATGAAAATGCTATCGACCAAAATGAAGAAAGTCCGCAGTATAGGGTGACATATCACCCTTAACTATGACTATATACAACCGATACAAATACCCCCACAAAAAACAAAAGGTCCTACTCCCCATCAACACCACGCTATGGCTCTTCCTGGGTCGGGTCGCCCTAACACTGTCATCAACCTGGGGCCCTGGTCGCACGCCACCAACTGCCACCAACTGCCACCTACTCCTAGTCAGATTCTCGGTACACACCCACCGGATCAGCAGTACCTACACCACAGAACACACCGTAAGCTCAAAGCTTAGCAAGTAAAGTGCTGAAAAATAAACGTGAAGCACGAAAACTTGCTATGCAATCCTAACACATGCAAGTCTCAACACACGTTGTCATCACCTCACCGCATCGCATCAACTAACTACGACTCCACATACGCATCACATCACAAACGTGCCTACAACCCACAACATGCACAAAATTCACAACTGACGTACAACTCACCAGCCGTCTGCACAGGGCTCATAATATTCGTGCCACTAACCGACAACCAGTACGAGACTCGTAACGTATTTATCATTAACCCATAACCTGCACAAGACTCATACATACACACAACTAGCCCACGTCCTACACAAGATTCACAACCTACACAAAACTATCCCACAACCTACACAGGACTCACAACCTACACAACATGCCCAACTAACGACAACTTCTTGTCCACATTCGTACCCCCAACCCTCCACGTATGCAAGACTCGCAAACGTACAACTAACAATGACTACACATACACATACGCACCTATGACCACATCACACACAAGACTCACATCCTACACACTATGACCAACTATCAGCAGCTTCTCGTCCACATCCGGACTTACGACCCACCACGTACGAAAAACTCAAAACTTACATACCATGACCCACAATCTCACCAAACTTACAACCTACGCATGACCGACTCTCCACCTACGCACAACTTACCCACAAACCTCGCAAGGCTCACCATCTACTCCCACAACCTTCACAAAGCTCACTACCTACATACAACCGTCCCACAACCCTCACAAAGCTCACTACCTACATACAACCGTCCCACAACCCTCACAAGGCTCGCTACCTACTCCCACAACCCTCACAAGCTCACTACCTACTCCCACAACCCTCACAAAGCTCACTACCTACATACAACCGTCCCACAAACCTCGCAAGGCTCACCATCTACTCCCACAACCCTCACAAAGCTCACTACCTACATACAACCGTCCCACAACCCTCACAAGCTCACTACCTACATACAACCGTCCCACAACCCTCACAAAGCTCACTACCTACATACAACCGTCCCACAACCCTCACAAGCTCACTACCTACTCCCACAACCCTCACAAAGCTCACTACCTATATACAACCGTCCCACAACCCTCACAATGCTCACTACCTACTCCCACAACCCTCACAAAGCTCATTACCTACATACAACCGTCTCACAACCCTCACAAGGCTCGCTACCTACTCCCACAACCTTCACAAAGCTCACTACCTACATACAACCGTCTCACAACTCTCACTAGGCTCGCTACCTACTCCCACAACTCTAACAAAGCTCACTACCTACTTCCACAACCCTCACAAAGCTCACTACCTACATACAACCGTCCCACAACCCTCACAAGGCTCGCTACCTACTCCCACAACCCTCACAAGGCTCGCTACCTACATACAACCGTCTTACAACCCTCACAAGGCTCGCTACCTACTCCCACAACCTTCACAAAGCTCACTACCTACATACAACCGTCCCACAACCCTCACAAGGCTCGCTACCTACTCCCACAACCCTCACAAGCTCACTACCTACTCCCACAACCCTCACAAAGCTCACTACCTACATACAACCGTCCCACAACCCTCACAAGCTCACTACCTACTCCCACAACCTTCACAAAGCTCACTACCTACTCCCACAACCCTCACAAGCTCACTACCTACTTCCACAACCCTCACAAGCTCACTACCTACTCCCACAACCCTCACAAGGCTCGCTACCTACTCCCACAACCTTCACAAAGCTCACTACCTACATACAACCGTCCCACAACCCTCACAAGGCTCGCTACCTACTCCCACAACCCTCACAAGGCTCGCTACCTACTCCCACAACCTTCACAAAGCTCACTACCTACATACAACCGTCCCACAACCCTCACAAGGCTCGCTACCTACTCCCACAACCCTCACAAGGCTCGCTACCTACTCCCACAACCTTCACAAAGCTCACTACCTACTCCCACAACCCTCACAAGCTCACTACCTACTTCCACAACCCTCACAAAGCTCACTACCTACTTCCACAACCCTCACAAGCTCACTACCTACATACAACCGTCCCACAACCCTCACAAGCTCACTACCTACATACAACCGTCCCACAACCCTCACAAGCTCACTACCTACTCCCACAACCCTCACAAGGCTCGCTACCTACTCCCACAACCTTCACAAAGCTCACTACCTACTCCCACAACCCTCACAAGGCTCGCTACCTACTCCCACAACCTTCACAAAGCTCACTACCTACATACAACCGTCCCACAACCCTCACAAGCTCACTACCTACTTCCACAACCCTCACAAGCTCACTACCTACTTCCACAACCCTCACAAGGCTCGCTACCTACTCCCACAACCCTCACAAGGCTCGCTACCTACTCCCACAACCCTCACAAGGCTCGCTACCTACTCCCACAACCCTCACAAGGCTCGCTACCTACTCCCACAACCTTCACAAAGCTCACTACCTACTCCCACAACCCTCACAAGGCTCGCTACCTACTCCCACAACCCTCACAAGGCTCGCTACCTACTCCCACAACCCTCACAAGGCTCGCTACCTACTCCCACAACCCTCACAAGCTCACTACCTACTTCCACAACCCTCACAAGGCTCGCTACCTACTCCCACAACCTTCACAAAGCTCACTACCTACTTCCACAACCCTCACAAGGCTCGCTACCTACTCCCACAACCTTCACAAAGCTCACTACCTACTTCCACAACCCTCACAAGCTCACTACCTACTCCCACAACCTTCACAAAGCTCACTACCTACTCCCACAACCCTCACAAGCTCACTACCTACTCCCACAACCTTCACAAAGCTCACTACCTACATACAACCGTCCCACAACCCTCACAAGCTCACTACCTACTTCCACAACCCTCACAAGGCTCGCTACCTACTCCCACAACCTTCACAAAGCTCACTACCTACTTCCACAACCCTCACAAGGCTCGCTACCTACTCCCACAACCCTCACAAGGCTCGCTACCTACTCCCACAACCCTCACAAAGCTCACTACCTACTCCCACAACCTTCACAAAGCTCACTACCTACTTCCACAACCCTCACAAGCTCACTACCTACATACAACCGTCCCACAACCCTCACAAGGCTCGCTACCTACTCCCACAACCCTCACAAGCTCACTACCTACATACAACCGTCCCACAACCCTCACAAAGCTCACTACCTACATACAACCGTCCCACAAACCTCGCAAGGCTCACCATCTACTCCCACAACCCTCACAAGCTCACTACCTACTTCCACAACCCTCACAAGGCTCGCTACCTACTCCCACTCAGAATTCGCGGAGCGCACCTCACCTCCGGCCCGAGTCCACTCGGAATTCGCGGAGCACATCACCTCCGGCCCGAGTCCCACTCGGAATTCGCGGAGCACATCACCTCCGGCCCTAGTCTCACTCAGAATTCGCGGAGCACATCACCTCCGGCCCGAGTCCCACTCGGAATTCGTGGAGCACCTCACCTCCGGCCCGAGTCTCACTCCGAATTCGCGGAGCACATCACCTCTGGCCCGAGTCCCACTTGAAATTCGCAGAGCACCTCACCTCCGGCTCGAGTCCCACTCAGAATTCGCAGAGCACCTCACCTCCGGCCCGAGTCCCACTCGAAATTCGTGGAGCGCACCTCACCTCCGGCCCGAGTCCCACTCAGAATTCGCGGAGCACATCACCTCCGGCCCGAGTCCCACTCGAAATTCGCGGAGCGCACCTCACCTCTGGCCCGAGTCCCACTCGGAATTCGCGGAGCACATCACCTCCGGCCCGAGTCCCACTCAGAATTCGCGGAGCACCTCACCTCCGCCCGAGTCCCACTCAGAATTCGCGGAGCACCTTACCTCCGGCCCGAGTCTCACTCGAATTCGTGGAGCACCTCACCTCCGGCCCGAGTCCCACTCGGAATTCGCGGAGCACCTCACCTCCGGCCCGAGTCCCACTCGGAATTCGCGGAGCACCTCACCTCCGGCCCGAGTCTCACTCGAATTCGTGGAGCACCTCACCTCCGGCCCGAGTCTCACTCGAATTCGTGGAGCGCACCTCACCTCCGCCCGAGTCCCACTCAGAATTCGCGGAGCACCTTACCTCCGGCCCGAGTCCACTCGGAATTCGCGGAGCACATCACCTCTGGCCCGAGTCCCACTCAGAATTCGCGGAGCACCTTACCTCCGGCCCGAGTCTCACTCGGAATTCGCGGAGCACATCACCTCCGGCCCGAGTCCCACTCGAATTCGCGGAGCACATCACCTCTGGCCCGAGTCCCACTCGGAATTCGTGGAGCACCTCACCTCCGGCCCGAGTCTCACTCGAATTCGCGGAGCACTCACCTCCGGCCCGAGTCCCACTCGAATTCGCGGAGCACCTTACCTCCGGCCCGAGTCCCACTCGGAATTCGTGGAGCACCTCACCTCCGGCCCGAGTCTCACTCGGAATTCGCGGAGCACCTCACCTCCGGCCCGAGTCTCACTCGAATTCGCGGAGCACATCACCTCCGGCCCGAGTCCCACTCGAATTCGCGGAGCACCTTACCTCCGGCCCGAGTCTCACTCGAATTCGCGGAGCACCTCACCTCCGGCCCGAGTCTCACTCGGAATTCGCGGAGCACCTTACCTCCGGCCCGAGTCCCACTCAGAATTCGCGGAGCACTCACCTCCGGCCCGAGTCTCACTCGAATTCGCGGAGCACCTTACCTCCGGCCCGAGTCTCACTCGAATTCGCGGAGCACATCACCTCCGGCCCGAGTCTCACTCGGAATTCGTGGAGCACCTCACCTCCGGCCCGAGTCTCACTCGAATTCGCGGAGCACCTTACCTCCGGCCCGAGTCTCACTCGAATTCGCGGAGCACATCACCTCCGGCCCGAGTCTCACTCGAATTCGCGGAGCACTCACCTCCGGCCCGAGTCTCACTCGAATTCGCGGAGCACTCACCTCCGGCCCGAGTCTCACTCGAATTCGCGGAGCACATCACCTCCGGCCCGAGTCTCACTCGGAATTCGCGGAGCACCTTACCTCCGGCCCGAGTCTCACTCGAATTCGCGGAGCACTCACCTCCGGCCCGAGTCTCACTCGAATTCGCGGAGCACCTCACCTCCGGCCCGAGTCTCACTCGAATTCGCGGAGCACTCACCTCCGGCCCGAGTCCCACTCGGAATTCGTGGAGCACCTCACCTCCGCCCGAGTCCCACTCAGAATTCGCGGAGCACCTCACCTCCGCCCGAGTCCCACTCAGAATTCGCGGAGCACATCACCTCCGGCCCGAGTCTCACTCGGAATTCGTGGAGCACCTCACCTCCGCCCGAGTCCCACTCGGAATTCGCGGAGCACTCACCTCCGGCCCGAGTCCCACTCAGAATTCGCGGAGCACATCACCTCCGGCCCGAGTCCCACTCGAATTCGCGGAGCACATCACCTCCGGCCCGAGTCTCACTCGAATTCGCGGAGCACATCACCTCCGGCCCGAGTCTCACTCGGAATTCGCGGAGCACTCACCTCCGGCCCGAGTCCCACTCGGAATTCGCGGAGCACCTTACCTCCGGCCCGAGTCTCACTCGGAATTCGTGGAGCACCTCACCTCCGCCCGAGTCCCACTCAGAATTCGCGGAGCACTCACCTCCGGCCCGAGTCTCACTCGAATTCGCGGAGCACCTTACCTCCGGCCCGAGTCTCACTCGAATTCGCGGAGCACATCACCTCTGGCCCGAGTCCCACTCAGAATTCGCGGAGCACTCACCTCCGGCCCGAGTCTCACTCGAATTCGCGGAGCACATCACCTCCGGCCCGAGTCCCACTCGGAATTCGCGGAGCACATCACCTCCGGCCCTAGTCTCACTCAGAATTCGCGGAGCACATCACCTCCGGCCCGAGTCTCACTCGAATTCGCGGAGCACTCACCTCCGGCCCGAGTCTCACTCGAATTCGCGGAGCACATCACCTCCGGCTCTACCTACAACAAATATTCACACTTTATTAAATCAAGCTAACATTCACCCATTTACTGTAACGACCTGGGAAGGATCGCCACGTAATTCATGACTTTACTCACTCCTTTCACTCTTTTATATATTTTTTTTTACTAAGCAGCGAAAATACTAATTCTGTAGTCACATGTAGGACATGGACAATGAAATAAGACATTTGGCTGGGGGATTTTTAAAAAAAAAGGCATCTGCCGAACTCAACGACAAAACTTCACTCTCATCTGCCGATCACTAAACAACAAGGCAGGAGAGGGCTCACATCTACCAATAAACCAAAGCTACATCTTCCAGTTATCCCGTGCATTTCACGTGATTCATTAATCACCCATCAGTAGATGTAAGTTCTCACATCAACCGACAGTCACGTGCATCCCACACAATTCATTAAACGTTCGTCGCAGATATACAAACCGCATCTGCCGATGACGTCAGCAGGAAGATAAACAAACTGTATCTGCCGATGACGTCAGCAGGAAGATAAACAAACTGTATCTGCCGATGACGTCAGCAGGAAGATAAACAAACTGTATCTGCCGATGACGTCAGCAGGAAGATAAACAAACTGTATCTGCCGATGACGTCAGCAGGAAGATAAACAAACTGTATCTGCCGATGACGTCAGCAGGAAGATAAACAAACTGTATCTGCCGATGACGTCAGCAGGAAGATAAACAAACTGTATCTGCCGATGACGTCAGCAGGAAGATAAACAAACTGTATCTGCCGATGACGTCAGCAGGAAGATAAACAAACTGTATCTGCCGATGACGTCAGCAGGAAGATAAACAAACTGTATCTGCCGATGACGTCAGCAGGAAGATAAACAAACTGTATCTGCCGATGACGTCAGCAGGAAGATAAACAAACTGTATCTGCCGATGACGTCAGCAGGAAGATAAACAAACTGTATCTGCCGATGACGTCAGCAGGAAGATAAACAAACTGTATCTGCCGATGACGTCAGCAGGAAGATAAACAAACTGTATCTGCCGATGACGTCAGCAGGAAGATAAACAAACTGTATCTGCCGATGACGTCAGCAGGAAGATAAACAAACTGTATCTGCCGATGACGTCAGCAGGAAGATAAACAAACTGTATCTGCCGATGACGTCAGCAGGAAGATAAACAAACTGTATCTGCCGATGACGTCAGCAGGAAGATAAACAAACTGTATCTGCCGATGACGTCAGCAGGAAGATAAACAAACTGTATCTGCCGATGACGTCAGCAGGAAGATAAACAAACTGTATCTGCCGATGACGTCAGCAGGAAGATAAACAAACTGTATCTGCCGATGACGTCAGCAGGAAGATAAACAAACTGTATCTGCCGATGACGTCAGCAGGAAGATAAACAAACTGTATCTGCCGATGACGTCAGCAGGAAGATAAACAAACTGTATCTGCCGATGACGTCAGCAGGAAGATAAACAAACTGTATCTGCCGATGACGTCAGCAGGAAGATAAACAAACTGTATCTGCCGATGACGTCAGCAGGAAGATAAACAAACTGTATCTGCCGATGACGTCAGCAGGAAGATAAACAAACTGTATCTGCCGATGACGTCAGCAGGAAGATAAACAAACTGTATCTGCCGATGACGTCAGCAGGAAGATAAACAAACTGTATCTGCCGATGACGTCAGCAGGAAGATAAACAAACTGTATCTGCCGATGACGTCAGCAGGAAGATAAACAAACTGTATCTGCCGATGACGTCAGCAGGAAGATAAACAAACTGTATCTGCCGATGACGTCAGCAGGAAGATAAACAAACTGTATCTGCCGATGACGTCAGCAGGAAGATAAACAAACTGTATCTGCCGATGACGTCAGCAGGAAGATAAACAAACTGTATCTGCCGATGACGTCAGCAGGAAGATAAACAAACTGTATCTGCCGATGACGTCAGCAGGAAGATAAACAAACTGTATCTGCCGATGACGTCAGCAGGAAGATAAACAAACTGTATCTGCCGATGACGTCAGCAGGAAGATAAACAAACTGTATCTGCCGATGACGTCAGCAGGAAGATAAACAAACTGTATCTGCCGATGACGTCAGCAGGAAGATAAACAAACTGTACCATCCTCTATCCAGTGAGCATCCAGATAATTTCCAATCCCAGTACTATGAAATAACTTCATTCTACTTATACTTCCATATTAAAATCATTATAATGTTCATAGAGCATAAACCAGAGAACTTATTCGCCAATCCAGCCTTCACTGTCACACTGAGCATTCTCCAACAGCCAAACTTAGACTTCCTCATTTAACTTGAATCCCTCACCTGAAAACTCGTCACCTACATCAAAGGTTTAAACTATAAGCCTATGCTTAGTAAGGAATGCAACAATAACATGAATGCATGAATGCATAATTCAGAGAAAAACGTAGTCATGAGTCTTTTCTTGTTCATAATCATTATTCCATATTCATCATTCATAACGTAATTCACATCGCTGAAACACATTCATTCGTTCGTATTATAGTCCATATCGCTGAACCATATTCGTTATTCATATCATTGTTCATGTTGCGTGGGATGAGAGAGGATTTGTGTCGGTAAAGGGGGTTCGACAGTGAGTTTGATCATGGTCCCTACTGCGGGTTGTATTCATATGTCCTACTGTGGACTGTGACATACGCCGAACCGCCCCCAACCCCCACTCATCCACGTTGTAGGGATTTTATCATCTTATCTTGTTCATGAGAGAACATGCTTTTAAAACATTTTCATGTGCATAAACATTGATAATGCATGAGCATGGGGTTCTTTAACTCGTCCAAGCTGTAGGACAGAACATTCAGCCAGTATGAAAAGCTTACTATCGAATCAATCGTCGACATAAATGCTAGACAGTAACATGAAAGAACTACTAATCATCGTACGAGTTTCTACTTAGCATCCTTTGATGTAGGGTCCTATTGACCGAGAAACCTATACATTCACTTACCTGGTCTCCTTAGCACTTTGAGCTCTTTCTCTTCAAACTTCTTCACCTAAAACATTCACATTGCAGTAGTTAAAACAAAGTCCTATAAGTTCTAACCTCAAGTCATCCTAGGGTCTAATAGACAAAGCCATCCTGAATCCTTAGTCTAACGCTCTGTGCAAAACCTGAAATCCAGGAACTGAAATAGACAGATTCGACTATCGGTTACTCAGGGTTGATTGTTTTTAAATGTTCAAAACTGATTCGGAATGACATTATCACTCTCAGATTAACAATGAACTATATTATTACCCTGTTGTTTAAGGATTTGAGTTACGGGTTCAAGCTGAAAACAGAGCTAAACGATTAACTGATAACTACATTGTCTAACTCATACCTCGAGCGTAAGGTAACCGAGAAATAGCAAGGGAACTGGTCGTCGAAGGAAGGATTACAGGCAGGCAGAGGGCGAGAGCTTGCGAGAGAAGGAATCGCCGAGGATGGAGGATGTTGGCTACAGTGAGTTAATGAGGTTTAAATCATTTCCACTTCCTTTAAATATCGGTCTAAGCCCTCTATTATTACAACTTTGCCACTCGACCTAGTTTAAACCCACATGCAATTAATTACACTTGTCTTAAAATTCTAAACCGCGAAGATTAAATATTCATGACCGTTAATACAGTTAGGAAAATTACCTAGTCGTAACTCGGGTGTTACATTTACTCTCAAACTACTATCTCTAGTATAATTCAACTAAAACCTAATTAAACGGGCCACTAATTTGGGTTCGGTAAAAACCGACCCAAAACTTCCAACGTGCATAACTTTTGCGTCGGATATCAGAATCGAACAATTTCAGCGGCCACGTACTCCTCTAATAGTCTATTTTAACATGCCAAAAGAAATTTTAAAACAAACGACCGTAGCTAGGTCAAAATGGCAAAAACCCGAACTGCCCCTTAACCCGGAATTTCCCCTTTTCTAATTTTTCATCAATTCTCATCCAATTCCTTACCAATCTATCCCCCTCATACCTAATTAACGTAAACTAACCAAAATTCAGAGGTTACACACAGAAAACCCGAGATGCCCAAATCGGGCTTACTGAATTTCGCCCAAATTGGGCTCCTCACGACCTGGCAACTAAAGCCGGCCTAATGTCTGGCAATCCCGAGCCAAGACCACCCAAAAATGGCCGGTGATCGGAGCCAAATCGGGCTCGTCACCATCGGCCACGACAGAACCGAAAACAGGGCAAGAATAGGGCTTACCGTTTGGTTTGTGCGCGGAGACTGGCCGAAAACCACACGTCACCGTCGTCTGGCCGGAGAGCGCCGGAAACCGCCAGTGGTTGCTCAGGCGATCATCGCTCCTCCCTCATCTCCGTCTCCCCTGCTCCTCTCGGCGTCGGGCTCGAACAATAGAATGACGAATGCCATTCTGTTGTTTTATTTTATTAATAATAATAATAATAATAATAATAATAATAATAATAATAATAATAATAATAATAATAATAATAATAATAATAATAATAATAATAATAATAATAATAATAATAATAATAATAATAATAATAATAATAATAATAATAATAATAATAATAATAATAATAATAATAATAATAATAATAATAATAATAATAATAATAATAATAATAATAATAATAATAATAATAATAATAATAATAATAATAATAATAATAATAATAATAATAATAATAATAATAATAATAATAATAATAATAATAATAATAATAATAATAATAATAATAATAATAATAATAATAATAATAATAATAATAATAATAATAATAATAATAATAATAATAATAATAATAATAATAATAATAATAATAATAATAATAATAATAATAATAATAATAATAATAATAATAATAATAATAATAATAATAATAATAATAATAATAATAATAATAATAATAATAATAATAATAATAATAATAATAATAATAATAATAATAATAATAATAATAATAATAATAATAATAATAATAATAATAATAATAATAATAATAATAATAATAATAATAATAATAATAATAATAATAATAATAATAATAATAATAATAATAATAATAATAATAATAATAATAATAATAATAATAATAATAATAATAATAATAATAATAATAATAATAATAATAATAATAATAATAATAATAATAATAATAATAATAATAATAATAATAATAATAATAATAATAATAATAATAATAATAATAATAATAATAATAATAATAATAATAATAATAATAATAATAATAATAATAATAATAATAATAATAATAATAATAATAATAATAATAATAATAATAATAATAATAATAATAATAATAATAATAATAATAATAATAATAATAATAATAATAATAATAATAATAATAATAATAATAATAATAATAATAATAATAATAATAATAATAATAATAATAATAATAATAATAATAATAATAATAATAATAATAATAATAATAATAATAATAATAATAATAATAATAATAATAATAATAATAATAATAATAATAATAATAATAATAATAATAATAATAATAATAATAATAATAATAATAATAATAATAATAATAATAATAATAATAATAATAATAATAATAATAATAATAATAATAATAATAATAATAATAATAATAATAATAATAATAATAATAATAATAATAATAATAATAATAATAATAATAATAATAATAATAATAATAATAATAATAATAATAATAATAATAATAATAATAATAATAATAATAATAATAATAATAATAATAATAATAATAATAATAATAATAATAATAATAATAATAATAATAATAATAATAATAATAATAATAATAATAATAATAATAATAATAATAATAATAATAATAATAATAATAATAATAATAATAATAATAATAATAATAATAATAATAATATAATAATAATAATAATAATAATAATAATAATAATAATAATAATAATAATAATAATAATAATAATAATAATAATAATAATAATAATAATAATAATAATAATAATAATAATAATAATAATAATAATAATAATAATAATAATAATAATAATAATAATAATAATAATAATAATAATAATAATAATAATAATAATAATAATAATAATAATAATAATAATAATAATAATAATAATAATAATAATAATAATAATAATAATAATAATAATTATAAATTTTTAAACAATATTATATAAAATAGACATAAAATATTATAATAAATCGTACAAGTATTGAAAAATTACGAAACCTTCCATATTATCTTCTCATGATATTATGAGCATGTGATAAACATTACAAGAAATCTGATATCGTTTGGTATGTTCTTTGTCTAGAACGGGGGTCACCACCCTCGGATCTCTAAGAACAGGGGGCGACAGAGTTTGAATAGAACGTTTTCATACTTTGAAGTTGAGATCGTTTAAAAAATTATTTTATGATATTTTTGTTAAATACCTCATACTTCGAGATTTAAAATAAATATTACCCTATTTTAAAATATGAAAATAATGAAATTATTTGATTAATGGATTGAATAAATAACAAAGATATTGGTTTATTAGGACGACTTTGAAAAACTTAGTGTAAAGTACATTTATATCTCAACATTTGATGTCATTTATAAATTAAAGTTTAAATTATTTTTTTAATAGTTAAACCTCTATCTTTTGTATTTTGCAATTTGGACATTGTTATTAATTTTTCCATTAAACTTAGAATGCGTAAACCACATTTTCAGTTTATTAGGTGTTTTAACATGATTTCAAAATCAATCCTATCTATGCAAACGTTGTTTTTATCTCTACAGAATTCAAAATTTTCATGGAAGAGATCAACAAAATTTAAAATCAAGTTAAAAATCGCGAGAGATGTTAGACATCAAGTTAAAATACATGATTAAATAGAAAACGAGATATACATGTATTGGATTTAACAAATAAATTGACGTCAATGTTGAAATCGTTGATATATGAAAGATAAAATTTTGATTTGTCTTAAAGAATAATCTAATATATAATTTGTAAGTCATCAATAACATAGACCTAAAGAACTGTAAATTTACTTAAAACTTATTATATATTTTTCATCATTTCTTCAAGAACGAATTTCAATATGATTAATGGAGAATTTACAGTAGAAATGTTAAATGAGTGGGTTTGACCTCAATTTTTCAAATGTAATTTACACTAAAACAAGACTCTTGATGTGAACCGAGGAGCGATAAATCTCATTGTCAATGACCATTATCTATTAGAAGATAAAGGAGGTCAAACGAACAAAGTTTCATATGGTTTAGTCGTGGAAACCTGAAGAAAATAGTCATCACAACATAAACAAATGACTATGAAAATAAAGAGCTTTGTAGCATGGAAGTGAGCCCCACAAAATTGGCAAAAGAAGACTCATGAGGCACGGAGTTAGGCCCCACAGATCCCCATGGATTAGAGAGAGAAGGGTAAATATCTACGCAAACTACAAAGAGATAAAGATCCACATGACTTGGTTTATGATATGATCCAAGTTCAGACCAAGTCAAAGCCTAAGTACAAAGATCCAATTGAAAATACGGGCGGCTCGGTGACTAGAGCAAGAAGCCCAAGATTATTGGAAGATCTTTTGAAGAAAGGGTGCAGCGCACATGTACACGTTATAATTAAAATGGAGGGTGCGACGCACATACACATGTAAAAATTAAAAACACATGTGTCATGCACATGTACATGTAAGAATTAAAGAGGACATGCGTCAAGCACGTGCGTATGCGAGGAATTAAAAAGTCACATACAAAGCATATGCAAATGCAAGCAAATCACGTAGGAGAGATCTTATCCTGCCGAATCTACTCAAATCAATTCAAATCATGTTCAAACGGAGTTTAAACATGAGATGACAACTAATCATGTAGAGAATCATGTCTTACACTATTTTATTAGTTATTTTATCTTTTTTTTTATTATTTAATTTAATTTTATTGTGTAGCTTATTTAATGGCAAAACTCTTTTGATTTAATATAAGAACAAGTTTAAATTAAAGATTGAGTTTTTTTTAGAGATGGTTTCTCTTTAGTTCTTTGCGAAGAACAACAATCTTCTTCAAGTCATGCTTGAAGAATCTCGCTTGATAACTTTGGTTCTTACCAACGAGTTTGGTCTAGGTCAAGCTCTTATTTTGATAGCTTCAGTTCAGCCAACAAGTGTGGCTCGGGTCAAGCTCCTGTTTTGATAACTAGGGTTCCATCGAATTCTTCGATTGGGGTCTTAGTTCCTTACTTTTATTCTTGAATCGAAAAGGCGTTTCTTTGAATTATTCTGCGTTGTTGTCGGGTCTCGGGTCCTTTCGATCCGAGGTTCGCATCAACTCTCCTGGAACGTGAAAATATTTCTAACGAACACAATGTTTAGCTCATTCAATTTTTTAGCTTTAAAGTAGTATAAACTCGTCTTATTCCTTTTTTGACGCAATATAAACTCGTCGTCTTCTGTAAAACCATAGAACTTTATAACTTGATTTAATAGAAAAATTTATTCAGATCAAAACTCTATTTCTGTCACGTCCCGAAACCCAATAGGCCGCGACTTACATAATCGTGATCATGTTCCTATTCTTGACTCGTATTATTTTTTTTTTGAAACATAAAGGAAAACTACTCGAAGGAAACTTTACTAAAATAATTGAGAACAATGTTTAATACTCATTTGAAATCCTTTGAAAATAACTTAAAACATTATTGGAAATTGAGGAGAGAATTAGGGAGATAACATTGGCGGTTTTAAGGGAAACGAAGAGGGGCAGAACGGGAAAAACAAAGGGGCCGATCGATCGGCCAAAACAGCCGATCGTTCGCCCCTACCGATTCATGCACAGCCGATCGTTCGGCTGGCTCTCGGGTCTTTAATTTTTTTTCGAAGATAGAAATTGTCGATCGATCACGCCTTCTGCCGATCGATCGGCAACCTCACTGCTCTCAGCAGTTTGCCAAGCAACACTAAGCCGATCGATCGCCCCTCTGGCCGATCGATCGTGTAACAGCCGGTTTTACGGGATTTTATTATTCCAATAAATAATGGCATTTTTGTAAATATGTCAAATTAAGTCCGTTTTGTGAACGGAAAGTTTTAATGGAGACTTAATAATAGATTGGAATTTATGGTGAAATAAGAAAATTTGAAGAAAATGGATCGATAGATCAATTAACAAAATAAGCGAATAAACAAATAGAAAATCCAAGGGAGGGCAAAATGGTCATTTAACCACTCAAACTTTTATTAAAAAGCAAATGCCTTTCACGGTTTTTCATTCTGAAAAATCGTTCTCCATAAGACTTAGAAGAATTTTTCTTCCCCTCACACGATTCCTTCTTCCGATGATTGAAGCTCCTCCGATTAACAGCGATTTCTTCACATTTTCTCCTCCAATCCTGACCCTAGGTAAGAATCTACTGTTTTGGAGCTTTAGATTTCGATTTCTAGAGTTTAAACAATTAGGTTTCGTTTAGGGTTTTGTTAAAAACGTGAAATAAGGTTTGAAATAGATAGGTTTATCGTGATTATGATTCTAATGGACGTATTTATGGTTGTTGGTGAGAGTTAGTTGGTTTAAAGAGGGTTGTTGAGAATTTGGTGGTTTGAGGTTTTAAAAACTCCATTAATGGAGGTTTAGGAATTCACGAGCACGAATTGCTCGATAAAATGCCTCAACGAGTTAAATTAGAGTCTTATGAAATTTCCTTTAGCTAGGAGTTTGTAGTTTTCGAAACTCAATAGTTTAGACTCGATTTTAATGATGAATGTTGTGAATTGCCATAGGTGAACAACGCTCGTGGACGGAGCTTGAATTGCAACCGACGCGAGTTAAGTCTTCGTGATTTGTTTGGCCGGTTTGGCCTACACCATAAGAAAGTATGTGAAATTGAGGAATTGGAGATGTAGTGTGTTTCAAGTAATTAGATTGGGTAGTTAGGCTACTTTAAGTTATAGAACTTTTAATGTTCGTTGTTTGTTTTATGTTTGTTTTCATTATTGTATTTATGCACGTCCATGCATTATGTTTCTGAATAAGCATGCAAAATAAACTTTCAAGTATGTTTTCATAAAAAAGATAACGAAAATGTATAAATGTATGTAATAACGGTCACGTCAGGGTGGTGGTTCAGACATGGCTGTCAGATGAAGCATGTTTTCCCCCCGGGTAGATACGAGGGGCCATCCAATCGTATGATGTGCCGCTTCTATCTACTGAGAGCGATGCCCTGGTGACATCTTAAATGAAATGAAGAGCGAAAAGGTAGGATGACTGCATGATTTTAAGTATTGCATACGCATAACATTCATCTGCATTTATGTAGGTTTACTGAGCTCTTTAGCTCATAGTTTAATTCTATGGTGTAGGTGACTTTGATATAGGTGAGGATGAGATTCCTCCACCCGACGCATAAGCTGGTTGAAGAGGTGTGCCCATGGGAGTGCGCTGTGCAGTTGATGCCATTTTGACCTGTGGGAGCCAAGGATAAGTATATTGGGTATTTTGGGATGTGTTCGGGCTAAAGGGTGTTAGGAAAAATGTATAGAATGTTTGGTATCTGGATAGTAGATAAATTGATAGTTTTGGTAAACTCAATTTATAAAATGTTTTGCAAAGCCTTTTATTTGGAATTTTTATGGAAATTGAATATATAGAGATGAAGTGCTATTTTGGTGTATTCTGGAAGTTCTGGGTGAATGGTGTGTAGGTACAGGGGAAAGAATATGAAGGTAGCTCTCTGGACAAAATCCAGACAGCTAGCCGATCTGTAACGACCCCAGTAGGTCTGAGACTAAACCATGACTCTTTTAGACTTATTCATATATCCTTACTAATTTTATTTAAATTATACCCTTTATATATAGTATTTTAAAAAAAAAAAAACATAACTTGGCTCAAGACATCACTCAGCAGTGAAATACATTACACATCTGCCGGCGAGCAGTGCAAAATACTTCAGCCGATGAGCAGGAACTTCAACTCTTAAACTGCATCTATCGACAAAGAAATAAACCCATATCTGTCGATCGTAATACGACAGAACTCATTACTTATTCACTTGCTTCTGCCGATCGCTAAACGACAAGCACAGGAGTTCGCTTCTGCTGGTAGTGAAAAGCTACATCATCCGGTCATCACGTGCATCTCACGTGACTCATTAGACACCACCCGATCACTAAACGACAAACACATCAATTATATCATCCGGTATTTGGAACACACTACATCTACCGATCGCTAGACGACAAAACAACATTTATATCATCAAGTATTTGAAATACCTTACATCTACCGATCGCTAGACGACAAAACAACACTTATATCATCCGATATTTGAGATACCTTACATCTACCGATCGCTAGACGATAAAACAACGCTTATATCATCCGGTGAGTAAACACTCGACACCATCCGATGACGTCAGCCAGAAGACTCAATCGTTCAACTTCTATCATTAGACATCCGCCGATGACGTCAACCGGATGATACACTCATCCGACTCCTATCACTCAGCAGTAAAACACGACAATCATCAAGCAACTTCAACCAACAGAAAAACATCCCGACTCTCATAGATTTCAACTTGGTAGGCATAAACTTTAAACGAATAAAATCATAGACTCATTCAAGATATGTGAAGCGAAGACTTAATTAAGCAGTATCATTCTATAAACTTAAATCATCCCTCGAACTCAGAGATCAAATAGACAAATCCCAACATCCCAAAGTTATAAAAAGGAATCTCATCCTACACAGACTTCAGTCTTTCATAAACCTTACTGACTTAATGTGAGCATAACTGCGGGTCAATATCGCCTGCCAGCCACAAATCTCCACCCTGAGCACCTTCCAGCAACCGAGCTTAAACATCCTCATTAGCTTTGAGATCCTCACCTGAAAACTCGTCACCTACATCATGAGGTTTTAACTATAAGCCTAATGATTAGTAAGGAATGCAAACTAACATGTATTCATGAATGTACAGTTGAGAGAAAACATGTTCATGATCATTTATCATTCTTGTTTCTGTTCATCGTTTTCATCATATGGATTAAGGGAGGATTTGTGCCGTAAAAGGGGGGTTGACAGTGATTTTGATCATATTCCCTTTCGGGTCGTATTCATGGTCCCTCTTTGGACTGTGGCATGCGTCAACCCGCCCCCAACCCTCACTTAATCATGTTGTATGAGATCGTTTTCATATTCATTCTCATATCTTGTTCATGGAGAAAACATGCTCATAAATCATTTTCATATGCTTGAGAAGTAAATCATGATGCATGACATGAATGCTCTTAAATCATCAGACTATGGAAATTATCATACTAGACAGCTAACTTCATAGACTCTAATAGAACATCACATAACATAGTTCTCAAACACCCGTAAGTCATCCAAATACAAACCGTCTTACTAACTTAAAACAAACACCAACGTAAGTAATAGACAATAGCTTAAATAATTTCTAATCATCGTATTAGTTTCTACCTAGCATCCTTATGATGTAGGGCCCTAATGGCCGGGAATCCTACACATTCACTTACCTGGTTTCCTTAGCAACTTGAGCTCCTTTCCTTTCTCCACCTAAAACATTACATTGTAGTAGTTAAATAAAAATCCTAATAATCTAACTCAAAACTAGTAAAGTCCTAACCAAGGAAGATTCCTAAAGATCTAACTTATCTCATTCAGACATTTTATTGAACACCTTGTACGCATAGAAATCCTAGTTTATCAGTAAGGGAAATCAGATTTTCTAACTACCCGAGCTCAGCCAACATTCATAATTCCTACTTATTATTATCAAAATCATAAATACTACATTATTAGCTAATAATACTCCGATTCTATTCATTATTAGGCAAACCCGAATCTCAACCTCTAGCTCAAACCAACACCTAAATGGATACTCAACCACAGCATTGTCGAAGCCTTACCTAGAAAGCTGAGTATCGGCGAGAAGGATGGAGAGTCGGTCGTTGATGAAAGGGATACTGGCTGAGAGAGAGCTCTGGAAGGACGAGAATCGCAGGGGAGAATGTCAGCTACAGTGAGGTTTAAGGTTTCCATTTTCTATTTATATTAATAAGATCCTTCATAATTACCATTTTGCCACTCCAAAATTAGAAATCAAATAAACTTTGATATTAAAATTAAATTCAAGTATTAATAATAAAGATGACAGTTAATTCTGTTAAGAAAATCACCTGGCAGAAATTGTCGAGTGTTACACGATCGATCGCCAGGAAAGGGCGATCGATCGGGTAATGCATCGTCCAGAGTCGTGGACGATAAAGTTCAGTTAAGTGTTTCAGAAAGAAAGTCATCGTCCAAAGTATGACATTATCTAAAGTATGACGTCATCTAAAGTAAGACGTCGTCGAACGTATGACGTCGTCCAACGTATGACGTCGTCTAAAGCAAGACGTCGTCCAAAGCACGACGTCGTCCAAAGTATGACGTCGTCCAGAATATAATTGTCATCCAAAGTCCCGTGGACGAACAAAGTCTGTGGGTGAGAATAGTCGTCCATTATGTGGGCGAGAACCGTAGTCTATTCGGGACGATAATGTCGTCCCTTTTCGTGGACGATTAGGAAGAAACCCGAGAGGAAATTCATTCCCACCTGCTTTATAGTTGTCGACCGATTTCTTTACAGAAGCCACGTCGACCCCTACTGTACCATTCGTCCAAACTCGATAGATAGAATTAGATACCTCTACTGTTCAATTGAAGAGATCCAAGAGGAAAAATACTATGCCTTACTGCTTTAATGAGTCATAACCCGAGGAGAATTAAACATCAACCGATTCTATGACGCCAACCGAACCCAATGTCCAACAGTTTTAGCTCTTACATTTAAATTTAGTTTATTTTTAAGTGTAAAGAGAAAAGTTCAAAAAAATTTTACGGGGTTTTAGGAATAGTAATAAGGGTAAATTTATGGGACGTTACAGTTATGGTATTAGAGCCCCCGGGTTTTAAAATCGGTTCTGTAGACTGCTCGACTACACAGCCACTACGCGGACATCCTTCCTCAACTGTAAGTACATTAAAATACTTTATTTGATTTCGATTTCTTAGAATTGTTTGTTTTAACTTTTATAGGAGTTATAGAAAAATGGTTCGAGCGAGAGACGCCAGGGACGAAGCCCTTGATAGGTTGACAGATTTGCTGGATCGTCAGACCCAGCATATGGACAGGCAAGCACAACAAATAGAGAGCCTAGTGAACCGAGAAAATCGGAGAGCCCGGGATATAGTCCTTCTGGACAATCACAGCATGGAGAGGTTTCAAAAGCTACGGCCTTCAGTATTTAACAGACAATCTACGGACCCATCTATTGCTGAGGAGTGGGTTCGAACGATGGAGGATATGTTGGATTATGCCAAAGCGGATACTGCTTAGAATGTCACGTGCGTCACTTTCCACCTGGCATTAGATGCCTGATTTTGGTGGGATTCAATTAAGGCGACTACGGACGTGACACTGATGAGGTGGGAACGGTTTAAGACCGTGTTCTTTGATAAATACTTCAGCCGTACTGTGAGGGTGGCAAAAAGAACGGAGTTCACGCAGCTGAAGCAGACCAGTACAGTTGCGGAGTATATTAGGAAGTTTGAGGCTTTATCACGGTTTGCACCGCGCTTAGTCAGCGATAATGAAGACAAGGTGCAACAGTTTATGGATGGACTAATCCCGGAGATTCGAAAGAATATCATAGTATCTGGCGTTTTAGATGTGCCCTACGAGGACATCGCGACAAGAGCCTTGGAGTTTGAGGCTACAGAATTGACCTGTGTTAAGTCAAGAGAGCCTGCTAAGGGCTTCTTTCGTGAGATCCAGCCTCAGTTATGGAATCGAGGTTGGCAACCTAGAGGATAACAACCACAGCAACAACAGCAAAGAGGCATTAAAAGGCCTTATGAGGGAGGAAAGGATCAAGACAAGGGGAAGCAAGTTCAAGGGGCTACTCAAAAGCCTATTTGTCCTAAGTGCCAGAAGAACATTACGACGATTGTCAGATGGGTACCAACAGGTGTTATCGATGCGGAGATGTAACACCCAATTCTCTCGGGTTTTGGATTTTGCTACTCAATGGCATTTTCGTAAATATTGTGAAATTAATCCCGTTTTATGAACTAGAAGTTTCGTTAGAACCCTAGAATAAGTTGGAATGTTTGGTGAAATAAGGAGGTTTGAGAGATCAAATCGATCGTTAAATAACGAAATAGAAGAGTATTAAGCAAAAAGGGCAAAACGGTAAGTTGTTAGAATAATTTTAATTAAAAGCAAATTTTTCCTTTCCTTTTCTCTCATTTTTCCCTCTGCTTCCACTGAAAGAAAAGCTCCAGAGAGCTTTTGAGGCGATTATCGAGCTCCCCTTCGACGTTTCCTCATGCCTGACGCTAGCTCCAAGCTCCTGACCAACGTTTCTCTTCCCATTTTCTTCCGCAATCACAGCTCTAGGTAAGTTTCTAACATTTTGGAAGTTAGTTCTAGGTTTTAGAGTGTTTAATCGGTTAGGGTTTCGTAAAAAAAATTGTTGAGTGAAGTTAGAAATCGTTAGTTATCGAATTGTTGGCGGATAATGGAGGTATTTATGATTAGGGAGTATAGTTAAGTAGAGTTAATGGAGCTCGACTTAGTCAATCTCGGTTTTAATGCCATGTGTTATGAATTGGCCTAGGTGAACAAAGCTCACGGATAGTGCTTGGGGTGCTAAGGACCCGAGGTAAGTCTTCGTGACTCGCTTGGCCGATTGGCCTACACCATAAGATTAGTTGTTGATTTGAGGACTTGGAGATTTTATTGCTTTAGTGTAGGTGGGATGGGTAATTTAGGATAATTGTGAGGTTAGAATGTTCTTTCTAGGTTTCATGTACTGTTTATGCTTTCTTTATATTTGATATATCGTACATGTCCATGCATCACGTTTTCAGAAGTGGCATGAAAGAAATGAACCTTTGCATATGTCTCATGAAAAGGAAAACGATTAGCGAAAAGGTAAGGATATATATGAAAAGGAAATGAATAGAGAAAAGGTAGGAATGTATATGAAAAGGAAATGAATAGCGAAAAGGTAGGAATGTATATGAAAAGAAAATGAATAGCGAAAAGGTAGGATGATTGCATGATTTTATGAAACAGCATACGCATAGCATCCATTTTTATTTACGTAGATTTACTAAGCCTTTAACTCATAGAATGTTTCTATAGTGTAGGTGATATTAAAGGAGGTAAGGATGACGTTCCTCCACACAGTCCGAGCTGGATTGACCCGTGGGAGCAAACGGTTAAGTATCTTTAGGTTTGGGTTATGATGGGCAGATGGTTGATTAGTTAGAAAAATATATAGATGACTCATTATAGGGTGTTTGGTATCTGGATAGTAGATAAATTGATGTTTTGGTAAACTCGATTTATAAAATGTTTGCTAAGCGAAAGGTAAGGATATATATGAAAAGGAAATGAATAGAGAAAAGGTAGGAATGTATATGAAAAGGAAATGAATAGCGAAAAGGTAGGAATGTATATGAAAAGAAAATGAATAGCGAAAAGGTAGGATGATTGCATGATTTTATGAAACAGCATACGCATAGCATCCATTTTATTTACGTAGATTTACTAAGCCTTTAACTCATAGAATGTTTCTATAGTGTAGGTGATATTAAAGGAGGTAAGGATGACGTTCCTCCACACAGTCCGAGCTGGATTGACCCGTGGGAGCAAACGGTTAAGTATCTTTAGGTTTGGGTATGATGGGCAGATGGTTGATTAGTTAGAAAATATATAGATGACTCAATGGAAATTGAATGTATAGAGAAGTGTTATTTTGGTGTATTCTAGGAAGTTCTGGGTGAATGGTGTGTAGGTAGAGGGGGAAAGAATATGAAGGCAGCTCTCTGGACAAAATCCAAAGAGCTAGCCGATTCGATCGCCAAGAAGGGGCGATCGATCGGGTATTGCATGGTTTAGAGTTAGAATTTTATAAGTATGGATGTCGTCCAAAGTCTGTGGATGATAAAGTTTTGGTTAAGTGTTTATGTAAGAAAGTCATCGTTCAAGTCACGTGGACGAATAAGTTTCGTGGACAAATAAGTCATGTGGACGAATAAGTCCCGTGGACAAATAAGTCACGTGGACAAATGTAGGACGAATAAGTCCCGTGGACAAATAAGTCACATGGACGAATAAGTCCCGTGGACAAATAAGCCTCATGTAGTCCACACTGTCTACGGTTTTTCTCTTCCACGCCTTCAAATGTTTTTGTCGTCCACGCCTTCTACTATTTTTGTCGTCCACGTCTTCTTCTGTTTCCGTCGTCCACGCCTTCTTAGGTTTTTGTCGTCCACGCCTTCTACTATTTTTGTCGTCCACGCCTTCTTCTGTTTCCGTCGTCCACGCCTTCTTAGGTTTCTGTCGTCCATGCCTTCTTCTGTTTCCTTCGATAAAACCCGAGAGGAAAAACACTGTACCATTCGTCCAAATCCGATAGAAAGAATATCCTCCTCCACTATTTAAATTGATGAAACCCGAGAGGAACTAAGTGTTAATTTATCCCGAGGGAAATTAAGTGATGGAACCCGAGAGGAATTTCCACACGTGAATAGTCTTTCACTGTTTGGGTTTAATTACCCTAGTACATAGTGAATAAAGGAAACGAAAAATGAAAGTTTAAATTTTATGGGATTTTAGGAATAGTGCCATGGGAAATTATGGGTCGTGACAGGAGAGATTGGCCATTATATCATGAACTGCCCATTATTGAACCGAAATCAACCAAGCAGAGATCAACAGAGCAGAGATCAGAGCAGAGTTATGCCGAGGATCTTTGCTTTCATTGAGCCTGGCGACGTCGACGATGAGGCGTAGCCTTCGGTTATCGCAGGTAGTATTTTAGTTACTAGCGTAGCTGTATTTTCTTTGATAGACACGGGAGCTACGCACTCCTTCATTTCAACTGCTTGCATGACTATATTGGGGTTAGTGTCTGAGTTGGCAGAATATGAGTATAAAGTAATGCTGCTTTCGGGAGCGTATATGCTGTCCGATCGTATCTTCCAAGGCAACGTTGTCTCGATAGGGATTAATACCCTCCATGCTTGCCTGATAGTTATTAGCATAGAGCGGTACGATTTTATTTTGGGGATTGACTGGCTATCACGCCATTTCGCTACCATTAACTGCCGATCCAGGTTAGTGACTTTTCGGCCCCCGGATAAAATAGAGTTTTCATATCAGGCAATGAATAGCCCACAACTTTGGACGACGTTATCGCCCACAACTTTGGGTGATAACACATAGCCTTAGTCGACAGACTAAGTCTCTAGAATTAATTTCTACATCATTCGGTCGACAAATTCGACCGAATGGAACAGAGAGACTTGGAAATAACTCGAAAGACATATATACACCACCAATCGATCGGTTACCCCAGGCGATCGATCGGCTATCTCTCTGTTTGATGATTTACTTCATTTGACACAGAAAGCTTTAAACCTCCAGAACCCGATTCAAAATATAATTTTAAAACGTGTTAGAAAACACGACAGAAGCTAGAAAGGCATGACAGAGTTCAAGAATTCAAGCTGCATGGATAGCTCAAAAACTCGAGACAATCCATGCACAACCTGAAAGGGAAGACTCCAACAGTTCCAGAATAATTCAAAATACATATTCAACTGTCAAATAGAGGTTTTAAAACATCGACAGAAAGTTTATACATCCTTTTAAAAATGTCAATCGTTGTACAGAATCTGGACATATACTTCAAGAATTCACCAGACAGAAGTTGTAAAACATCAACACTAAATCTATACATCATTTTAAAATCCCAACAGAAACTATACTAACATGAACTCCATTTTTAAAAACTTCACTCTCTCGGGTCAGAAATATGTCTGGCTGCCACAAACACCCCCCAAAAGCTCGAGCCACCAACCACTTATTCGTTGGCCTGAGGTACAAAGTCCTCATCTGGAGGATCCATACCTACATCAGGGAGTTCAACTATGAGCCTAAAGCTCAATAAGAACATAAAAATGCAGTGGTGCATATGCTATGCATGAACTTTCGAAATACAGTGACATCACATTACATTACTTTTATTTGTTAGGAGGGCATAAATGGGGCTTATAGGGGAACTGACGAGTGCACTATCAGGCACATTACAAGAATACAGAATAGAACAGAACAAGGGGCCAGTCCCCATCCCACACTAAACCGAACATTACATTATATGTTTTATCTTTCTTAACTTCAAACCGTGTGCATAAAACATTTGCATGACTTTGGAGAAGAACGTGTATGCATGAACATTCATTGTGCATAGACTTAACATTCTGAAAAATAACGGTTCAAAGCACACATATATAACAGGAAATCTAAACCATGCATTGAGCATGGCACCAAACTTGTGGCCGAATCATCGACCTAACTACCCAATGATAATCCCGACGACATTTTTAGCCTAGTATCTCCGTGATGTAGGGCCTTAAGGGCTAACCTACGTGTATGAACTTACCTGTTGTCTGTGAAGTTGCAAGCTTTGTTCGTGTAAATGTCCTCGGCGATTCACGAACCTAAATCATGCACAATCAGACATTAACCCTAAACTTCAGCAAACTAACGTTTTGACTTGTCCAAACACGTTAGCTTTAGTAGATGCTTACCTTAGGCAGAGAAATAGAAAGAAACTGAGGAGATCAGAGGAGCTTCGATGGTCGTTTGTCATCTGGAAGAGAGAATGCAGAGAGGAGTGGAGAGAACAGAGAAGAGAAGTGAGGAGGGTTTCATATAGGAGGAAGAACATATCTTGTTCAACAAGTTGAAAACTTCACATCCATCCATTGGCTTCCTCCCACCAACCTTAATTGGCTTCCTAATTTGCCCCTAATTGGTTTCCAACTAATTTGTTAATTAGTTCGTCAATTTGGTTTTTCCATTAAACACTCCGACAAATTTATTAAAACATTCATTGTATTAATATAAAATTCATCCCGCTAAATGATTTGGGAAATAATTACATGGCCAAAAATGCCGGGTGTTACATTCCACCCACCTTAACAAAAAATTTGTCCCCAAAATTTGCTTAAGCGAACAGCTCCGGATATTAGGCTCTAACGTCCTACTATCTTTCCCAAATGGCTTCCTCCACGTTATGATTGCGCCATAAAAATTTCACCGATGGGACCACTCTGTTGTGCAACACTTTGAGCGAGGAATCCAAAATCTTTATAGGCCTTTCTTTATGTCAGCGTCGACATGATATCAACGTCTACCGTTTCCACGATCTGAGTTGGATGTCGCACACATTTTCTCAGCATCGAAACGTGAAAGACGTTGTGAACTCCATCCATAGACCCTGGCAACTGTAGTCTGTAAGCCATACTCCAAACTTTCTTCAAGATGGGAAAGGGCCCAACAAACCTTGGACTTAGCTTCCCTTTTTTGCCAAACCCCATCACGCCCTTGAAAGGCAACACCTTCAAGAATACTTCATCGCCTTCAGCAAACTCCAAGTCTCTTCTCCTATGGTCCGCGTAACTCTTCTGTCGACTCTGAGTAGTTTTTATTCGTTGTCTGATAGCAGTCACCACCTCGGACATCTGCTATAATAACTCAGGGCCGATAAACTTGGCTTCTCCAACTTCGTCCTAGTACAATGGAGATCTACACTTCCTGCCGTAAAGAGCTTCATATGGAGTCATACCGATCGTAACCTGGTAGCTATTGTTATAAGCGAACTCCACTAACAGCAAGTATCTACTCCAAGGAGCATGGAATTCCAACACGCAGGACCTTAACATATCCTCCAATATCTGAATCGTTCTCTCCGATTGTCCGTCCGTCTGTGGATGAAATGCAATGCTGAAATTTAACTTGGTACCCAAGGAGTTTTGCAAGCTTTTCCAGAACCTTGACGTGAACCTAGGGTTTCGGTCAGATACAATTGATACTGTAACACCCGATTTTACTGGTTTTTGAATTGTGCGCGCAATGACAATTTTGTAAATAATTGAAATATGTCCGTTTTACGAACCGAGAGTTTTAATGGAATCCTTATAATTAATATGAATTTTGTGAGAATTATGGGAATTTAAGGAATTCAAACCGAGATATAATGCTTAAGTTTCCGGTTTTGACCCTACGGAGATTTAATTCGTAGAAATAGCAAAATAAATCCGTTTGACGAACGGAAGGTTTTATTAGGGCTCTAGGAATAAATTAGAATTATTGGTGAAATAAGGAAGTTTTAGAGAAACCGAATCGATAGCCGAACAATAGAATAAACGGGAGATTGAACCCCCCTCACTTTCTCTAACACTTCACGTTATTTCTCTCCTCTCCCTCTTCACGGCGACTCCCTTCTCCTCAACGGCGATTCCTCCTCCTCATCAATGATTCTTCTTCCGTTCATCGAGGTTCTTCACGTTTTCTCTTCCCCTCGCGATTCTAGGTGAGTTTCTAGTGTTTCCCGACGTTAGTTCTCGATTTCTAGGATGTTTAACATTTAGGGTTTTGTTAGATTTTGTTGAAAATGGTCGGGTTTTGTTAGGAAACGTTAGAAATTACTTTGTTAACGTTTATTGGGCAAAATAATGGATGATTTGGGAGTTTGTTTGGAAAAATCGGTTATGGAGCTTTGGAAAACCTCCATTAATGGAGTTTGAGGATTTGTGAACGTGAGTTGCTCGATGAAATGCCCGAGAGAAATTTATTAGAGTTTTAGGAAATTTCCTTTAGTTAGGTGTGACGACCCCCGACCAATCGCGGGGCCGGCGAGCCTCACTCCTGACATTTAAAACGTGACATATTTTTTTTTTTTTGAACTTTTAAAAACTTAAAATAGAGGACATAAAATTGAAGGCATAAAATGGAAGACATAAATTGGATGAAAGAAGTGGAAGACGTGGGCAAAAGATGTGGGATGGAAGATGTAAGGTGGAAGATGTAAGTGAATGACGTAAGGTGGAAGGTGGAAGATGTAGGGTGGGAGATGTAAGGTGGAAGATGTAGGTGGAAGATGTAAGGTGGAAGATGTAAGGTGGAAGATGTAAGGTGGAAGATGTAAGGTGGAAGATGTAGGTGGAAGATGTAAGGTGGAAGATGTAGGTGGAAGATGTAGGTGGAAGATGTAGGTGGAAGATGTAAGGTGGAAGATGTAAGGTGGAAGATGTAGGTGGAAGATGTAAGGTGGAAGATGTAAGGTGGAAGATGTAGGTGGAAGATGTGAGGTGGAAGATGTAAGGTGGAAGATGTAAAGTGGAAGATGTAGGTGGAAGATGTAGGTGGAAGATGTAGGTGGAAGATGTAGGTGGAAGATGTAAGGTGGAAGATGTAGGTGGAAGATGTGAGGTGGAAGATGTAAAGTGGAAGATGTAAGGTGGAAGATGTAGGTGGAAGATGTAAGGTGGAAGATGTAAGGTGGAAGATGTAGGTGGAAGATGTAGGTGGAAGATGTAGGTGGAAGATGTAGGTGGAAGATGTAGGTGGAAGATGTAAAGTGGAAGATGTAGGTGGAAGATGTGAGGTGGAAGATGTAGGTGGAAGATGTAAAGTGGAAGATGTAGGTGGAAGATGTAGGTGGAAGATGTCAGGTGGAAGATGTCAGGTGGAAGATGTAAGGTGGAAGATGTCAGGTGGAAGATGTAAGGTGGAAGATGTCAGGTGGAAGATGTCAGGTGGAAGATGTGAGGTGGAAGATGTAGGTGGAAGATGTAAGGTGGAAGATGTAGGTGGAAGATGTCAGGTGGAAGATGTAAGGTGGAAGATGTCAGGTGGAAGATGTAAGGTGGAAGATGTGAGGTGGAAGATGTAGGTGGAAGATGTAAAGTGGAAGATGTAAAGTGGAAGATGTAGGTGGAAGATGTGAGGTGGAAGATGTGAGGTGGAAGATGTAGGTGGAAGATGTCAGGTGGAAGATGTGAGGTGGAAGATGTAAGGTGGAAGATGTCAGGTGGAAGATGTAAGGTGGAAGATGTAAGGTGGAAGATGTAAAGTGGAAGATGTAAGGTGGAAGATGTAGGTGGAAGATGTAAAGTGGAAGATGTAAAGTGGAAGATGTAGGTGGAAGATGTAAAGTGGAAGATGTAAGGTGGAAGATGTAAAGTGGAAGATGTAGGTGGAAGATGTAAAGTGGAAGATGTAGGTGGAAGATGTAGGTGGAAGATGTAAGGTGGAAGATGTGAGGTGGAAGATGTGAGGTGGAAGATGTAAGGTGGAAGATGTCAGGTGGAAGATGTAAAGTGGAAGATGTAGGTGGAAGATGTGAGGTGGAAGATGTGAGGTGGAAGATGTAGGTGGAAGATGTAAAGTGGAAGATGTAGGTGGAAGATGTCAGGTGGAAGATGTAAAGTGGAAGATGTAGGTGGAAGATGTGAGGTGGAAGATGTAAGGTGGAAGATGTAAGGTGGAAGATGTAAAGTGGAAGATGTAAGGTGGAAGATGTAAAGTGGAAGATGTAAAGTGGAAGATGTAAGGTGGAAGATGTCAGGTGGAAGATGTAGGTGGAAGATGTCAGGTGGAAGATGTAGGTGGAAGATGTAAAGTGGAAGATGTAAGGTGGAAGATGTAAAGTGGAAGATGTAGGTGGAAGATGTAGGTGGAAGATGTAAGGTGGAAGATGTAGGTGGAAGATGTAAAGTGGAAGATGTAAAGTGGAAGATGTAAAGTGGAAGATGTAAAGTGGAAGATGTAGGTGGAAGATGTCAGGTGGAAGATGTGAGGTGGAAGATGTAGGTGGAAGATGTAAAGTGGCCGATAGCATTTGAAGCTACTCTTGCGACACTGTTCAAGGATTCTCATGCGATAGTATTTACGGTTGTCTCTGCCGATGGAGTTCAAAGTTTACATCTGCCGATGGCATTTTAAAGAAATCGTGCGATGGCGTTTAAAGAAACTCGTGCGATGGCGTTTAAAGATGTCATGCCGATTGCTTTGTAGCTGCATCTGCCGATGTCGTTCAAGGTTTCTCATGCCGATCACTAGACGACAAAACTCCAAGGACTCATCTGCCAATAGCTTACGAAGATTCAAATGCCGATGGCATTCAAAGACTCATCTGCGATGGCCCTACAAGATGCAAATACCGATGGGGTCTTACACTTCAAATACCGATGAAGTTTTACACTCCAAATACCGATGGCATCCAAAGATTCTTATAACGATGAATATGAAGACTCTTTTGCCGATGGTATTCCTGCTGATGACATATTAAGTCAGCTGCCGATTACATTTGAAGCCTCATATGCCGATGGCTCTACAAGTTGCATTTACCGATGACGTGGCATTATTTTAAACTGTCTCTGCCGATGCATTTCCGCCAGAATTCAAAGCCAGCCGCGAAGCTACAGTGACGTCGTTTTCAAGCTTTAACTCCAGAACATTAATGGCGACGACGAACAACACTTTCAGATGCAACGGATAAATGTTTCGTACGGATGCTTCCCAACGGTAACATTTTCTCATTTGAAGATAGATGCATTCAATTCGGAGAAGAAGAATATACAGAGTATATAAGTCAAGCTCAAAACACGAAGGAAGAACTTTTGCGAATTTTCAATTGATAGCCCTAAGCTGCAAAAGTTTTCATACTCTGTAATCACTGTACATCTCTCTAAACTCGAACTTGAGATTTCTGCTGTGAGAGTGTAGTCTGTGATCAATTTCACAAACACAAATTATTTGTAAAGGCAGTGGATTGACGCCCGGCAAGTTCAATCCAGAATTGTAAAGGCAATTGATCGGAGCCCGGAATCCCGATCTAGTCATTCTCGTGAGGAGAAGGTTAAGGATCTTCAAGGGGTGAGCCTTGAAGCGTGGACGTAGGCAGTTTGGCCGAACCACGTAAAAAATACTGGTGTCGAATTTCTCTCTCTCTCTCTCTTTACATTATTTGAGCACTTGTGTTAAATTTAAGTTTTAATCAAGAAGAGAAATTAAGTTTAATTTTAGTAAAATTAAAAAGTCTAATTCACCCCCCTCTTAGACAATTACGGTCCTACAATTGGTATCAGAGCAAGGTTTATATATTGTCTAAGTTGTCTATCTGAGATATACTGTGATATCTGTAATGGCATTCAACACACATTCTGCACAAATGGAAGGTCAGTCTACCACTAGACCTCCATTCTTTGATGGTATTGATTATGTGTACTGGAAGACTAGAATGAGAACTTATGTTCAGGCTATAGACTATGACATATGGAATAACATAGAAAATGGTCCATATATAGCTTTTAAAACAGAAAATGGTATTAGGATACCCAAAGCCTCTCACGAACTGAATGATAGTGATAAGAAGAATTTGAGCCTGAATGCAAAGGCAATAAACACCTTGTACTGTGCTCTGAATAGAGACGAGTTTAATAGAGTACAAGGGTGTGAGAGTGCTCAAGAAATTTGGCACTTATTAGAGGTCACACACGAAGGCACAAATCAGGTCAAAGAGAGTAAACTGAGCATGTTAGTTCATGAATATGAACTGTTTTCTGTGGAAAAAGGAGAAACCATTAGTTCCATGTTTACTCGATTTACTAACATTACTAATGGTCTTAAAGCTTTTGGTAAGATTTACTCAGGTGAAGAACAGGTAAGGAAAATTCTGAGATGCCTACCGAGAGCATGGCAACCAAAGGTGACTGCCATTCAGGAAGCTAAGGATCTCAAAACTTTGAAGCTTGAGGAGCTCATTGGATCTCTCATGACGCATGAGATCACAATGAGGGAAAACGAAAAGGAGGACCTCAAGAGAAAGAGGTCTCTAAGAGAAAGGATATTGCCCTGAAGATCTCCTCTGCCTCCTCCAGTAAACATGAAGAATCTGATGAGGAAGAAGTTGATGAAGATGATGAGGATATAGCTCTCATCACTAGGAGGTTCAGCAAATTCCTCCAAAGGAAGAGAATGCAGGGAAGAAGATTCCAAAAGGGTGAAAAACCTCAAAAGGAGAAGGAAATCACCTGTTTTGGGTGCGGCAAGCCTGGCCATATGAAGGCAGATTGTCCTCAGGCGAAGAAATATCCCAAAAAGTTCAAGAAGAAGGCCATGAAGGCAACCTGGGATGAATGTGAAAGTGACACTTCCTCTTCAGAAGATGAGGAAGTTGCTAACCTCTGTTTTATGGCTCACGAAGATAAGGTTAGTTCTATATCTCCTTGTACCTTAAGTGACAGTGAAATTGATGACGATGATGGAGATATAGTAGATGCTTTTAATGATCTAGTAAAACAATTCAGCATGTTAAAGACTAAGTACAATGCATTGAAAAAGGAAAATGCAAGCTTAATTGAGAAGCAAGAAAATGAAAACAATCAGCTTGAAAAGGAAGTGTATGAACTGAAAAAGAAAAATGAATTTTTAGACTATTTTGTTAAGAAATTGACTCTTAGTAGTAATAAACTGAACATGTTGATAAGTGATCAAAGAATGCAAGTCGATAAAACTGGCTTAGGGTATGACAGGTTTTGCAAAAAGAAATCTTATAAGAATTACTTTGTTAAGTCAACTGTCTGCCATATGTGTAATGAAGTAGGACATAAGTCTTTTGTATGTCCTTTAAAAATAAACAGTATGAAATCAGGTAGCAAATTACAATGGGTTCCTAAGGGAACCAGGCCTAACTCTAGGACCCAAAAGATTTGGGTACCTAAGAAGACAACCTGATTTCTGTTTGCAGGTTGAGTGTTCTCCTGGAAAGAACCAGTGGTACCTCGACAGTGGATGCTCGAGGCATATGACAGGAGACTCAACCATGTTTGCCTCTGTCAACAAAAAGAAAGGAAGTGTTACTTTTGGTGGAAACCAAAAGGGCAAAATTGTTGGCATCGGCAATATAGGTAACAGTTTTAATCCGTCTATTGAAAATGTGCTTTTAGTTGAAGGGTTAAAGCATAATCTGCTTAGTATTAGCCAGTTATGTGATAAAGGATATGAAGTGATTTTTAAATCTAACTCCTGCATAATTAAAGATGCATCTAATGATAAAACTCTGTTCTCTGGTTATAGAAAAGAAAATATCTATGTTATTGATATGGATGTTGTTGAGCATGTTAATGAGAAATGCTTTGCTGTTAATTCTTCTCATGATGCTTGGATTTGGCATAGAAGATTAGGACACGTAGGAATGGATACCTTAGCTAAGATTACTAAGGATAATTTAGTTAGAGGGATTCCTAAGATATCCTTTGAAAAGGATAAAGTCTGTGAGGCTTGTCAAATGGGCAAGCAGATCAAATCTTCTTTTAAATCTAAGAGTGTGATATCTACCTCTAAGCCCCTCCAACTCCTTCACATGGACCTTTTCGGTCCTTCCAATATAGCAAGTCTAGGTGGCAAATTCTATGCCTTTGTCATTGTTGATGACTTCTCTAGGTTTTCTTGGGTGTTCTTTTTAAAGTCTAAGGATGAGACTTTTGACACCTTCTCTAGTTTTAGGAAAAGAGTTCAAAATGAAAAGGAGCTCACCATTATTGCTATTCGTAGTGATCATGGTGGAGAATTTGAAAATGAAAGATTTGAACTCCTGTGTCTCAAACATGGAATTGAGCACAACTTTTCATCTCCTAGAACCCCTCAGCAAAATGGTGTTGTTGAGAGGAAAAATAGATCTCTCCAAGAACTTGCCCGAACCATGCTAAATGAGAATTCCCTTCCCAAATACTTCTGGGCTGAAGCTGTTGCTACAGCTTGCTATGTTCTTAATAGAGTCTCCATAAGGCCAATCTTAAAGAAAACTCCATATGAACTCTGGAGTGGAAAAACTCCTTCTGTTAAGTATTTTAAAGCCTTTGGCAGTAAATGCTTCATCCTTAACACTAAGGATAACTTAGGGAAATTCGATTCCAAATCCGATCTTGGAATTTTTCTTGGTTATTCCTTGTCCAGTAAAGCATACAGAGTTTTCAATAAGAGAACTCTTGTTGTAGAGGAATCTGTTCATGTCAACTTTGATGAGACCCCTCAACCCACAATCAATGTGGATGAGGATGATGTTTTGGACAATCAACTTGACTCTCTTTCTTTGGAAAAATCTACTGATCCCTCTCCTATAGAACCATCCTCTAGTTCTCTAAAAATTGTTCCTGTTAAAGATGAATCTGCAGATCTACCTAGAGATTGGAAATATATTAGAAGTCATCCAATAGAGGAAATTTTAGGTGATCCTTCTTTAGGAGTTAAGACTAGATCCTCTCTTAGGAATCTCTGTGCCAATGTGGCATTTATCTCTCAAATAGAACCTAAGAAGTTTGAAGAGGCCGAGAGTGACGAAAATTGGATTATGGCCATGCAAGAAGAGTTAAATCAGTTTGAAAGGAGCAAGGTATGGGAACTTGTTCCACGGCCTAAGGATCATCCCATTATAGGAACCAAATGGGTATTTAAGAATAAATTGGATGAAAATGGGATTGTTATAAGAAACAAGGCTAGACTAGTTGCTAAGGGATACTCTCAGGAAGAGGGTATTGATTTGAGGAATCTTTTGCCCCTGTAGCTAGACTAGAGTCAATTAGGATGCTTCTAGCTTTTGCCTGCTACAAAAACTTCACACTCTTTCAAATGGATGTAAAGAGTGCCTTTTTAAATGGATATATTATGGAAGAAGTTTATGTAGAGCAGCCTTTAGGTTTTGAATCATTTGATAAACCCAGTCATGTCTACAAACTTAGAAAAGCTCTTTATGGTCTTAAACAGGCTCCTAGAGCTTGGTATGACAGGTTGAAGAATTTCCTTGAAGAAAGAAATTTCAAAAAGGGTAACTCTGATTCAACCCTGTTTACCATGCAAAAGGACAATGATATTTTGCTGGTTCAAATTTATGGCGATGACATCATTTTTGGATCAACCAATGTCAACTTGTGTAATGAGTTTTCCTCCCTCATGCAAAGTGAATTTGAAATGAGTATGATGGGGGAGTTAAAGTTTTTCTTAGGATTCCAGATTAGTCAGTCTCTTGATGGAATTTTCTTCTGTCAAGAAAAGTATATTAAGGAACTCCTTAAGCGATTTGGTTTAGAATCTGTCAAACCTTCTAGAACTCCCATGAGTACCACAACCAAATTGGATAAAGATGAAAATGGAATAAATGTGGATATAAAGAAATATCGTGGTATGATCGGATCTTTGCTATACCTAACTGCCAGTAGACCAGACATTCTGTTTAGCGTATGTCTCTGTGCTAGGTTTCAAGCTGCCCCTAAGGAGTCTCACTTATCTGCTGTTAAACGGATTTTTAAATATCTAAGTGGGACAATTGACTTAGGACTCTGGTATCCGAAAGGTACCTCTTTTGATCTTATAGGATATTCTGATTCTGACTATGCTGGTAGTCTTATTGATAGAAAAAGCACTAGTCGCACTTGTCAGTTCCTAGGAGAATCTCTAGTGTCTTGGTATTCGAAGAAACAGAATTCTGTTGCATTGTCAACTGCTGAGAGTGAATATATTGCTGCTGGTAGTTGTTGTGCACAAATGCTTTGGATGAAACAGACTTTGGAAGATTACAATCTGTTTTATGATAGGATTCCTATTCGGTGTGATAACACCAGTGCCATTAACATTTCTAAAAATCCTATTCAACACTCTAGAACAAAGCACATAGATGTCAGATATCACTTCATCCGAGATCATGTTCAAAGAGGTGATATTTCTTTAGAATTCGTTAACTCTGTAGATCAATTAGCAGACATTTTTACTAAGCCTCTAGATGAGAAAACCTTCAATAATATAAGAATAAGGTTAGGACTCATTCGGGTTGAGAAAAACTAAGGCTCTTCCTCTGTTGGTAAATCTTAAGTGTTAGAGTTTTCCTTTTCTGTGAAGGCATCGGTAGATGCCGTTCTAGTCTCTAAGGATCGGCAGATGCATTTCTATCGGTAGATGAAATGTTTTCCTTAATCTGCCGCCACGTGCTCTCCATCGAAAGATATCGGTGTTACACGTGTGACTTCTTAGTCGGGCAACTCTGTTTGTCTTTTAAACTCGTCTTTCACTGCCGACTCACTTCATCTTTCGCGCTCTTTCTGAAACCCCTGCCCTACCAAACCTTCTCTGTCGAATTCTCTACAAGAAATGGAATCTCAAGGACAATCATCTCGTACCGTTCCCAAACCAGCAAAGAAGAAGGTCAATGTTTATGCTCGAGAGATTCCTCGTGGCACAGAGTGGCCATCTTTCTACTTTGTCTCTCAAGCTACTGAGGTAAAATATCTCAATGATTATCAGTACCGATCGTTGATTCTTAGTAAGGTCTTTTCTTTGAAAAGCTAGTTGGTTTGGACATTATTGAACCCTTGACGGATCTGGGGTTAATAGGTTTATTTGAAACCGAATCTTTCTACTACCCAGAAGCAATTAAAATGTTTTATGCAAACCTTAGCTTTGCCTCTGATCACCCGTCCATTTCGAGTTATGTTTATAATAAACACATTGTGATCACTCCTCAGTCCATCAATGCCCTTCTGGGTGCTTCTCATTTGGACAACTGCCCTTTCAAGTATGTGACAGGGCATGAGCTACCTTTCATTGGAACGTCTGATGGAGATCAATTTCTTAGAGAAATTGCAGTGGACCCCAACCAAACATATGATCAATTAAAAGGCAATCATCTGCTACCTAGAGCCAAACTATTCCGTCATATGATTGACTTCAATATTGTTCCCAAGGGTGGACATTATAACGAGGTGAGCGCATTGGAACTATTTGTTCTGTTTGCCCTCTACTTTAAAAGACCCTTCAACATTGGCTACATAGTTATTCGAAGGATGATTCTTGCCGTTTCCTCCAAGGTTTCTTCCTTACCGTATAATTTGCTTCTTATGCGGTTATTTGTCAAGCTGGACATTGCTTTTCCTGAGGAGATTGCACCTGTGGTTCTTAAGGACGGAAATTATTATTCCCAAATCACTCTAAGCAAGATGGGAATTAATTTTGTCAGCAAGGAAAAGCCAATCATGAAAAAGCCGAAGCAAAAGGCTACTATGGCAGTTCCTGTCAGGCGTGGTAAGAGGAAACTTATCCTGCCAGAGGAATCTGCTGAAGAAGAAGGTGCTTCAGGTCTTCCTGTCAGTGCCATTTCCCCTTCCCTTTCTAGGGAGTCTAGCTCAGAACCAGAACCTTCTCCTCTGAAGCGTAGGCACAAAACTACTTCCTCCTCTACAGCATCTCTCTCAGAGGCAACCTCTGTTCCCTCTCTTTTGCCTCCTCCAATTCCAGAACAACCTCAATCACCTCCCCCTTCTCTTATCTTGCCTTCTCAGCCTGCCTTTCCCTCCATCTCTCCACTGATGCAAGCCATTACTTCAATTTTCCAACATGGCCCCCCACCAGTACCATCAGCTCCACCTCACTCTCCAATCAGATTGCCCTCACCAGCTCCTCCATCACCTGTCCAACCAGCTCCTCCATCCCCTCCACTCCTTCCTGCTCTGCCATCCATACCAACCACTCCTCTAACCTATCAGAGGAGATTCTCACTGAATGAGACTCGATATTCTGAGCACAAAGCCTTGTCCACTGACTTAGATTCTGGTCTTGGTTTGCTGACTCAAAAAGTGGATGCTGATCGGCGCATGATTGTCAGGGAAATTGAGAAACTCCAATCCTCCATTGCTGCCTTGACACCTGAACCTGAACCTGAACCCGACCTGCCCTCAAGTTCTGTTCCTTGTTTTGAAGATCTATTTCTTCCATTTTCCAGGCCTGAGGTAGCTGACGATGTGCGCCTAATGCCTTTGGATCTTCAGGAGACTGAAGTTACTGCAGTTGCTGAAGTTACTGAAGTTGCTGCAGTTGATGCAGTTGCTGAAGTTGCTGATGTTGCTGCTGTTCTTCCTGCTGACCCTATTGTTGAGCCTCCTCCTTGTCTGGCCATAGTGGTATATCAGCCACCTATCCCTCTGAATAATCGCTCCCTTCCAGAGCTTGTAGATGCTTATATTTCTTCAAATCGTGCCGTGCCATCATGGCTTCATCAAGCCTTTTGGACACGATTTGTAGGTTTCTTCAAGTAGTTATTCCTAAGTTTTTCTTTTTTTTGGTCTTGTAAACACATTAATTGGTATTCAAATACAATTTCTCTGTTTCTTTCATTAATGCATTGCTTCTGCTCTTTCTATAATCTGTTTTTGATAATGTCAATGGGGGAGAATAGTGTATTTGATGATTGAGTATGACTTGGTTAGCATTCTGAATATATATATTTGCTTTGAGTCTGATTAGTTAGCATTCTGGATATATATATTTTTTTGGATATATGCTTGCTCTGTGTTTTTGGATTTGCTCTGTATGGTTAACTGAATAAAATGCATATACTATGGGGGAGCAGCTAGAATTATGGGGGAGTATTTAAATTAATCAAATTCATATTGTCATCATCAAAAAGGGGGAGATTGTTGACTTATAGAGTGTTTAAGTCATAATATGTTTTTGATGATGTATTTAAAGGATAAATAATGTAATTTGATTATGTGTATTTAATGAGAATAATGAATATGAGGTTATTGGAAATACCCTTGAAAAGGGTATTTTAGTTATCTAATAAATTGTATTGAGTATACAGGGCTGAATAGTTAAACAGGGCTAAAATTAGTTGTTCCTTGTGCCGATCACAAGACGACAAAGAAATGAAGGCTTCTGCCGATTGCTAAAAGACAGAAGAAGAAGTCGTTCAGTGCGTGCTTGTGCCGATGACGTGTCAAGATGCAATCTGCCGATAGCATTTGAAGCTACTCTTGCCGACACTGTTCAAGGATTCTCATGCCGATAGTATTTACGGTTGTCTCTGCCGATGGAGTTCAAAGTTTACATCTGCCGATGGCATTTTAAAGAAACTCGTGCCGATGGCGTTTAAAGAAACTCGTGCCGATGGCGTTTAAAGATGTTCATGCCGATTGCTTTGTAGCTGCATCTGCCGATGTCGTTCAAGGTTTCTCATGCCGATCACTAGACGACAAAACTCCAAGGACTCATCTGCCAATAGCTTACGAAGATTCAAATGCCGATGGCATTCAAAGACTCATCTGCCGATGGCCCTACAAGATGCAAATACCGATGGGGTCTTACACTTCAAATACCGATGAAGTTTTACACTCCAAATACCGATGGCATCCAAAGATTCTTATAACGATGACATATGAAGACTCTTTTGCCGATGGTATTCCTGCTGATGACATATTAAGTCAGCTGCCGATTACATTTGAAGCCTCATATGCCGATGGCTCTACAAGTTGCATTTACCGATGACGTGGCATTATTTTAAACTGTCTCTGCCGATGCATTTCCGCCAGAATTCAAAGCCAGCCGCGAAGCTACAGTGACGTCGTTTTCAAGCTTTAACTCCAGAACATTAATGGCGACGACGAACAACACTTTCAGATGCAACGGATAAATGTTTCGTACGGATGCTTCCCAACGGTAACATTTTCTCATTTGAAGATAGATGCATTCAATTCGGAGAAGAAGAATATACAGAGTATATAAGTCAAGCTCAAAACACGAAGGAAGAACTTTTGCGAATTTTCAATTGATAGCCCTAAGCTGCAAAAGTTTTCATACTCTGTAATCACTGTACATCTCTCTAAACTCGAACTTGAGATTTCTGCTGTGAGAGTGTAGTCTGTGATCAATTTCACAAACACAAATTATTTGTAAAGGCAGTGGATTGACGCCCGGCAAGTTCAATCCAGAATTGTAAAGGCAATTGATCGGAGCCCGGAATCCCGATCTAGTCATTCTCGTGAGGAGAAGGTTAAGGATCTTCAAGGGGTGAGCCTTGAAGCGTGGACGTAGGCAGTTTGGCCGAACCACGTAAAAAATACTGGTGTCGAATTTCTCTCTCTCTCTCTCTTTACATTATTTGAGCACTTGTGTTAAATTTAAGTTTTAATCAGAAGAGAAATTAAGTTTAAATTTTAGTAAATAACAGCATAATGTTTACCCCCCTCTAGACCAATTTACGGTACTACATGATTAAGTGTAGGACGTAAGGCTGAAGGTGAAGATGTAGGGTGGAAGATGTCAGGTGGAAGATGTCAGGTGGAAGATGTCAGGTGGAAGATGTAAGGTGGAAGATGTAAGGTGGAAGATGTAAGGTGGAAGATGTCAGGTGGAAGATGTAAGGTGGAAGATGTCAGGTGGAAGATGTCAGGTGGAAGATGTCAGGTGGAAGATGTAAGGTGGAAGATGTAAGGTGGAAGATGTAAGGTGGAAGATGTCAGGTGGAAGATGTCAGGTGGAAGATGTCAGGTGGAAGATGTCAGGTGGAAGATGTAAGGTGGAAGATGTAAGGTGGAAGATGTAAGGTGGAAGATGTAAGGTGGAAGATGTCAGGTGGAAGATGTCAGGTGGAAGATGTAAGGTGGAAGATGTCAGGTGGAAGATGTCAGGTGGAAGATGTCAGGTGGAAGATGTCAGGTGGAAGATGTCAGGTGGAAGATGTCAGGTGGAAGATGTCAGGTGGAAGATGTAAGGTGGAAGATGTAAGGTGGAAGATGTCAGGTGGAAGATGTCAGGTGGAAGATGTCAGGTGGAAGATGTCAGGTGGAAGATGTCAGGTGGAAGATGTCAGGTGGAAGATGTCAGGTGGAAGATGTAAGGTGGAAGATGTCAGGTGGAAGATGTCAGGTGGAAGATGTCAGGTGGAAGATGTAAGGTGGAAGATGTAAGGTGGAAGATGTCAGGTGGAAGATGTCAGGTGGAAGATGTCAGGTGGAAGATGTAAGGTGGAAGATGTGAGGTGGAAGATGTAGGGTGGAAGATGTCAGGTGGAAGATGTGAGGTGGAAGATGTAAAGTGGAAGATGTAAGGTGGAAGATGTAAGGTGGAAGATGTCAGGTGGAAGATGTGAGGTGGAAGATGTGAGGGGGAAGGCATAGGCGGATGCCACAGTCGGATGCCTTAGGCGGATGCACAGGCGGATGCCACAGGCGGATGCACAGGCGGATGCACAGGCGGATGCCACAGGCAGATGCCTTAGGCGGATGCATAGTTTTAAAGGCAGAATTGACAACATTTAACAGGAAGACATATAAACATGGAGCATAAAATAGAAGGCTTAAAAGTTTCAAACCCTCAAAAGCCGATTCAAAACATTAGTTTTGGACATATCAGAAAACATGACAGAAGTTTAAAAAAAAACAGACTGTGTGGATAACTCTAAAATCAAAGAAAATCCATACGCAACCTAAAAGAGAAAAACTCCAAACAGTTCCAGAATGCTTCAAAATTTATATACAACTGTCAATTACAGAGGTTTAAAAACTTAAACACCAAAACCTATACACTATAAAATCCCAATAGAGTTCCCAACAGAGTTTTAAAACAAAACACCAGAATCCCAACAGAGTCTACAGACATGAACTTTAGAGATCATGGCGAAAATTTCAAGAAAAATTGACTGCCTGGAAAGCTCTAAACCCGAACCGATCCATGCACAACAAAATAGAGATTTCTAAACGATTATAAAACATTTCAAAAGACAACTATCAACTGTCAAACAGAAGTTTTAAATACATCAACAGAAAGTTTGTACATCGTTTTAAAATCCCAAAAGCTATACAGAACTTGACATAACTTTAGAAAAATACATTCTCACAGTAAATACATTTGTCTGACTGCAGCAACCACCCCATGAGCTCATCCCGCCAACTACATCAACTCATCATCTTGAGGCACAATGTCCTCTTCTGGAGGATCCATACCTACAACAGGGAGTTCAACTATGAGCCTAGAGCTTAGTAAGAACATACAATGCAATGATGCATGTGCTGTGCATGAACATTTTCAAATACATGAACATTACATTACATTATGTTTCAGTGGACAGGAAGGTATAAGTGGGAGGAAGAGCTGGCGCAACAGGAGTACATGCCACAACAGGACATAACATGAGTACATGACAGGATGCCAGTCATTGTCCACACTTAACCATACATTACATTACAGGTTTTATCTTTCTTAACTTCAAATCCGGTGCTGAAAAATATTTACATGGTTTTCCAGAAAACGTGTATGCATGGACATTCATTGTGCTTAAACATAACTTAAACAGGCTACAGGATGACAAGCAGAACAGGAAAACAGGATAGCAAGCAGAAAACAGAAATAAACTCATTCAACTTAGGACTTAACCTACCCCTTAACTACCCGACAACCAAAAACCTACTACCTCCATGCTGTAGGGTCTTAAGGGCCAACTTATATGCATGAACTTACCTGTTGTCCGAAATGCAGCGAGCTTGTACGTGTATATGTCCTCGGCGATTCGCGAACCTATAATATACACAATCGGACTTTTACTTTAAACATAAGCAAACTAACGTTTTGACTTGTCCAAACACGTTAGCATAAGTAGATGCTTACCTTAGGCAGAGAAATAAAAGAAAACTGAGGAGATCGAAGGAGCTTCGATGGACCATCGTCGTCTGGAAGAGAGAAAACAGAGAGGAGTGGGGAGAAAATGAGAAGGAAAAGTGATTCACGTAGGAATGAAGAGAGGAGAGGAAGTTTGTCTTCTTCAACAAGTTTACCAAGTGTCACTCAACCATTGGCTTCCTCCCACCAACCTTAATTGGCTTCCTATTTTGCCCATCCATTGGTTTTTAACTAAATCACTAATTAGTTCATCGAATCGGCTTTTCTATTAAACAATCCAACAAGTCATTAAACATACATTGTTATTAATGTAAAAATTCATCACATAAATGATTCGGGGAAAAATTACATAGGCAAAATTGCCGAATGTTACATTACGAGTTTCGTAAATTTTCAAAATTTTATGTTTAAGCTCGGTTTTGACAAAAGAAAAACGCTATAGTTTGCCTTAGGTGACAAGGCTCGAACCAAGGAGTCGGTGTGCATGAGACGAGAGGTAAGTTCTCGTGACTTACCGTGGTCGATTGGCCTACACCATATGTCGAGTTTTGTTGTTGAGGATTGTTGGAGCTTGCTTGTTTAATTGCTTTGCTTTGGTTGGGTAGATTTGGTTTGATTGTTTTACAGGATGCGTGTTATGATATTTTGATGTATAGAGAGGTTTTGATAGTATGCTCAATTAGGTATGTTTTACTGTATATTGAATTGCTCATGCATCACGTTTTAAAATGTCATGAAATTGAATTTGTGCATCGGTTTCATGAAAAAGGAAATGCATGTAAAGGCAAGTAAAGTATCACAGTAAACAACCATGGCATGGGGTTATCGGGGATGAGGTTCAGACCCGGCATTCCGTGGTGAGCGGGTTTTCCTCCCTTCAGATGGTGTGGGCTGTCTAACCGCTTGATGTGCCCTATCCATTTGTCGAGCGTTTCCAATAACCATAGACTGACACGTACGGATAAATGAAATGATATAGACGGTTTTCATAGTATACATGTCATGCATAGACATTTACGTAGAATTTACTGAGATTTTTATCTCATAGGTGTCTTTATGGTGTAGGTGACTACGAGCAAGGTGAGGACGATGTCCCTCCACCTGATGAGCCTGCAGCTTGAAGGAGGATGTTCGTGGGAGCGGATGGCGTAGTCGATACGAGCACGACCCGTGGGGAGCATAGGTTATGTGTTTTAGGATTTTGGGATGAAATGTATAGAAACCATTATAGGGTGCTTGGTATCTGGATAGGTTGATATTTTGATGACCATGTTAGCTTCCGCCGTGTATTGATAAATTTTGATGAATTAGATATAGATTTTGATGTTTTGAGGATAGGATGTTGATGGTTTCGATATGGATTTGGATGTTTTTAAAGTAGGTTGAGGTTTTAAGTTGAAACGAATGTTTCGTGTCGAGAGTTGATGGTTTTAGGTAGGGTGTTCGGTTTTTGGATGAGTAATTTAGTTGGATTATTGATGGATGTTTTGATGATGAAATTTGAAGTGTGTATTAGGTGAAAATTTGAAGAAAAACAGAAAAATGGTAGAAAAAGGGGCAAGAGGGCGCGGGTGGTGCGCTGGCCGGGCGCTGGAGGCGCGGTGGCCGTGATCACGCTGTGCGGGACGCGCATTGGGCGTGCTGCGTGCGCGCCCAGGTGGTGTCTGCCCGATTGATCGCGCCCGAGGGGCGATCGATCGGCGTTTATGGATGTTTTTAATTCGAATCCAGAGAGGGCCCGATCGATCAGCCTTATGTCCCGATCGATCGGCGTTGATGGTTGTTTTTAATCGGGAATCCAGAGGGGCCCCGATCGATCGGCCTTATGTCCCAATCGATCGGCGCCACACTTGACCCCAACATGATTTTTCCAAAAATTGACTTTTCAAAACACGTTTTAACCCGACCTTTTACTGATACTTTTTAAACGTATTTTACGAGCGATTTCCAAGTATTTTAAAGGACTTTAAGGACCCATAAAGCAAGTCAACACATTTCCGAAAAATGATTTTAACCTCGTTTTAGTGATGTAAACATTGACGAACCTTAAGGTTAAGTTAAAGCCCAAATGTCTAGATATGGATTGAAAGCCCGAGTCCGTTCTCTAATGATTAAACGAATGAAAAGGAAAGGAAACGAAAAATGCAATGAAAAGAAAAGAAAAAAATTTAAGTGAGAACGGGCGAGGGTAACACACATGTATGTATGTAAGCACGCACGGCACAGGTCGTGTCGGCACCGACGCGGGGTCAGGGTCGTCACAACAATTGGTATCAGAGCTCCCGGGTTTTAAAATCAGTTCTGCAGACTGCTCGACTACGCAAGCCACTTCACGGACATGCTTCTTCAAACTGTGAGTACGTTACATGCTTTATTTATTTTCTTGTTTCTTAGAATTATTGCTTTAATTTGTATAGGTTAAAAAAAAATAGTGCGTCAAGGGAATGATCGAGACGATAGAGATGACACCATAGATCAACTCAAGGAATTTATTGCCCAACAGCCCCAACACTTAGAATGACAGGCTCAACATATGGAAAGACAGTCCCAACAGCTCGATACGCTGATTAACCGAGAGGGCAATAGAGCTCAGGAGGTGGCAACTCCTAGCAATCGGGGAATGGAGAGATTTCAAATATTACAACCCCCAGTGTTCAATGGACAATCGTCGGATCCCTCTTTAGCCGAGGAGTGGATTCGAACTATGGAGGATATGCTGGCATACGCGAGCATAGGGATAGGGAGAAAGTCGCGTTCGTTGCCTATCACTTGGCACTGGATGCCCGTTTCTGGTGGGATACGATCAAGGCGACCACAGATGTGACCGCCATGAGCTTGGAGCGGTTTAAAGTTATATTTTATGACAAATATTTTAGCCATACGGTATGAGAGGCAAAAATGATGGAGTTCATGCAATTGAGACAGGTTGGCTTAGTTACAGAATACGTCAGAAGTTTTGAGGCCCTATCCTGGTTCGCACCACGCGCAGGTCAGTGTTGATGAGGACAAGGTGCGTCAGTTTATGCAAGGGCTAAGTTAGGGGATCAAAAAAAGTGTCGTTATATCAGGGGTGCGGAATGTGCCCTATACTGAGATTGTAGCGAGAGCGCTAGACATTGAGGCCGCCGAACAGACCTTCGACAAACCGAGAGAGCCAGCTAGAGGGTTCTTTCGGGAGATACAGCCACGGTCTCAGAATAAGGGCTGACAACTGAAGGGACAGCCACAACAACAACAGAGGGGTGCAAAGAGGCCCTATGATGGTAAGGGAGACCAAGGCAATGGGAAGCAAGTCCAAGGGGCTACTCAAAAGCCTATTTGTCCTAAATGCCAAAAAGAACACTACGGCCCTTGTCGATTGGGCACAAACAGTTGTTACAGATGTGGAGAGGTAGGCCATTTTTCTCAGAACTGTCCGAGGGCGGCTACCGATCAAAGAAGAGTGGCCCCAAGAATATTTGCGTTTATTGATCCCGACAATGTTGACGACGAGGCCCAGCCCTCAGTTATAGCAGGTACTATTTTGGTCACGGGAGTAGCCGTGTTTTCATTAATAGACACGGGTGCTACGCACTCGTTTATTTCCACTGCATGCGTAGATAGATTGAAGATAGTGCCTGAGTTAGCAGAGTATGAGTATAGAGTTATGCTGCCTTTAGGGGAGTTTATGCAGTCAGATCACATCTTCCAGGGCAATGTTGTCTCTATAGGGAGCAATACCCATTATGCTCGGTTGATAGTTATGGGCATAAAGCGGTATGACCTTATCTTGGGAATGGATTGGCTATCTCGCCATTTCGCTACCATTGACTGCCGATTAGGGGTGGTGACTTTTCGGCCCCCGGGTAAAGAGGAGTTTGCCTATCAGGCAATGAAAAGATTGAGCAGCCTACCAACCTCCTATTCCATGAAGGTTAGTGAACAGTTTAAAAGTGATTGCTCGGTTTTTATGGTCATTGTGGTCGACACTCAGTTACTTGATGGGGTAACACCAGGTAACATCCCGATTGTCAGGGAGTTCACGGAGATTTTTCGCGACGATCTTCCCGGATTGCCACCGGATCGGGAAATAGAGTTTGTAATTGATGTTTATCCTAGTTTTGAACCAGTTTCTAAGAACCCGTACAGATTGGCGCCTGCCGAGTTAAAGGAGTTGAAATCTCAACTAGAAGAGTTGTTGGATAAGGGATTCATCCGACATAGTTTTTCTCTTTGGGGTGTGGCGGTTTTGTTCGTTAAGAAGAAAGACAGAACTCTCTGGATGTGCATCAACTATCGAGAGTTGAATAAGTTAACAGTGAAAAACAAGTACCCGTTACCCCGAATAGATGATTTGTTTGATCAGCTACAGGGTGCCCGAGTATTCTCCAGGATTGATTTACGCTCGGGTTACTATTAATTGAAGGTACGACGGGAAGATGTTCCGAAGACAGCATTTCGAACGAGGTATGGGCATTATGAATTCCTTGTGATGTCTTTTGGACTTACGAATGCCCCCGCGGCATTTATGAATTTAATGAACCGTGTCTTCAAGGAATATTTAGACAAGTTTGTTGTTGTGTTCATTGACGACATCTTGGTCTATTCTAAGACGAAGGAGGAGCACGAGAAGCATTTACGGGTTGTCCTGAGAAACTTGGAGAAACACCAGCTGTACCCGAAGTTCTCCAAGTGTGAGTTTTGGCTAGATCAAATAAACTTCCTCGGCCACGTTATATCTCAAGAGGGGATTTTTGTAGACTCAGGAAAGATTCAAGTTGTAAAAGATTGGCCGCAGCCTAAGAATGTGCGGGAGATACGTGGATTTCTCGGATTGGCCGGGTATTACCGTAAGTTTATCCAGGGATTTTCAAAGATCGCAGTTCCCCTATCTCGACTGACAAGAAAGAATGAAAAATTTATATGGTTTGCTGCATGTGAAAAGAGCTTTGCGGAGCTGAAGCAGAAATTGACTACGGCTCTAGTTTTGACACTGCCTATCGAAGGCGACCAGTTCGGCATATATTGCGATACGTCTAAAGTTGGACTTGGATGTGTGCTTATGCAGGAGGGAAGAGTTATTGCGTATGCTTCTCGGCAGTTGAAGCCATACGAGCAGAATTACCCGACGCATGACTTATAATTAGCAGCAGTTGTCTTTGCGTTGAAAATCTAGAGACATTACCTGTATGGGCAGCAATGTGAAGTGTTCTCAGATCATCAGAGTTTAAAGTATCTGTTTTCACATGCAGATACTTCGCTGGCATTCCTCGGTCTTGGCCAGTTTTTCACAGCTTGAATCTTGGCCGGATCTACCGAAACGCCTTCTGTAGACACCACGTGGCCTAGGAAATTAATCCTACTCAACCAGAATTCACATTTTGACAGCTTGGCGTATAATTGGTGTTGTTTCAGAGTTGTTAGCACAATTGCCAAGTGCTCCTCGTGCTCGGTTTCACTCCTAGAATAAACCATGATGTCGTCGATGAAGACGATCACAAATTTATATAAGAAATCCTGGAATATCCTGTTCATCAGGTCCATAAATGCCGCCGGGGCATTAGTCAGCCCAAACTATATCACTAAGAACTCATAGTGCCCGTATCGGGTCCTGAAGGCAGTCTTTGGAATATCACTGGCCCTGACCTTCAATTGATAATAATCGGAGTGCAAGTCAATCTTTGAGAATACCCAAGCCTTTGCAGCTGGTCAAATAAATCGTTAATCCTCGGCAACGGGTACTTATTCTTGATAGTCAACTTGTTCAGCTCACGGTAGTCAATACACATACGTAGGGACCCATCCTTCTTCTTAAAAAACAGGACTGGAGCACCCCACGGGAAAAAGCTAGGGTGTACAAAGCCCTGGTCTACCAACTCCTTTAACTGAGCTTTCAACTCTTTCAACTCTATTGGCACCATACGGTACGGATTCTTCGATACCGGTTCGGCACCAGGGCATACATCAATTTCAAACTCAATCTCACGATCCGGCGGTAATCCCGGTAAGTCATCTAAGAAAACCTCCGAGAAGTTTCGAACTACCGAAATATTTTGAAGTTCCACCTCACCTTGCCTTTGAACATCCACTACATAGGCAAGAAATCCGACACATCCTGACCTCATCAGCTGTTGAGCTTTCAAGGAGGATACAACAGGCATAGTGTGCTCCTTTGTTATAGCCTGATAGGAGAACTCCTCCTCGTTCGGGCGCTTAAACGTCACAAGCCCGGACCTGCAGTTGATGGTGGCATGATGTCTAAATAGCCAGTCCATCCCCAGAATAACATCGTATCCTTTCATACCGATGACGATAAGGTTGGCATACAATTTCTCATCCCCAACTGACACTATATCACCTTGCACTGCCTGCTCGGAGTGCATAAACTCTCCGGATGGTAGCATGACACTGTAGGGCTGATCCGACGGCAAAATACTTAACTTCTCCTTATCTATGAAATCCCTTGCCACAAACGAATGTGTGGCCCTCGTGTCCAATAGAGTATAAGCAGGTGCATCACATATCGAAATTGTACCTGTAATTGCTGTGTCCTGGGCGGCATCATCATCATCCTCTATCATTGCAAAAACCCTTGGCACGGCACGATTCGGTCTCATGTCGGGCATTGGACAATCCGGACATGATGGCCGTCTTTGCCACATCGGAAGCAATGGCCGGTAAGGAGTCTACATTCACCTCTGTGACTTTTCTGGCATCGCGGGACATACGGGAAGCTGAGGAGCCCCCATTGGTCTTTTCCCCTTATCTTGATAAGCAGCAGTCTCATTGGGCCTCTTAACGCCCCTGTTCTGTTGCTGTTGAAGTTGTAAATTTTGACCCCTTTGTTGTTGTTGAGGGGATCACAAAGAAATCTTTTCGACGAATCCCTCTGTTTCTGGAACTTCATTTCCAAGGCTTCCAACTGATAAGCCTTGGCCACCACCTTCGTGTACGGTGCCTCATCAAATCCCCCGATTGTGATCCCGCGTATTAAGTCCATTTTCAGCTTTTGAATAAACTGGTGTACCTTATTCTTAGTCGGTGGCCACTAGATGAGATGCATAACGGGACAAGGAATCAAACTTCTGAACGTATTCAGCCACTGATCCGTATTGTCGTAGCCGAGAGAATTCAACCAACTTTTCCTTCCTCGCACTTCGGTCAAAATACTTCTCATAGAATATTTGTTTAAATCCCTCCCAGCTCAATGCCACCGTTGTTGCCTGGACGGTGTCCCACCAAAATCCCGCATTCTTGGTGAGATGAAACGTGGCACATACAACTTTCTTAGTTTCTTCCACTTCTGCGTAGATGAATATTCTCTCTATATGCCAGATCCATTCCTCCGCGAGATAGCCCATCAAACGTAGGTGGTTGGAGTCGCCTGAATCTATCTCTATTGGTGTCACGTGGAGTATTCTCATGGTTATTGTTTCCGTTATCTTCTCTGGCCATCATGCGTTCCATCATACGGGACTGTACCCTAACCAGCTCGGTTAAACGATTGATGGCCCTAGCACTATCGCTTGCTTCATCCTGATGTCCTCTCACCATTTCTAAGAAACCCTATAAAAAGAATAATTAAATTTAATAAACAGAAACTTTTACGGGAACTTATACACTTACAGTTGGTGGAGCAATCTCACGTGGCGGGTTGGGCAACCAGAAAGTTCTCCAGAACCGCTTTTAAAACCTGGCGGCTCTGATACCATAACTGTGGCGACCCTCGGCCCAATCGGGGTCGGCAAGCCATCACTCTGGACATTTTTAAAACGTGATACCTTTTTTTTTTAACAGTGAACTTTTAAAACTTTACACATAGCTTACAGAGAGGAAACCTTCTCTGGTGTTGAAGACTGTAAGACATATTACAGTCGGACTTCAGAAATAAATGGCAAAAGAAAAACAAGAAGACAGAAATATTAAAAACTTGAATGAGTACTCTGGACGAGGGCATGAAGACAGGGAGAAATGAAAACAAGAAAACGGAATACTTTGGACGTTTAAGATAAAGAGCAGAATGGACGACAGAAAACAGAAGGCAGAATGGACGAAAAACATGCAGTGGGGGACTTAATAAAATGGGAAACATAAACTGGAAGTCGTGCAGTGGAAGACTTACTGTAGACGACAGAAGCCGTGGACAACAGAAGTCGTGGACGACAGAAGACAACAGAGGCTATGGACGACCAAAACTGATGACAAAAGCCGTGGATGACAGTAGTCGTGGATGACAGTAGTCGTGGACGACAGTAGTCATGGACGACAGAAATGGACGACAGAAACTGTGGACGACAGAAACTGATGACAGAAGCCGTGGACGACAGAAACTGATGACAGAAGCCGTGGACGACAGTAGTCGTGGACGAAAGAAACTGTGGACGATAGAAGCTGTGGACGACAGAAGCCGTGGATGACAGAAGTGGATGACGTTATCGCCCACAACTTTGGACGATAACTTTGAATGACAGAAATGGTCGACAGGTTTGGACAATAGATTTGGACGACAGAAATGGTCGACAGGTTTGGACGACGTTATCGCCCACAACTTTGGGCGATAACACATAGCCTTAGTTGAAAGACTAAGTCTCTGGAATTAATTTCTACATCATTCGGTCGACAAATTCGACCGAATGCAACAGAGAGACTTAAAAATAACTCGAAAGGCAGATATACACCGCCGATCGATTGGTTACCCTAGGCAATCGATCGGCTACCTCTCTGTTTGACGATTTACTTCATTTGACATAGAAAGCTTTAAACCCCCATAACCCGATTCTAAACATAATTTTAAACGTGTTAGAAAACACGAGAGAAACTAGAAAGGCATGGCAGAGTTCAAGAATTTAAGCTGCATGGATAGCTCAAAAACTCGAGACAATCCATGCACAACCTGAAAGGAAGACTCCAACAATTTCAGAATAATTCAAAATACATATTTAACTGTCAAACAGAGGTTTTAAAACATCGACAGAAAGTTTATACATCCTTTTAAAAATGTCAACCGCTATACAGAATCTGGACATACACTTCAAGAATTCACCAGACATGAGTTTTAAAACATCAACACTAAATCTATACATCATTTTAAAATCCCAACAGAAATTATACTAACATGAACTCCATTTTTAAAAACTTCACTCTCTCGGGTCAGAAATATGTCTGGCTGCCACAAACACCCCCCGAAAGCTCGAGCCACCAACCACCTATTCGTCGGCCTGAGGTACAAAGTCCTCATCTGGAGAATCCATACCTACATCAGGGAGTTCAACTATGAGCCTAAATCTCAATAAGAACATAAAAATGCAGTGGTGCATATGCTATGCATGAACTTTCGAAATATAGTGACATCACATTACATTACTTTTATATGTCAGGAGGTATAAGTGGGGCTTATAGGGGAACTGGCGAGTGCACTATCAGGCACATTACAGGAATACAGAACAGAACAGAACAAGGGGCCAGTCCCTGTCCCACACATAACCGAACATTACATTACATGTTTTATCTTTCTTAACTTCAAACTGTGTGCAGAAAATATTTGCATGACTTTCGGGAAAAATGTGTATGCATGAACATTCATTGTGCACAAACTTAACATTCTAAAAAATAACAGTTCAAAGCACACATATATAACAGGAAATCTAAACCATGCATTGTGCATGACACCAAACTTATGGCAGAATCATCGACCTAAGTACCCAATGATAATCTCGACGACATTTTTAGCCTAGTATCTCCGTGATGCAGGGCCTTAAGGGCCAACCTACGTGTATGAACTTACCTGTTGTCCGTGAAGTTGCAAACTTTGTTCGTGTAAATGTCCTCGGCGATTCACGAACCTAAATCATGCACAATCGAACATTAACCCTAAACTTCAACAAACTAACGTTTTGACTTGTTCAAACACGTTAGCTTTAGTAGATACTTACCTTAGGCAGAGAAATAGAAAGAAACTAAGGAAATCGGAGGAGCTTCGATGGTCATTTGTCGTCTGGAAGAGAGAATACAGAGAGGAGTGGAGAGAACAGAGAAGAGAAGTGAGGGGGGTTTCACGTAGGAGGAAGGATATATCTTGTTCAACAAGTTGAACACTTTGCATCCATCCATTGGCTTCCTCCTACCAACCTTAATTGGCTTCCTAATTTGCCCCTCATTGGTTTCCAACTAATTTTTTAATTAGTTCGTCAATTCGATTTTTCCATTAAACACTCCGACAAATTCATTAAAACATTCATTGTATTAATATAAAATTCATCTCGCTAAATGATTTGGGGAAATAATTACATAGCTAAAAATGCTGGGTGTTACAGTCCGGTTCTAAGACGAAACTGGAACTGACCCGGACCTTTCGAAAGAATGAAAAACAAAATCAACATATATTAATCCAACTATCTATGATTAAAATTAAATCTAACAAACTCAATCTAACTATTTATGATTAAAATGAAATTTAAGAAATTAAATTCAACATCCAAAATTAATCCAACTATGAACTATCTAACATACAAATTAAATCAAACTATTCTACATTAAAATGAAATCGAAGAAACTAAATTCAACATCCAAAATAAATCCGATTATCTAACATACAAACTAAATCCAACTATCTAACATTAAAATGAAATCTACGAAATTAAATCCAAGATCCAAAATTAATCAAACTACTTTAAAAATACAAACTAAATAGTAAATCCAACTAAATATTCAATTCAATTCCAACTTCCAAGCAATCAATTCCAAACAATTAGAGATAAACATTAAAATGAAGTCTATAATTGTAATCAGGTCCATATTAAGGCATCGATGTGTTATCTTCTAGAAAATTTTCATTGGTAGTAGAATTTGCAAAATGAAAATATTGAAGATATTAGTTAATCATTAGAGATAAACATGTAAAACAAAAAAATATTAGAATGTTCGAACCTTCTTCTATAGTCATGATAATACTATCTTCGAAATCATCATAAATGACATTAGAAATTTTAAAAGGTCAAAATTTTTTGTTTACTGTCTAAATTTTGTGGAAATTTTTGAATACTTTAATATGCTTTATTAAACTTGAAGTCTCATTTTTCATCGGGTGTGCTTTAGAAATTTGCCCACAATAATTACATTTAGCTGAATCGGTGTTTGATACCTTACTGTAGTGATTCCAAGCTAAAGACTTTGTGATGACCCGGATCGCTTGGAGAAGTATGTGGAAATGAAACATATGTAAAGAGACCCTCTCATGATAGCAAGACGAGTTTTGGAGCACAATTGACAACGGATCCCATAAGAACTCCGAAGTTAAAAGTGCTTCGGCGAGAGTAGTACCAGGTTGGGTGACCGACTGGGAAGTCCTCACCAAACAAAGCCGTGAGGGGAGGATATTGGGCTGCGGCTCAATCCCCAGAGCGGACAATATCTTGCTGGGAAAAAGGGTCGTTATAAATGGTATCAGAGCTTGTACCCAACCGGAAATGTGGCCAACGAGGACGTTGGGCCCCCAAGGAGGGGTGATTGTGATGACCGGGATGTGTAAGTATGTAACGACCCCTTATCCCAGCAAGATATTGTCCGCTCTGGGGATTGGGCCGCAGCCCAATATCCTCCACTCACGGCTTTGTTTGACGAGAACTTCCCAGAAGGTAACCCAACTTGGAATTGCTCTCGCCGAAGCACTTTTAACTTTGGAGTTCTTATGGGATCCGTTGCCAATCGTGCTCCAAAACGCATCTTGCTATGTTGGTAGGGTCTCTTTACATATATTTCATTTCCACATACTTCCCTAAGCGATGTGGGATTGTGACGACCCCCTTTTTACGACCCGTCACCTTCCGGTTCGCCCGCGCGGACGTACTGCCATCCGGGTTCCGGTTCGTGCAGCCATCGTACACATACTTACACATCCGGGTCATCACAATCACCCCCCCTTGGGGGCCCAACGTCCTCGTTGGTCATACTTCCGGTTGGGTACAGGCTTTGATACCATTTGTAACGACCCCTTATCCCAGTAAGATATTGTCCGCTCTGGGGATTGGGCCGCAGCCCAATATCCTCCCCTCACGGCTTTGTTTGGCGAGAACTTCCGAGAAGGTCACCCAACCTGAAATTGCTCTCGCCGAAGCACTTTTAACTTCGGAGTTCTTATGGGATCCGTTGCCAATCGTGCTCCAAAACGCGTCTTGCTATGTTGGGAGGGACTCTTTACATATGTTTCATTTTCACATACTTCCCCAAGCAATGTGGGATTGTGACAACCCCCTTTTTATGACCCGTCACCTTCCGGTTCGCCCGTGCGGACGTACCGCCATCCGGGTTCCGGTTCATGCAGCCATCGTACACATACTTACACATCCGGGTCATCACAAAGTATGTGTACGATGTCTGCACGAACCGGAACTCGGATGGCGGTACGTCCGTACGGGCGAACCGAAAGGTGACGGGTCGTAAAAAGGGGTCGTCACAATCCCACATCGCTTGGGGAAGTATGTGGAAATGAAACATATGTAAAGAGACCTTCCCAAGATAGCAAGATGCGTTTTGGAGCACAATTGACAACGGATCCCATAAGAACTCCGAAGTTAAAAGTGCTTCGGCGAGAGTAGTACCAGGTTGGGTGACCGACTGAGAAGTCCTCGCCAAATTATGCCGTGAGGGGAGGATATTGGGCTGCGGCCCAATCCCCAGAGCGGACAATATCTTGCTGGGAAAAGAGGTCGTTATAGACTTAGTTCTTTTCAATTATACATGGAATTTTCACTAGGAGAAGTATCCATCCTATCGTGAAGCAAAAAAATATTTCATGCAATTAATTTTCTGTCATATTAAACATAACTGTATAGAAGAATTTGAAAGAACTTGACAAATTTCTATGGAAAAATTAATCGAAAGGAATAACTTAGTTAATACAATAAATGAAAATCTTCTTGATGATTTGAAAACTATCAACAATATCGACTATTGGGCACATAATTCTATCGGAAAATTTGAATAAATCAATGGCTCTTACCGACAACAGTCATTCTATTTCTTAACAGAAATATCGTAATAGATAACATAAATCACTAATCAGTATAGTTGCAAAAATCACTAATCAGTATACATTACTTACAATAGACAACATAAATCATTAATCAGTATATTGCTTTTTGAAATATCACAACAGACAATATAAATCACTAATCAGTATAATTGCATAGTGTAACTCTATTTACATTTACCAAACGAAGTCCTTCGGCAACAAACAATAAACGCACCTCTTGGCTCTTATCGTCGAGCGTTGGCCGAAGGTGGAGTGCACGGGCTGTAGAGATGCGCATTCGATTCAGCAGAGGCTAAATGATGATTGGCGTCTGACGACCACGAATGCTGAGTTGCTGACTACTCAACGTGAGCACTGAGAATTGCTTCGTGTGTGGCTGCGTGCTGAGAGTAAGCACTGAGCAGTGAACACTAAAGTTGCTGCGTAGTGCGTGAGGGCTGATACTTGAGAGTGAGCACTGGAGTGAAGGCTGAGTTGCTGACCGAGCCCTAATTTTGATTTCAAATCAAAAGAATGGGTCCAGTTCTCCATGGGATTTTGAAATTTTTGTATCTGGACCGTAAATCGTACTTGGACCTAGGAGTGAGCAAAAAAATCGAGAACCGGACCAGAACTGACAATTTAGTCCGGTTCTAGAAAAGAAAAAAAGGATTTTCTGTTATGTATTGACCAGAATTGAAAATCCCGGTCCGGTTTCGGTTCTAATGAGTCAATTCATGTAGAACCGACCCAGACCAATTTTTTTGCCCTAAGTTTCGAGCATCGGGATTGAGTTTCATTTTTCAGAGTTTAGAGACTTTTTTCAGTTTTCTCTTCTCATCTTGATGAATCGCCGACGCCGATATCGAACGCTCTCGCCCTCGCCCAGTCGCTCTCGCCCTCGCCGTCTCTCGTAGTCTCCAATCGCCAACTCTCGCAGTCTCCAATCGTCGACTCGCAGCCCTCTGTCGCACACACCGGATCGCCGTCTCCAGTTGCCGGCTCGCTGCTCGACCGACGAAGGTAAGTTAAAATTTTAAAAAAATTTGAAGTTTCCTGTTTCGATTTGGCCGATTCCTATCTTTGATTCAGTGGCATGTTGATTCTTGGTTGCTCGAAAACAAGCCCTTTGTATAAATCATCATCATGTTCGACATTTATATAATCTGATGCTTTGAAAATCTGTTTAAGTGAACGAGATAGTGCAATTCATTTGTGGGATTTGCATAAATATTGTCGAAAAAAAAAAATAAACGGGAGGACCAGAACCGGACCAGAACCGAGACCAGAATTTTGGTCCGGTTCTGGAAAATTTTTTGGACTTATTGGTGCAAAAATTTAAAAACCGAATTTAGTGGTCCGGTCCTAATTTTTTCAAAAATTGGACCGAACCGGACCACGATCACCCCTACCTGGACCGACGGTTTGTTTGGTGAAAGGACCAGTCCCGGACCGAACACCGTGGAGAACTGACCAAAACCGGACTGAAACCTTTGGTCCGGTTCGGTTCCGCGGTCCACTTTGGTCCTGCCCCCTAATAAGAAGCCTGGGATTAACCATCGTCTTCATGTTTCCCCTACCCGCTCTTTTGAACTCCCAAGCTTCCACTTTGCTCTCGCTCAAAACTGCCGGATTCTCTTTGTTTCTTCAACATCTCTGACCATCTCTATCATCTGTACTTTAAGCTGATTTCACTTTGATTTTATTTTTTCAAATCAAGACGATTGACTGGAATTCGGGTGGAAGTTCCAATGTCTGCTTTCGGAAATCCAAGTGCAAATATAAATCCCAATAAGTCTTTTGAGGTATGGATATCATCGACTGCTCAATAGATTCTTGAAAATGTCTTCGTCCGGGCGAGATAGTGTTGTTAATATTTCTTTATAAATCGTTTAGTTTTGTTAATCTAGGGCATGCTTTGGAAGTTAACTATTTCAATTGAGTAAGTATTGAATGATTGAGTTTTCTATCCGTACTTTAATGATTCACGTTTTCGATATCGTGGGTATAGTTTTTTTTCCCATTCAATTCAACTTTTTTGTCGTAATTATTTGTTTTGTTTATTGATTTCTGTAAACTATGCCCTTATCCTTTGTTTTACATTTTCTTTTCAGGTGGCTCAACCTCCTAGTGATTCTGTCTCAAGCCTTACTTTCAGTCCAAAGGCTAACCACCTAATTGCGACATCATGGGACAATCAGGTTTGGCCCATTTCGTCATTATCTATCAATTTTATGGAAGGTGGACTATGTTGTAGTTAATTTCTCATTTGTGATTCCCTTCCATAATATGATTTCATTAAATAGAATTTTGTTTGACCTGCCAAGTAGAAAATGTTGGACAAAATCTATGTGCAGCTTGAATTAAATTATCTTTGTTAGTAAATAATTCTACCTTTACAGTCTCTCGTTAATGTTCTGTAGGTACGCTGTTGGGAGATAATGCAAAACTCTGGTGCTATTGCCAGTACTCCCAAAGCCGCAATGTCTCATGATCAACCGGTACATTTCAGTCAATTTGATTATTATTATTATTTTTTATTTTTTGTGTTTGAATTGAAAAAGGTTCATATGATAAGAACTCTGTATTGCTTTTGTACAAGGTTTTATGCTCTGCATGGAAGGATGATGGAACAACAGTCTTTTCTGGAGGCTGTGACAAGCAAGTAAAAATGTGGCCGTTGTTGTCTGGTACTCAATCCATGACTGTTGCCATGCATGATGCACCCATTAAAGAGGTGGCTTGGGTCCCGGAGATGAACCTCTTAGCAACTGGAAGCTGGGACAAGACATTGAAGTGATTACTATTATTTATTTATTTTATTTTATTATTTCATTATTTGATCGCCAAATTGATTATGGTAGTTATATTTTCAATACTTACGTACTTTTTAGGGCATCTTTCCAGTATGATCTATATTATGATGTATATTTGATCAAAACTTTTCATCAATTCATTTCTGTCGCAAAATATAAAGATTTTTGCATTCCTTCCTTACCCCAAATTTAGGCATTATCTATAATAGTCGATTAGATTAATAGGAAGGAGGAGTATTCAAGTTCTTTCTTGTGATGTTATTCACTATTTAATGGTCCTAAGATAACAATTTTTAGCTTAAAGTGTTATTACCTCACGTGCTTCATGGTGCTTTCAGTTTTGAACTTTTTTCTTTATGCATCACGTGTTTTATGTAAGGACAAGATCTGTTATTAGATTGCAGTTTGACTGACTTTTTATATCTGGTTACTATTAGTATTATTGTTGAAGGTGCGTAATTTGTTTGGTATATCTACTCATGCAGGTATTGGGATACCAGACAATCAAATCCTGTGCATACTCAGCAACTCCCTGATCGCTGTTATGCACTCACTGTTAGATATCCTCTCATGGTTGTTGGCACTGCAGACAGGAATTTGATTGTATTCAACTTACAACAGCCACAAGTAATGTTATTTATTTGTTACCGTAATTGATAATCCTTCTAATTGGTTTAAAGTATATATGGAACACTTAGGCTGCAGACTGCTACCCATGTTGCTTTGACTTGAACAATATGCTATCTATTCAAAAAATTTTAATTTGAGAGTATAAGATGCTGATTTTAACTATGCTCTAACTACCTTCTTTTTTCTTGGTGAATTAACAATTCCTATCTAGTACTTTGCTGTCCGTCTTGCAAAAGCATCATATTTTGTTCAATGGCTGGAATCTTTGTCATTGATTCAATTGCGCAACGAGGAAGATGACTGGAGATGCTTTTTAGGTGTAGCTTTGGGCTTGAATAACTTAAATTGACTGATCATTTGGGAATCACATGATAGAATTGCTCAAAAAAATCGTGTTAAGAGGATTTTGATTGTATATACACTTGTAATGATGAAAACTTTCTTCTTCTCATGCTTTATATTTAAAATTTATTTTTTAATCGTCCACCTAAATATTGATAGGCTGAGTATAAGAGAATCATATCACCCCTGAAGTATCAGACCAGATGTGTGGCTGCTTTTCCTGACCAGCAAGGTTTCTTGGTATGGATTAATGGTTTTTTTTTTATTTTTTTGTGACAGGTTTAAATAAAATTAATTGAATTTCCTACTAAGTATTTTTCAATTTGAATGGGTTACTGTATATTCTTTAATTTTAATCTAGTATGTGTTTCCACCTTTACTTACTCTTGTATCACATTACTTTTTGATTGGATAGCTTAAGATTGTCATTCATTGTGGTGTGCTACTGGTATCTTATCTATTAGCTGATATTTTTGGACCTGATTCTCTTTCTTTTGTAGGTTGGTTCAATAGAGGGAAGAGTTGGTGTTCATCACTTGGATGATTCTCAACAAAGTAAAAATTTTACTTTCAAGTGCCATAGGGATGGATCTGAGATATATTCTGTAAATGCTTTAAACTTCCATCCGGTAAGATTTTTTGATTTTTTCTGGAAGGGATTATTTAGACTTAAATAATTTGATAAAATCTTTCAAAGCATGTTTTCCATTTAATAATCATCAATTTGAATGTGTACGTTGTAAAACTAGGCTGTGTAGTTGTTTTAGTTAATGAATGATTTTATGGAATACTGGACATTGTGGAATGATTTATAGCATGGAGTTTATTTTCGACCCTAGCCCGTGCAAGTGTAGATTGCTCATATATTTAGTCATTTAAGTTTATTATCTTCATTTTAGGCATTAAAATGACAATGTTTTTTCTTCTATATTCATTAGCGCGTATTTCTTTAGATCTCATTGGCTGCTCTCCTCTCAGGTGCATCATACTTTTGCAACTGCAGGCTCTGATGGTGCTTTTAATTTCTGGGATAAAGACAGCAAGCAAAGGCTCAAGGTCTGTCTAAATTTCATTCATATATCATAATTTACCAGAATTTGATACATCATGTATGTGAATGAGGTAGTTTAATTTGTTGTTGTGGTAGGAATTATATTCTGTGAACGTGGATGCACATGAATACTATCGTGTTCTCTCTATTTTGCTTTCCACGTGACTCTCAGTCTTCGTTGACATCACTTCTGCTTATTCCCTTTATTAGCTCAATATTCTTATTTTACTGGGTTACTTATTTTAGAAATGAATCCTAGGAAATGAAACTTTGCTTGTGCTTTCATAGCAGGTTTTTCTTATTATTCCTAGCAACTTATGTTTGCAAGCCAATTTGGAATGATAGATTACAAGCAAAAAATTCATTTTTTTGTGAATAGTTTCTATGAAGCTATGAATACTTGTAGAGCAGAGCATGGCTTTACGAAACCAAATATTGTAGTAAAAAACATGCATAAACATAAGTAATAGAGCATGTGTGTGCGCGACTGCATGTGGCATATCTTTGTTGTGAATTCATAATTCAATACTTTTCTTTTATCTTTGAGTTCCAACCATGGGGTTCTCTAGCTCTTCACTTCTAATGATATGATCTTTCTATTTTAGGCAATGATGAGGTGCAGTCAACCCATACCCTGTAGTACCTTCAATAACGATGGCTCAATATTTGCTTACTCGGTAAACATGCTTCCTGTAGATTATGTTCATCTATTGACTTCCCCTCTCTCATCTCCTTGATTCTTACCCATAGATTGCTCATTTTTATACAACCATTTTACTTGATTGCATATTCCTGTTGAATTTTTATTTTAGATTTGTCTATAAGCACGATGTAAATGTATCATGATTTCCCCATTTTTTTTTTAACGTGGTTTAAGTTGCACAATAAAGTTTCATATTACCTTTTTCTTTACGTAAAGGTGTGTTACGACTGGGGTAAGGGTGCAGAAAATCACAATCCAGCGACAGCAAAGACATACATATATCTGCATGCTCCACAGGTAGTTATTAATAGTTTGAATGATGTAGAACAACTGGTATTTTTAATGAAGTTTATATTGGAGATGACTGGTTAAAACTGCTAGAATTATTTGTATACTTTTTGGATGCAGGAGTCGGAGGTTAAAGGCAAACCTCGAGCTGGAGCTACAAGAAAATGATCTCTTTCATTTATCAGCAAAGGTTATTCTCGAATTTAGTCACTCTTTTAGATAATCTGTTTCTTGGTACATGGATGTGGTCTAGTTATTGTCTTTCCAAATCATAGATTCTCAGCCGTACATGATTTTCATGGTGTAGAATTGGTGTGATATAAATTTGTTTGCTGCAAATAGAAGAAAGGAGGATATGGTTTAATTGATTGAAAATTGTCACGAAGTCTGCAAATTAATAATGATTGAATGAAATAGTTATCCTATGGAGTTGATTGCAATCGTACTCGTACAAGGATTATGTACTAGTCGGGAATGTCTATCTAAATGGGCAGCAGGAATGACTTAGAGATTTGAGTAGACTGGATGAACTTGACATCTTTCGAGTGAATGTCAAGGCAGGACCATAATGATTGTTGCACTACTAATTCCCCTAAAGACACCCAGTTTCTATGCTTTGATTGCTCAATAGAAAATAGCAAAACATTGTGTATCTATGTATGTGTATTATTCAGTCAAACCTTAGCAGCTATAAATGATGAGCATAGTTAACTTGAGAAGCTGGATTAATAGTTATGAAGTACTGAAGCTAAGTGAGATAAGTTAGATGCTAAGCGTACTTGTGAAGAGAGAACATTGCCAATGATGCTTTAAATAATTTAATATTATTTACAACATAATATTATAAATAAAATTTTTATCAAAAAATGATCTTTGGCCATTGGAAGAGCACAAGGCCTCTTCAAGCAACGCTATGGTGCCACTGTTATTCATGCGTGGATGGTGCAACACTTGATGAATACTGCTATAATGCTGTTTGTTTTCCAGAATGGACAAACCTGAGATACGGCATCGATATGGGCAACAACGTTGTATGTGCCCATGCGTGGGGCCAAGACTTCTGAAAATAGGCCTAGAGGGTCAAGTAGGTAGAACGGGGAGTAGGTAGGCCCATGGATCGTGGGCTATCGTGCTTCTTATTTTTTGAAATTATTTCAGAAGTCTTTTTGTTGCAAATCAAGTATGTGTCGACCTTTTTATTTTTTTCATAACTTGGTTTCGAGTCGTGACAAAAAATTAATGGTATAATGATCATTACTTTATGAGTCTTTTATTGTAACACTAGTTAGAATTGATAGCGAAATATTTAGACGCAAGTTTGTGTGCATGAAAATTTTGTACTAATGGCCGATGAAAAGCTTCGCAAATAAAACGAGAACATGCAGAGGGAGAATTCAAAACCATATGATATTGAGCTATTGGTCAATACATTGACGCCCCTTATGGAAGCACTCAAGAACCTGCAAGGAGGCAATCAGATCCTAGAATTTGAGGCAAGGAAAATGCATCTCTTCAAGGACTTGATTTTTGAATCCGACATCGTTAAGGGATGTAACACCTGTGTCTCAGAAGACTAGACACAATGCAAAGGACTTCCAAATTGGAAGGAGATATCCACTGAGAAAAATCTATTGTTAAACTAAACGTCTTCTAGAGTTAAAATCTAAAATCATCACGTTATCATTTAATCATCAATATCTAATTAATTAAAGGAATCCTAAAATAGGAAAATCAAAAGCTAATCATAAACTAATATAATAGATGTTTATGTTAGGTAGCAAAATATAAAATTATCCCGCACAATTTATAGATAACCAGCACTACCAAAAGTTCTCACAAACAAAACAAACACGAGGACAAAATATCAATTTATGCAGCATGAAATTTCAAAAATTTACCTCACATGACTTCAAAACTTATGATTTGATCAATTTGATCGAAGAATCACATATGATCAAATGTCAACAAAATAAGAAAATTTTAGTCAATACGAAACAAATTGACCACGAAATACACAAAAAAATGACGGAAAAATTTATAATTATAAAATTCGCAGATATTATAAATAGGCTATGTAATGTCAACCAACCAATATAATCTACCAATCTAGATGGTATTGCCTAGGTAGATTCTATTATACATCTACCTTTATGGACATACTATGATTATGTAAACCAACTACTGCAGTCATCATAACCCATGAGTGCATATCTCGATTATACAAATAATATGAATGAATACACATCGTGGCTCCAGCCACCAATTTACGGGCGAGGGTTTTACGCAGGAAGTTAATATAGAACCTCTGTTTCTCCATAACTGTCAACATATCACACACAAGACCAAAAAGACAACATGGATTGTGACGTTAACATGTGATACTTTCCTGTAGCACAAATCACAATCAATCTAAGGAAAGAAGCTAACATATATGTATCATCCAAATACAAAGTACATACATATATATCACTAGGGGTCAAACCAACCTACAATCTCTTAGCGTACTATATAATACATTAAACCACATAATTAGTTAATTTTTATCTATGCGCTCATCTCCAATCAAGATGATGCATAAACCACAGTATGTCAAGTGCATAGCAATGTATCATTTACTATTAGTACACATGAAAATTATTCTATTATCTTTTATTAAGTCACATGTGAATGAACTAATGCCTAACACCATCACATTACCTATGTGATACAAACACACACAAATACGTACACTATGTTTATCTAGTATCATACTTTTGTCACATTTACGAAATAATATCAAAATTCATAATTATAAAAAACACCCTGGCATAACACCCTGCCCTGTTATAACATATTATGCTCACCATTGCCTGAGCTTTATAGCCCCAAATGCTGAGGCATTCATCACTAACTAAGTCGAGATAACTAATCCAAACACCAAGGTTTAAGCTTCAATTAACCTGGCGGTGTTACTAACTCTAAACGACAAGATTTCCTATCCTCTTGTATGGTCGTGGTGTTTACTAATTAAATTATGAGTTTTTACCTAAATTATTTTAATGCATTTAAATATATTTTTTATCCAAAAATACATTGGAATGTTGTGGCATTAAAGTTGGAACATTGTGGCTTAAAATAAGATGTAAGAAACACTAATACAAAACCTAGGCGTTATGCCCTATGTCGCGACGTAAATAAAATTATGTTGCGACATTGATTGCATAATGATGTTTTCTCCCATTTTCAATTGGGTTTCACCAAAATTTCATCAAAATACTCATTTCAATTGAATAAAACATCCTAACATATAGTCTAGCAGTAGAATATGTTTACAGGGTAATTTATTCAAGAATTATACCAATTCTAACAACTTTTACGGTACCAATTCTAACTAGTTTTACGGTATAAGTCCATTAACGAAAAGAGTATGGAAAAATTTACAGAAACTTGATTTTGCTTTAAGATTCTTTTTCCGGTAAGTCCTCAGCGTGGTGTGCAAGAACATTTTCTAGACAGGTGTTGAAGTTAATGTCGCATGGCTTACGCAGGAACGCACGAATCTCCCAATACATCGAATTCTTTTCTCCCTTCTCTCTTCTTTTCATGATAAATAATATATTAATCTGATTTTTATTATTTTTTATTATGTTTTAAATATTTGTTTACATTATCATCCTATTCGGTCGAGAGCAAGTGAGAGAAAGCCGCATTTTGCTTTAAGTATACTGCTATGCTTACTCGATAGTACATCATAATGTAGTAGTTCATGAAGTACACACTCTATAGAGACTGAATTAGAGTTCGTTCGTAGATGTACCAACACTAGACAACATGTGCACTACATGCAAACGTCTGGTCATTGTTCTGTTCTATTATATAATGTTCTTTATTGTATGATTGTTTTCCCCCATCGAACCTAAAGTCAGGCAGAGAGGAGTATGACTCACAAGCATTACTACGAGATATGACATAAATAGAATGAATACCACATCGTGTGACTCAAGCCACCAATTACCTTGCGAGGGTTTACGCAGGACGTATCATCATAGTAACCTCTGTTTCTCCATAACTGTCCACATACACACAAAGACAAAATGACAACATTGGATTGTGACGTTAACATGTGAATACTTTCCTGGTAGCACAAATCACAATCAATCTAAGTAAAGAGCTAACATATATGTATCATCCAAATACAAAAAGTTACATACATATAGATCACTAGGGTCAACCAACCTACATCTACTTAGCGTACTAGATAAATACATTAAACCACATATTAGTTAAATTTTTATCTATGCGCTCATCATCCAATCAAGAATGCATGAATATACACAATAGTATGTCAAGTGCATAGCAATGTATCATTTACTATTAGTACACATGAAAATTATTCTATTATCTTTTATTAAGTCACATGTGAATGAACTAATGCCTAACACCATCACATTACCTATGTGATACAAACACACACAAATACGTACACTATGTTTATCTAGTATCATACTTTTGTCACATTTACGAATTAATATCAAAATTCATAATTATAAAAAACACCCTGGCATAACACCCTGCCCTGTTATAACATATTATGCTCACCATTGCCTGAGCTTTATAGCCCCAAATGCTGAGGCATTCATCACTAACTAAGTCGAGACAACTAATCCAAACACCAAGGCTTAAGCTTCAATTAACCTGGCGGTGTTACTAACTCTAAACGACAAGATTTCCTATCCTCTTGTATGGTCGTGGTGTTTACTAATTAAATTATGAGTTTTTACCTAAATTATTTTAATGCAATTTAAATATATTTTTTATCCAAAAATACATTGGAATGTTGTGCCATTAAAGTTGGAACATTGTGGCTTAAAATAATATGTAAAAACACTAATACAAAACCTAGGCGTTATGCCCTATGTCGCGACGTAAATAAAATTATGTTGCGACATTGATTGCATAATGATGTTTTCTCCCATTTTCAATTGGATTTCACCAAAATTTCATCAAAATACTCATTTCAATTGAATAAAACATCCTAACATATTAGTCTAGCAGTAGAATATGTTTACAGGTAATTTATTTCAAGAATTATACCAATTCTAACAACTTTTACGGTACCAATTCTAACTAGTTTTACGGTATAGTCATTAACGAAAAGAGTATGGAAAAATTTACAGAAATCTTGATTTTGCTTTAAGATTCTTATTCCATAATGTTCCTCTCGATGTCAAGAACATTTTCGACGTTGAAAGTTTTGGTCAGAACGCAACGAATCTCCCAATACATCGAATTCTTTTCTCCCTTCTCTCTTCTTTTCATGATAAAATAATATATTAATCTGATTTTTATTATTTTTTATTATGTTTTAAATATTTGTTTACATTATCATCCTATTCGTCGTACATAAAAAACCTTTTTTCCTTTTAATTTATGTATGCTTACCGTAGAATCAAAATTAGTTCACTTTAAACTTTATTAATTAGTTTAATTAACTATGACACATGTCAACGTCTCATTGGTAAATTAATTTTTCATCGAACCAACAACAAAACACATCACAACACGTCTATGTGACCTACTTTATGCATCTCAATTTTGAGCACATCACCATCTCGTGACCTTCCAAAATCGATAGTCAATATTTTACTATTCTAAGATTAGGTGTTAACTTCTAATTTGCATAGCTTATTTGTTTTAATTTCAATTGACTTCTGTTTCATAGTCAATTTGTACATAGGATTTCTAATTGGATTAGTATTTATAATCACGCTTGGTTAGTTAATTTCCTACCGAAGTCATTTTCCTCGATGACTTCCTATGCAATGACCTAAGTTTTGATTATTTAACATGTTATCGTTTCTATTTACAATTAGTTATTGTAATTGTGATTATCAATGTTAACAATTTTTTAGTTCATCACATTACAGCTCTTGCATATGTAAGGTTGGAAATAATTATTATTTTTTCCTGTTTACCAATATCACGCGACCATGACAATTGAAATGACAAACAACATCATAGCCTAGTAAAAAGAAAAGTGTAACCTAACGTTTACGTACTAATTTTATTTCATAATGCTTCATTCTTGATGCGACAATCATTAATTAGTACAAATATGATAGATTACGAATAGTTAAAATAAGTCATTAATACCACAAATCAATAAATATTACGTAAATAAGAATTAAAATGTAAAAATAAAGGGCATTATATTACTACAAGAGAGCTAAACAAGTGAATATAAAAACTCATCTATTCATCTAACATCTCATTTAAAAGAACTGCTACTCAAATGGAAAGCCAACGTATGAGTACGAGCACTTATTTGTTTCATGTCTTTTTATAATTACAATTCAAAGGGAAGAGAGAGATGAAAATGGAAAAAAATTGATGCCTACAAAGACTTAGATAATGATACTTAGACCTTGAAGAGAAGATTTTGCACAACACCTACAACTCTTGCCAATCTATGGTTTCAAGTTTAAACTTTCTATATTCGCTTATAAGACACCAACGCACTACAATCGATATTGCAATTAGAGAAGGACTAATGACCAAAATCTATTGACGCAGACAATCTACTGAAAGAGATGGTCGTGAACAAATATAAAGGACCAACAGAACGACTAGATCCTAAAAGAGCTATTGGAATTCACGACCTTGATGCACTTTCGACATTGACTGTACAAATTACTATTACTTGCTAAAAAAGTATACGCGTTAGCAGTCCATCCTCTCCAACATATTCACTCATTTTAAGTGGCTTTACTTCTTGTGAAAATTGTGGTGATAATCATTCTTACGAATATTGCCCTATGAACTATGAATCCATGCAGTACGTAGCAAATAATAGGCATTAGAAAAATTCATACTCAAATACCTATAATTAGGAAGAGCGTAATCACCCTAACTTTTTGTGGAGTAATAATGCTGGATATTCACAGACTCACTGATCACCACATCCTCCTGGTTGTAATCAAAATAGTCTGAATGTAAAGTTTCTGCACAAAGAAGAAGACAAACAGTATAGAAGAGAGGATAATGGTTTTCTGAAAAGCATACTATTCACATTTCTCATTGCTATTAAATAGACCGTTAACGTTTATGTGTTGACATATGTTTTTGGCAAATATATTTTAAGGAAATTAATATATTTCCTATTGTGATTCTCGGGATTCATATCATGAGATATTTGCGATATAAGTAATCATATCAATCAAAGATTATATTCCTGGAGTGTTCGGATTTGGTCTGATTGTGTGTGTGATTACTTTCTAAAATATTATACTCGATGTCACACGTGCAAAACAGGAAAGTTTTGTTTCCTTTATTTATACAAATATGTTTTAAATATGGTATCCTGAATTACTCCTAACCAAGAATAATTGCACATTATATTACTATGGTATTTCTATTAGAGGGTGCGCGGAACAATTATAATATCTCGAATATTTATTGTGCACGCCGTTTTTCTTCTGGTTAATTTCATTCGATCTCTGATTGAATCTATTCACACTCTATTTGTGAGCTGAAATGATTACGTTCAGAGTGTGTTTATTTGATACATCCTTAGACATGGCGAGTGTCATCAACGGTGTCTCAGGTGCGATTCTGTTTCCTTCATTGAAACTCAGTCTCGGGAGGAGACTATTTGGAACTCGGGAGGAGTTCTAATTGCTGGCAAGGGAATCTTATCATACAGGGATTCCGGGAGGAGTCATCAACGACAATGAGAGCTTGTCATTTTTAGATTTCGGGAGGGATTGATTATAAGTCGATAGGAGCTCGCAAAAACAGATTCACTGAGAAAGTTAGTGAGAGGCGGCGACAAAGATAGAGAGAGTCTTTATTTGTATAAGTCCGATTGTCTTGTAACTTTGAAAACTCGCGAAATGTTCGTGGCCCCGTAGACGTAGGCAATTGCCGAATTGCGTTACCAACCTCCTATCTGGTTATTTTATGCACTTTAATATTGTCCATTATTAAGTTAATTAATTGGTGTCACACAGAGTGTTCCACAGACACTTGGGCATCAAGTAATTAACCTTGATCTTTCATAGACAATTACAAAGAAAGAAATCTACGTGGTGAAATATTACAGGAGAAGGCATAACAAAAAGTATATCACGCATTAGGTGTGTGATATGAAGTATATTCTTGACATCCCTCCACAAGATTAAGGTGGAAGCACACATAGCTTGGACCTTGAAACTTGAAACAGAGTTGTAGGAATTGGTTTGGTTAGGCCATCAGCAACTTGAAGATTCGAGGATGAGAGTCCATTGCAAGTGTACGAGTCGCAACAAATAATACTGTAATACCCAGCATGTACGGATTTCGGATATATTATATTATATTGTTATTTTATTATATAATGCCATTTTTGGTAAATATGTCAAATCAGGTCTGTTTCACGAAAAGAAAGCGCCATTATGATCCTAACGAATAATTAGAATTTTAAGGAATTTTGGAGAATTTTCGGAATAGTGACGCTATATTCCGAGTAAATACACTTTGCGTGATGTAAAAGACGTTCTCGTAAATATAGCAAACGAAGTCCGTTTTGCGAACGGATAGTTTCGTTAGGTCCCAAATAATAAGTTAGACATATTGGTGAAGTAAGGACGTTTGGAAAAGTCGAATGGTTAGACGATTAACGAAACGAATGACGAATTAGTTATAGAAATCAATAAAGGGCAAAACGGTCTTTTGCAAAGTGAAATTTTCATAAAAACCTAATTCTCTTCTTTCCTCTCCACTTCTCACGCCAGAACACATTTTCTTTTCCTCTCTCTCGCGAACTCTCTGTCCGCCAAGGGTTTCAACCATTCCGACTCCGATTTTCCTTCCGTTCGTCTCGTTTTCTTCACGCGTTCTCCTCCAATCGACGTTCTCGGTAAGTCTCTATAGTTTTGGAACATTGAAATCCGAGTTTCGTAAAGTTTTAAACGTTTAGGTTCGTTTAGGTTTTCGATTAAAAACGAGATCTAGGGCTCGTAATCGATAGGTTGTCAATGATTAAGTAAATATTGAACGTGTTGGACGTATTTGGACGAATCTAATCGATTTAGGAAAAATGTTAGAATTTACGAAATTTCGAGATTTTTGAATAAACTCGTTTAACGTAAATCCTTGTAAATTGCTTAGGTAAACAGTGCTCGTGGACGGGTTTAAGCTGCTTTGGACGCGAGGTAAGTTCTCGTGATTTTCTTTGGCCAAATCGGCCTACACCGTACATCGTGTCGTCTCGAGGCGTTTTGGAGATGCCTTTAGTTAGTTTTGCTCGGTTTGGGTAGCTAGGTCTTAGGAGTTTATAGTTTACGTTTTTTTTTAAAGTCCCGATGGTCTATGTGTTGCTTGTTTATTGTATGATATTGAACTGTTCACGCATCACTTGGTTTTAAAGAAAAGCATGAAAACGAATTTCCGCACAGAGTTTTAAAGATAGCATAAAGCATAGCATCGGCCGAAAGGCTTACAGTGCACGGCCGAAAGGCTTACAGTGCACGGCTGAAAGGCTTACAGTTCACGGCCGAAAGGCTTACAGTACACCGGCCGAAAGGCTTACAGGCCGAAAGGCATACAGATACAGGTCACGCGAGGTGGGGCTCAGGCACGGCTGTACGGATTGTAAGCGTGTACCCCCCTCCTCTAGCTGGAAAGAGTAGTCCGCCCGCTGGATGAGCTCTCTCTGGTTAGAGGGTATAGGATCTCGGTGACACCTACAGAGCATTGCATAGAAAGATAAAATAAAGAATGATTTATCGAACTCATAGCACAGCATGCATCGCATTTACTAGGGCTTACTGAGATTTATCTCATAGTGTGTTTATGTATGGTGTAGGTGACATAGACTACGAGATACCAGGTGAGGACGACGTTCCTCCACCTGAGGCATAGCTCAGTTGACGGATGATGGCTGCGGTGGTGTGCTGGCGCAGTCGAGGCGTAACCGACCCGTGGGAAGTATGTATAGTTTTGAGGGTTTTGGGAACGTTTTAGGATAATTGATAGAATATGTATAGATGTATAATATAGAAATTCTGGAACTGCTTGGTTTAAATTGTATTTAACGTTATATAGAAATATTTTGGGTTTAAACTGCGTTTAAATGTTACGAAAACGTCTTAAATGACTTTAGGATTTGTTACGGATAAGCTTGGTTTTTAGAGCTATCCATGCAATTGGACTTCGCAAAGTCTGACTCAAGTCGATTGAGTTTAGAATACATTTAAATTGGATTTAAGTAGATTTAAGTTGTGAGTTATATGGCAATTTGGTGCAAAGAAAAGGAGGTTTGCTCTCTGGAAATCGGATTCCAGAGAGCAAACAGATATGTTAAATGTAAAATGGTTAAGTGCTGAAGTGCTGGAGTGAATGAAGGAAGGAGGATCGCTGCATAGCATGCAGCGATCGATTTCTGCTTTTCAGCAGAAATCGATCGCTTGCATGCAAGCAAGCATGCAGCGATCGATCTCTGTATTTTACAGAGATCGATCGCTGCCTCCTTTTGGCAGCCCAATTCCGATTCTGCCCCTGCTTTGATTTCCATTAAATGTTTTAATATTTTAATTGATTTAATTTAATTGTTTTAAAAGTTTTATTTAAATTGTTTTAAAGGTTAGTTTTCAATTCCGATTTCGATTCTGGTTTCGATTTCGGTTTAGCTTCCACTTAAAGTTTAATTAAATTTAATAGGATAAAAAAAAAAAAAAAAAAAAATAATACGGAAAAAACGGGTACAGTTTTAGGGGTGTTACAAATACAGTGATAAACAGAGTGTCGAACCCACAAAGACTTGTCAATTAATAATCGAAATAATTAATCTTAATTCTAAATTGAACACACGTTATATGATTTTCAAGGATTGAAATTAAACTAAATAATTAAAACAATAAAAATAAACTAATGTAAAATAATAAAACAATTAAAATGAGATTAAATTTAATTCATAAAACCTAGGTACTACGATTTCACTAAGACAACAGTTATTTCAGTTCTTCGCAATTATATTCATAAATATTCTTCCTATGTTGATGATCGATTTTACTAAATTCTAGTACAATCTCTCTCGAGTATTGCGTAATTTATCTGATTAATGAGTTATCACTTCCCAGTCTCAAATCCTGCATTAATCAAATACAATTCAATCAAGAAATCACAGTGATCACACCAATATTGTAACTATCTCTAGCTTACGTATATTCATGACATTAATTTCAGTGCTTGGGTATTTATCACCTCTCAGTCTCAAAACACCCTAAAAATCAAGTAAAGATTGACCAGAAATTTACAGGCTTTAAGAACAGAAATTAAATGCGCCAACAATATTGGAAGAAATACTTATAAAATATAATTAAACGAAGAACAGGAAATAAATATCGTCTGGCTACATCGTAGTCCTAGAATAAAAACTTAGTTCATGCTAAAATAAAAAAAAAAACAACAATAATAATAAAGAAATTCATAGTTCAGAAGAGAAAGGGAAAAAAAAAAACTATGCTGAAAATCAATTCCCGAAGCTCTCGCTCCATTCCGGTCTCCGTCTTGCAAGGGCTTCTCTCTGAAATCTCTCGCTCGCCTCCCGTCTGAAATCTGAATCAGGCTGCTCTCTCTTAAGTTAACCTAATTATTAATTAATCTCAAGCCCACAAATCTAAAGCCCATAATTATCTTCAACGGCTGAGATTAAAACAAACTTCAATGGTTCAGATTTAAACATCTCCATCAATAAAATTAGCCGAACGGTTGGGATTAAAATAGTGGATCGATCGGCTACTTCTCTGCCAAATATTACTTCGTCTTTTCTTCCACCGATCAATCGCCAAGGTTTGACAGATCGATTGGCAGGTCCTCTTCTTTCATTATTTTTCTTGAATTCGCAATACCTGTAATTTTTCCACTTTTCTGCACACTTGCACCAAAATTATTAAAATCATTCACATACTTGAGTGAAGCTTATCCATTCAAGTATAAAAAAATATAATAAAGTGTGTAAAATACACACTTATCAGGCCATCAGCAACTTGAAGATTCGAGGATGTAAACAAAACTTGTAACTGATTTGAGGTTACCTTTTATCTGACAAAATGAAACTCCAACTCAATGTGATTTGCTTTGGAATGAAGAGTTGGATTTGAGGCTAAGTATGTTGCACTTATATTGTCACTTACTACTGTCAGAATGACTGGTTGAGAGATAGAGAAGTCCATGAAAAGGATCTTGAGCCACCAAAATTCTGCCACTGTGTCGGCGAGGCTCCTATACTTGGATTCAGTGCTCGACCGAGATACTGATTTTTGTTAGGAAAATGACCAAGACACCAAATTTGATCCCAAAAATATACAGTGACCACTCATACTCCGATGGTCATCCGATGAATGACCCCAATCCACATCAGAATATCCTACTAGTTTAAAATCAGAACTAGCTATAAGATGAAACGAGTACAGAAGGATATCTTTCAGGTAATGGAAAATCCGTTTTAATGCTTTCCAATGAATATCACTCAAGGGGTGCACATATTGGGAAAGTTTATTCACTGCAAAGAATATGTCTACTTTCGTCAATGTGCAATATTGAAGGCCTCCAATTAATTGTCTTTAATTTGTCCCGTCTTGAAGTGGTTCACCATCGCTTATAGAAATAATAGGACCAGTCTCCTTAGGTGTAGCCATTTCTTTACTATTTTGAATATCAACACGGGTCAAGAGTTCAGAGATATACTTAGATTGATTTAGAAGTAGGCCACCCGACGAGTGCTTCACAATCATTCCCAGAAAATGATGTAAGATTCGTAGATCCTTAATTTGTTGATAAGAAACCTTACAAGCTTGGCAACATCAGAGCTCACATTACCGGTTAGTAGAATGTCATCGACATAAACTAACATAATCATATGTGAAGAACCAACCATGTACGTGAACATTGATGAATCTGCACGTGATACTATGACGCCAAATTTAAGAAGGGATTGATGCAACTTGTGATACTAGGCTCGGGGACATTGCTTCAAACCGTACAGTGCTTTATGTAGGCGACACACAAAGTTAGGATTAGTGGAGCTAAGAAAGCCTGGTGGTTGCTCTATGTAGACCTCCTCACACAAATCATCGTGCAAGAATGCATTGTTTCCATCAAGTTGTCTAATAGGCCACTTATTGGACAATGCAAAGGATAGAACACAACTGTTTGTCACACTCTTGGCCTGTGCACACCGGTCTTCGATCGAATCACTGTCGGGTGCAGATTAGTAGGTAACCAGTCTCACACTGGGCAGAGGTGTTATCCACAAGAATACTCGGTGGAGAAGAGATAGGAGAATAGGAAGGAGATGAAAGAACAAATGATGAAAGTGTGTGACAATCTGCTAAAGAGGAGGGAGCGAGAACCAGTATTGTGATAGGAAGAGGAGGAGCTGGAACAGAGGAATTGGAAGTATTTTTAGAGAAGGGAAAAGATGATTCATGAAATACTACATCACGGGAAACATAGGCACACCCCGTGTAGGGGTGAAGTGTGATGTAGTCCTTGTGATTTAGGCTATAACAGAGGAACACACATTCTTGTGATCTTGGTAATAGTTTGGTAGAGTTGTACGAATGCAAATTTGGAAAACAAGAGCAGCCAAAGACTCTTAGATGTGAGTAAGATGAGATCGAATTGAAAAGAGCCTCATGAGAGAATTTAGATTTAAGAATTTTTGTAAACAAGATATTAATGAGATATGTTTTTGTACTAAAACCATAAGACCATAATTTTTCAGGAAGGTGAGATTGAAAAGAATGGAGAGTCCAACTTCAACAACATGTAGGTTTTTTTGTTTGACCGGTCCATTTTGGGCGGGTGAATACAGACAGGATATACGATGATGTATGCCAGACGAGTGAAAGAAAGAAGACATGAGCGAAATTTGCTGCCCCAGTCGGATTGACTATTTTAATAGTTGTCCAACTTGATTTTTTACCATAGCACAAAAATTTTGAAAAATAGAGGTAACTTGGTCTTTCATTTTTAAGAGGAACAACCAGGTATAATGACTAAAATCGTCAATTATCAGCAAAAAGTATCAATATCCATCAACAGAGACAGAGGAGCAAGGCCCCTGACCCAAACATCAGTGTGGATGAGTTTGAAAAGGAAAGAAGCATGAGACAAAGAAATTGAGTATGGTAAACACTGTGATTTACTAAGAGGACAGGTCTTACATAAAGAGTTTGAAGACAACTTAGAAAATGAAAAATTACATAACGAACTAATGTTATGAACTACTGAAGAAGCCGTATGTCCAAGGTGGAGGTGCCAGAGTGAAAAATTCTGGACCGTAGACGAGGACATTGCAAAAGGAGGCTGAGAGGGAAGAAGAGGAAGATAATAAATATCATTAACAAGGCGGTCGTGCAACAGAGGAGTTCGAGACTTCAAATCCTTGATAATATAGCGAAAAGAAAAAAAAGGAAACAGTGACATTATTATCCAAGCAGAGGCAATGAATGCTCAACAAATTTTGACAAATTGACGAAGAATAGCAGAGCTCTAGGGCTCGACCAGACATAGTGGAAATAAGTGACAGACCAGTGTGAGAGACGAGAACATACTTACCATTGGCAACCATTGCTTGCTCGAAATCAATGTAAGGAGTTGCATGGCTTATCATTGCAGGATCCAGAGTGAAGTGGTTTTGTCGCTCCAGAATCAAGACACCATCCAGAAAGAGAAGATTCTGCAGCTAAATCGGAAATACAGAGGAGACCAGGGTCAACGACATCAGTGTTCAGGGACTTGGGTGCGGGCTTGAAGGCCAAATCTGATCGATGATAGCAGACCGAGGTAGTATGTCCCACCTTGAAGCAGATCTGGAACTTGGGCCGATAAGAATCAGAGCGTTGTGGACGCCATTGGGCTAGAGTCCCAGAAGGACGACCAACAATCCCGGTCCAGTATACCGATGCGAAGTATGAGGCAAGGCTTATGGCGCGCTGGTGGCCGAGATGGGAATACAATACTCTGAACTTGTGGAGGCGGAAGCAAAATAGAGGTGTTGGCGATTCAGACGAAGCTCATAGCTCAGGAGAAGACTGTGGAATACTTCGATAGTCGTCTCGACAGGGCGATTGGACATGACAGTAACACATGGGTTGTAATCGCTCCCGAGCTCATTGAAGAGATTGAGAAGTTGATCTTTTTGCGGAACCGGCTCACCTATGGCGGCCAAATTGTTACAAACACTGGTAAGCTTTTATATTAATTCATTCACTGTTAAATCATCTTTGCTAAGATGATGGAGTTAGCCTCGGAGTTCTGTTATGTGAGCTAGAGAGTTACAGGTCTTCCATATGTCTGTCGGCGAGGAGTCGATGACGATTTGAGGGAGGACAGTTTCAGAGAGAGAAGAATAGAGCTAGCTCATACCAGGCAACTGTACCGCTGCCAGATAGAATGCTCGGGATTTGGTTTGAGGAGATATTATCAAGAAATTCAAGAGGGAAGGTGGCCGATGTCGAGGAAACATTCCAAACCTTTGATAATAACGACATTCAGCAACTGGTTTTTCCAAATCAGATAATTGTTAGTGGACAATTTTACAGCAAGATGTTGTGTCTGAGAGGGGATAAGGCGGGGGCAGGGATTCGCCTTAGAAAACACTTTGCTTCTCAGTGATGCCATCCGAAGTACTCGAGTTCCTTGGTTGTGATACCAAGTCAGAATGTAAAGTTCCTTCACAGAGAAGAAGACAAAAAGTATACAGGAAAGGAGAATTGTTTTCTGAAAAATATACTATTCACATTTCTCATTGCTATTAAATAGAAAATTACATAGAAGAAAATCTACATGGCGGTATATTACAAGAGAAAGAATAATAGAAAGTATATCATCCATAAGGCGTGTGACATGGAGTATATTCTTGACAAAAATCATCTCCATCGTTAAAATCAAAATCATCGACCAATCATGAACCATCTTAAGAGAGGAACCTTTCCATTGAAATATAGTTAACTCAATACATAGCAAAAAATGATGCTATCATTCAAAGTCGCTGCATCTCTAAGAATGTCAAAAACTCAAAATAGGCCAGTTAGCCTCTACCAACAAACCTTAAGGACCAAATTGTCCAAAAAGTTAGAACTTCATAGTTTTGACTAGACCATCAAAGTGTCGATTGCACGACCAAATTCAGAAATTTCTTGACAGCTCAAAGTGTCGAGCTGACTAACAAAGTGTCGACCACAAGACCAAATTTAGAATTTCCCGAGAGCTCGAAGTGTCGATTGTAGAACCAAATTAAAAAATTATTGAGAACTCGAAGTGTCAACGAAGTTCACAAAGTGTCGATCACACAACATTTTATAAAAATCACAGAGAGTAGAAGGTGTCGACTGCCAAGATAAAGTGTCAATCTGGTTGTTGAACGAAATTCAAAAAACACACAACAGTCACACAAGTGTCAACCAATCAGATGCAAGTGTCGATCGTTGCACTGCTTTCTAAAGACATCTGTAAATAGAGAAGTGCAGCCTTCTGCAAATTACCAAACTTAAGAATCGCAACGAAGTGCTGCCCAAATTTGCTTTTGATAATCAAAGTCTTCAATTGATATCACTCCTCTCCTATACAATCTTGAACTTTTCATCTTAGAGAGTGTGTGCGATTTAACAATTTGTATTTCAACTTTTCTAGTACTCATTGTTGAAAGAGCAAAGGGTGATGTCTTACAAAAGAGTCATCGTAAATGTAAAAACTAGTACTTTTATGAATTTTTTTCAGTGTAATATTAAGTTTGGGTGATATTTATAAATTTTTTAAGTTGTGAGGTTAAAGTGTAAATTTGTAGAAATTTGATAAATAGGATTAGGCAAACCCTATTCTTATTTTGCTTGGAGCCGCCAAAGAGAGGGGAAAGGGTTGATTTCGCTTTGTGCATTTCGTCGTGTTCGGTGGCTGAAAGATTGTTCGTGAGGCTTTGTGCACTACCTTTTGTGAAAGGATTTCGAATAAGGGTAAGTTTTCGACCTCCGTTTTTGTAATTGAAGCTTAGAGTTTTAGGTTGGGGATGTATTCGACCAATGGAGCTCGACTTCATCAGATTTTTCTGTTACCTTAAAATGAGTTTAAGATAATATGTTTTTGATGATGTTTAATTATAATGTGTTTAACGAAAATATATTTTTATAGAGTGATGGATGATGAAACTTAAGGAATAAATGTTTTTGCAAATACCTAAATTGGGAATGCCCTTGAAGAAGGGTATTTAGTACTAATGAAGTTTATCAAGTGTGTAATAGCTAAAAGAAAGAAAACCCAATTCAGAGTGCTTCAAGTGTCGACCCCAAATGCGAGTGTCGACCCCAAGCGCAAATAGAAGCAAAACAAGTGTCAACCGATAAATGCAAGTGTCGACCGAACTTGTGAAGGAATGGAGACAGAGAAAATTCGAGTGTCGACCACAAATGCGAGTGTCGACCCCAAGCCCAAAAAGAAGCAAATCAAGTGTCGATCGCGAAATTCAAGTGTCGACCGAACTTGTGAAGAAATGGAGACATAGAAGAATCGAGTGTCAACCCCGAGTGCAAACTGGCTAATCAAGTGTCGACCTGATTTTAAAGGTGTCGACACTTGAATTCAAAGAAGACTGAAGTGTCGACTACATATTAGAAGATTTCAACTTAAACATATTTCAACAGATAAATCAGCTAACTCCATCGATAACAAAGTGTCGACCCATGTTCCAAGGTGTCGACTAGACCTATTCACAACGGTCTTTTTTTCTACGCTCAACGGTAACAAGTTGTCGACCAATTACAGGACAGGTCGACCACTTAATGACAGAATTCAAAAGGAGTATAAATTGAAGAATGAAGTTTTTGGAGAGAACAACCTGCTGATCAAAAAATAGTTTTCTCTGAACTTTCAAGTGCGTACATTTGTGATTATTCTTCAATCCTCCACTTCTCTCAAAGATCAAACACTTTAGATTTCCTTATTGAGAGAGTGTGTTTTTAGCTTTACACAAAACTTTACTTGGAGGTTGTAAAAGGGTGAATCTCTTCGAGTGAGATTGTAAAGGTAATTGATTGACACCCGTGAAGTTCAATCAAAGATTCTCGTGGAAGAGAAGATAAGAATCTTCAATGGAAGCCCTTGGAGCGTGGAAGTAGGCAAGGTTGGCTGAACCGCGTAAACAATCTTGGTGTCAATTTCTCTTTTCCCATAACTCTTTACTTGTTTATGATTGCATTAATCTCGTTAACTTAATTTGATATCATTAAGTTTATAGTATTTAGAGTAAACAATTAATTTTATTGTGATCACAATTAATAAGGATAATAGGAAGCGAAAAACCTAATTCACCCCCCCTTAGGTAAAAACGATCCTACCATTGGTATCAGAGTAGGTGTAAAATCTTCTTAATTGTGATTAAAAGAATTATTACATATTTAGAAATGGCATTTAATACAAATACCTCACATATAGAATGACAATCTATTACTAGACCTCTATTTTTTTATAGAAATGATTATGTTTATTGGAAATCTATGATGAGAATTTTTGTTCAAGCCATGAATTATGATTTATGGAATATTATTGAGAATGGTCCATACATAGCTGTAAAAACTGAAAATGGTGTTAGTACTCCTAAAGCATCACATGAACTAAATGATTCTGATAAAAAGAATTTGAGTTTGAATGCTAAGACAATCAATACTTTATATTGTGCTCTAAATATAGATGAATTTAATAAGGTACAAGGGTGTGATAGTGTATTTGAGATTTAGATGTTACTTGAAATAACTCATGAAGGAACAAATCAAGTAAAGAAAATTAAAATGAGTATGTTGGTGCATGAATATGAATTATTCTCTATGGAAAAGAATGAATCTATTAGTTCAATGTTTACTCGTTTTACTAACATTACTAATAGTTTGAAAGTGCTTGGTAGAACGTATACAAATGAAAAATTGGTAAGAAAGATTCTTAGGTGTTTATCAAAAGAATGGCAACCCAAGGTGACAGCCATTCAAAAAAGTAGGGATCTCAAAGTCCTCAAGCTGGAAGAACTTATTGGCTCTCTCATGACGCATGAGATAACAATGAGAGCCAATGAGAAGGAAGATCTCAAAGAAAAAAAAAGTCTGCAAGAGAAAAGACATTGCTCTCAAGGCCTCGTCAAGCAAACCCGAAGAATCCAAACAAGAAGAGGATGATGAGGAGATTGCATTCATAACAAAAAAATTCAGCAAATTTCCCCAACGGAAAAGGATGCAAGGTAGGAGATTCTCAAAGGGAGACAAACCTCAAAAGAATAAGGAGATCACTTGCTTTGAATGCGGGAAGCTGAGACACATCAAGGCTGAATGTCCTCAAGCCAAGAAGGGTTCCAAGAGATTCAAGAAGAGGGCTATGAAAGCTACGTGGGATGATAGTGAAAGTGACACCTAGTGATAAATCGAATATGCACGTATGGGACGATAGCTGCACGAACCGAAAGCCGGATGGCGGTACGTCCGCGCGGGCGAACCGGAAGGTGACAGGTCGTATAAAGGGGGTCGTCACAATCCCACATCGCTTGGGGAAGTATGTGGAAATGAAACATATGTAAAGAGACCCTTCCAACATAGCAAGACGCGTTGTGGAGCACAATTGACAACGGATTCCATAAGAACTCCGAAGTTAAAAGTGCTTCGACGAGAGCAATTTCAGGTTGGGTGACTTTTCGGAAAGTTCTCGCCAAACAAAGCCGTGAGGGGAGGATATTATGCTACGACGCAATCCCCAAAGCGGACAATATCTTGCTGGAAAACGGGGTCGTTACAAATGGTATCAGAGCCTGTACCCAACCGAAAATGTGGCCAACGAGGACATTGGGCCCCGAGGGGGGTGATTGTGATGATCCGAATATGCACGTATGGGTACGATGGCTGCACGAACCGGAACCCGGATGGCGGTACGTCCGCGCGGGCAAACCGGAAGGTGACAGGTCGTAAAAAGGGGGTCGTCACAATCCAACATCGCTTAGGGAAGTATGTGGAAATGAAACATATGTAAAGAGACCCTTTCAACATAGCAAGACGCGTTTTGGAGCACAATTGACAACGGATCCCATAAGAACTCCGAAGTTAAAAGTGCTTCGGTGAGAGCAATTTCAGGTTGGGTGACCTTCCGGGAAGTTCTCGCCAAACAAAGCTGTGAGGAGAGGATATTGTGCTACGGCCCAATCCCCAGAGCGGACAATATCTTGCTGGGAAACGGGGTCGTTACACACCTCCTCCGAAGACATGGAAGTGGCCAACTTGTGCTTCATGGCCAAGGAAAATGAGGTATGTGTTTCTTCTAGTGATAGTGATAATGATGATGGCGATCTAATTGATGCATTCAATGACTTAGTTAAACAATATAGCATGCTTAAGTCTAAATACAACTTGTTAAAGAATGAAAATGCAAACTTGATCGAAAAGTATGTTAAGGCCAACTTGTGCTTCATGGCCAAGGAAAATGAGGTATGTGTTTCTTCTAGTGATAGTGATAATGATGATGGCGATCTAATTGATGCATTCAATGACTTAGTTAAACAATATAGCATGCTTAAGTCTAAATACAACTTGTTAAAGAATGAAAATGCAAACTTGATCGAAAAGTATGTTAAGGAGATTAACTTACATGAAAAGGAAATTAGTGAACTCAAGACTAAAAATAATAGGTTGAATGATATAGTCTTAAAATTTACTAATGGAAGCAAGAACTTGAATATGCTCCTAGGAAATCAAAGAGTGACTTTTGATAATGCCGAAATTGGTTACGAAAATCTAATAAAAAGAAAGTATACAAGAACTTTTTCGTCAAACCATCCACATGTCTACATGTAATGAAGTAGGCTATAAATCGTTTGTATTTCCATTAAAATTTAACAATCTTAAATCATTTGTTAAACTACAATGGGTTCCTAAGGGAACCAAACCTAACACTAGGACCCAAAAAATTTGGGTACCAAAGAAGGTTGCATGATTATCTTTCTTGTAGGTTGTGAGCTCTCCCATGAAAAATTTATGGTTACTTGATAGCGGATGCTCAAGACATATGACGGCGGACTTCTCAAAGTTTGCCTATGTTAACAAAAAGAAAGGAAACGTCACTTTTGCTGGAAATCAAAAAGAAAAAATAGTTGGCATTGGCAGCATAAGTATTGACACTAATCCTATAATTGAGAATGTTTTATTAGTTGAAGGTTTAAAACATAATTTGTTAAGCATTAGTCAATTGTGTGATAAAGGATATAAAGTTATTTTTGAATCTAAATCATGTGTAATTAAAGATAGCTCAAGTAGTAAAATTCTGTTTGTAGGCTATAGAGAAGAAAATGTGTACACAATTGATTTAGATAATATTGAATGTTTTGATGAAAAATACTTTGTTGTAAATTTTTTGAATGATACTTGGTCTTGGCATAGAAGATTAGGACATGTAAGTATGGATACCTTAGCTAAGATTTTTAAGAATAATCTAGTTAGGGGACTTCCAAAAATATCATTTGAGAAAAATAAAGTTTGTGATGCATGTCAAATGGGCAAGCAAACCAAAAGCTCTTTTGCTTCAAAGTGTCTGATAGGCTACGGGCCTGCAATGGGGTTAGAAAACGCTTCCGGAAGACAACAAAAAACGAAACAACGATCGGTGCTCGAAGACACCCCAAAACAGACGCTAAACAGACAAAAAAACAAAGAAATAACAGGGATGATGGCGAGAAGGGAAGAGGGCGTTACCGAACGCTTGCGGAGGTGGGTGCTGCTCAGAACGGTGCGGAAATGATGGAGGAGTAAAATGAAGGCCCGAAACCGACCCCATAACGACTCGGCGTTTTTGGGTGACAGAATTCCTTCGTTGCCAGCGAAGGAGTTCTCGGCGGCGGGAACTATGGCGTTCGCCCTTTCTCCTCGCTTCCATGGCTTGGAAGAAGAAGGGAAGGACTAAGAACACCCCCTAGCAGCCACAAGCTCGGGGTGCAATCGGGGGCTTCATCCAGGCGCTGCGCGCCGATGAAGCACCGAGAGAAACTCTCTCTGTCGCTCGCGGAGATCGCTCCGAACAAGAAGAAAAATTCTTCTTTAAATTTCCAAATATTCATTCAACTGGCTAACCAAATTACAGAGGTGGAGAGAAGCTTAAATACAAGAGGAAGAATTCGGGGAAGAAGAAGGAGAGAAGAGAAGCGCTCTGGAAATCGTCGGGCAACGGCTCGATTTGTAGCCGTTGGAGCTTCTGCAGAAAACTCGCGGTCCGGTTCACTGGGCAGCGAGCTTCCAAGTGCTGGTTCACTCCTCTGCTCCTTGGTTTAGTCCGGTTCAGCTTTGTTTTACCTTGGTTCAGTCCGGTTCAGCCCTTTGTTATTCTCGAATCAGCCGGTTCTGCCCTTGGTTCGCCTTTGTTTAGCATCCCCTTTAAAGACCATTACAAACATGCATTCTAAAAGGCTAAAGTTTGCCAAATTACGAGTTTTAAACAAAACTAAAGTTTCCTAAAAATATATAAATTAAATACAAGGCTCGGTTACATAATTTGAATTAAAGGAAAACAAATTCCTTCTTCAATGATTTTCTCCAAGCCTTGAGAAATCATTTACCTACAAAATTCCACAAGTCCATTAGATAAATAAAATAGATATAATAAATACTTACCTTGACTTGTGCTCAATGGATCAGGGCCGTGGGCATATCATCCCCTCCCGGTTCTTGAGGATTTGACCTCAAATCCAATGGTGAATGTCATGGAGGATGTTGCAACACTTAGATAAGCAATCTATAATAGACACAAAATATAGTTATCCTAAAGTTGAAAAACCATTTTTACCATCCACATTGATCTCAAATAAATTTTAAGATTAAATTGTTCATTTCAACAATTTAGAAACAAGCATTCAAGATAATAGCAAGTTTGATGCAAGCCTAATCGAACAATTTCATTTCTCATGCTAAACCAACAAGAAAATATTGAACCAAATGATAATCATCATTTTCAAAGAAAACAACACTTGGCTTCAAGCAATTAAAATCCACCTAAAAGAATAAAAGTTTAAAATCAAGCTTAGCATAAGTTTAACTTAAATCCAAAACTCATTGAAAAAAATTTCACTAAAAATTTGAGTTAGGATCCGTCAATTAAAATAGGCAACATATTTGCAACAAAAACTCTTTCTTCCTAGTTCTATCCATCAAGATAAGCATAGGCAAGAATTTAAACATAACATTTAAAAAAATAATAAGAACTACCAAGAGAGTTTTTTTTTTTTTTTTTCAAGCAATTCAAATCATCCAATGAACCTAATATTCAATCAATCCAAAATAATCAATAGGAGGCATTGGAACATACCTTGTTGCCGAAAGACTTTTCCAACTCCATGGTTCATCCATAACCAATGCTCAAAATTGGAGTAGAAAGCTAAACAATCCTCAAAAGATACAACAATATACATATATTTTGATTTAATTTTTACCTTGGCCAACAACAATTAAACTAATTGACCAAGCACTAGACTCTAAAGACAAACAACAAACAATACAAACAAAGTGGTTTGGTTGGGTACCAATCACTAATTAGATCAACGATTAGTCATGTATACCTCATGCTACTAACCCAAAGACTTAATCCACAATTAGCACAACAACTAAGTCACTAAACTCAATTGAAAAGTCCTAAACATTTAATCAAATAGCACAACAAATCAAGCAAGTTAATCAAAGAAAATAAACTTGCAACTAATATCAATGATAAGTTATTGGGTCTAGGCAACCCTCTAGAACTTTTGTGGAAATCGTCACACTATCCCACACCCTTTATAGGCGACTGCCTCACACAGCGATCTGTCGGGCCCAATGGCCAGCGGTAAACCTCGGACAATACCAACGGCCCACAGAGGAAAGCTTTTGGCCACAAACACAGATCACTCAACGTACAAGTGAATCCTAAGTGACTAACAAGATAGTATATGACATGCTCTTGTTAAAAGGTCGGACATAGCCCTAAACAAACAAAATCACTCAACTTGATGCAATCAACAAGAGTTTAAACAGAATTATAAAACATGGTGAAATAGAATTTGCCAAGCTCTATTTAACATGCAATTTAGTTCATGTTTTTCATTCTAAATTTAACTTAACATCAAGGACTCAAAGACTTGACACTAAACACAATTAGACACACAAGTTAAAAACAAATGCCAAATCAATTTGGAAAAACACCAAACAGAAATTTCAATAATCATTATGAGCAAGGAATTATGAAAGTGCAAAGTTGTAACAAAAAAAGAAAAACCCTAAAAACAGCTTCTAAACAACCTAGATTCCTAAACAGAAAGTAGCCCAATTCAACTCCAAATAACCTGAAATTTTACCAGGGGTTAGTCCACAATATGATGAACATGCTGTAAAAATTTCAAATCAAAATTCATTACGAACAGAAAATTATGCAAGTCCAAAGTAGTAACAAAAACTAGAAAAAACCAGAAATCCTAAACCAGAATTTTAATCTAAACATCCTAGAAAAGTCTAAACAAAACAATGCCAATCAATTTGGAAAAACACCAAACAGAAAATTTCAATAAAAACAATCCTAAAGGTACTAAACAGAAAATTTACACAATTCTCATCCAATTAACATAAAATTTTAACAGAGGATAGTTAACATTATGAGTGACATGCTATCAAAATTTCAGGTTCAAATTCATTATGAGCAAGGAATTATGAAAGTGCAAAGTTGTAAAACAATCCTAAAGGTACTAACAGAAAATTTACACATTCTCATCCAATTAACATAAAATTTAACAGAGGATAGTTAACATTATGAGTGACATGATATCAAAATTCAGGTTCAAATTCATTATGAGCAAGGAATTATGAAAGTGAAAGTTGAACAAAAAAAGAAAAAAGCCCCCTAAAAACAGCTTCTAAACAACCTAGATTCCTAAACAGAAAGTAGCCCAATTCAACTCCAAATAACCTGAAATTTTACCAGGGGTTAGTCCACAATATGATGAACATGCTGTAAAAATTTCAAATCAAAATTCATTACGAACAGAAAATTATGCAAGTCCAAAGTAGTAACAAAAACTAGAAAAACCAGAAATCCTAAACCAGAATTTTAATCTAAACATCCTAGAAAAGTCTAAACAAAACAATGCCAATTTGGACAACAAATTAGCACATCAAACTCTCCTAAACATGGAATATGTAAAAAGATTAAACAAAACAAAACGCATACTAAAACACATTTGGAAAACACCAAAACAACACAATAATTTCAGCAAATATAAACTAACATGAGAACTCAATTTTAGCATTCATTTTCAAATCCATTCTCTATGTAAATTAATTTTGCCAACACAACCTAAACAACGAAACATGGTTATAAAAACAGAAACAAATATCTATAAACATTCACCTAAACAAAATCGAAATTATGACTCAAAACACAACATTAGAACATGCTTTTATTCAAGAATAACATCCCGAAATTAAACAGATATGGGCCATGGTTAGTTCATGCTTGCTTACCAGAAACATGAGGTTAAGATGGTAAAGTCATATCATATAATTTCACAGTAATGATATCCAAATAAACAGCAAATGCAAACACAAACAAAAGAACATGCTTTTCAAGAAAACATTCTGAAATTAAACAGATAGGGACCATGGTTAATTCATGCTATCTAATCAGTAACATGAGGTTAATATGGAAAAATCATATCAGGTAATTATCATAACAATGTAATCCAAAGAAACAAGTTCAGACACAGACAAATATAAAACACAAGTTGCTCTCGGTCAACAGTTCCGAAGAGTCTCCACACAGAAAAATAAACTAAACAGAATTTGCTCTCGGTCAATAGTTCCGAAGAGTCTCCCAACAATCCTAAACTAAAAGTGGATAGAAACGTACCTTTTAAGCAAAGCAATTGTCACTCCAAATTTGCCAAATAAGGAAGCTTCTTGCCTTGGGAAATGGGTATAAAAACTGCACAACAAATGTTACGAAAAACACACACACAACAAAGTCTAAAATATGCAAAAACAGTCAAACTTCCTAAAATTTCTAAGCAATTATCTCCATCCTAAACAAGACGCTAATGTAACGCCCCGAGTTATCTGAACCCGGTTTGCTACTCATAACGCTGAACTGAACCATGACATCTTGATGCTAAATTTAAAATTTCACTCGACAGCCAAAATTTGACTTTTTCTAAAACTAAATATATTTTAAAACTTGCAGCGAAAAATCAATTGGACATCAATGAAGCTAAGTGACCTGTGAAAACATTTTAAAATGACTGTTGGAAGTGTTAAGAGTAATTGGCTAAAAGACATAAAGCTTAAAAAAAACGCGGAATGCCCGTGAAGTTGCCGAAGTCGAACACATCTGCCGACGACAAAGTCAACGGAAGAAGCAAAAATAGGATTTAGGAGGTTTCTGCCGATGACGTGTACAAACAACGCACCACCATCTACCGACAAGCCAACACAACTACATCTGCCGATGAAGTCAACATAACTTCATCTGCCGATGGAGTCAACATAACTTCATCTACCGATAGATTTCCATCTGCCGATAGACAAACTCGCGACATCTACCTGCAACGACATTATGACTCCTTCCGATAAGATTAAAATACACACTACATCTGCCGATGAAGTCAACATAACTTCATTTGCCGATGGAGTCAACATAACTTCATCTACCGATAGATTTCCATCTGCCGATAGACAAAACTACAGATTTTGTGACTCGCACCTGCCGATGACGTCAGCCGGATGTTCTCTCTCTCATCCAACGACTTTACTGAAGGCACCTTCCGATAGGCAGAACGACAAAACTAAACATCCAGAAACAAACCAAATCACTGCCCTTCCCAAATTCAGTAAAAACAATATTTTCAAAACCCAACAGAACACTAATATCAAAGACTCTCAGAATGTATTCAAAGTTTTAAAAAAAAAACACTACTGTCATAAAATTTTCAGAAAAGGAAACATCTATACTGAACTAGTTACTCCCAACTCAACACCTGCAGCCATGGATTAAACCGCCTCAACAGATGACCAAACCGATGCCTGAAAATGCTCCTCCAACCAGCCTATTCCTCATGTTGGTCGGTAAACATACCTTCAGTAACTTCTTCACCTACATTACAAAACTCATCTATTAGCCTAATGCTAAGCAAGTAGAGCGATGAATGAAATGGATCAATGAAGCAATAATTCCCCTAAACATGCGGTCTCTACTTTCTCATCTCAGTTGTATTCAAATTCGTTCTCTGTTGATCCCTCTGTACGATGGGAAAGTGGATCAGACATTCCCCAAAGCATACATCCTCTGATCTCAATTAAGGGGCGGATTAATTCCCTTAACAGTTAACTGGTCTGATCCCCCTGTAGGATTGGGAAGTGGATCACTTTTCCCAAAACCTCAATCCTCTGTTCTCAGTTAAGGGGCGGATTAATCCCCCTTAACAGTTATTCTGATCATCCTGCTCACACTTACCATGCGTTTCATGTAAATTATTTTCGTAATCTTTCAAAAACATGATGCATGACAACTGGAAAATAAACATACAAAACATACATAAACCCTACTGTTTTGTGATGTAGGCCCGAAGGCACAAACAAACTCTACTTACCTGGATTCTTGGCGAGTGCTCGGTTAGGAGCTTCTTCGGGATCTTTCTCACCTAGAACATAAACAGAACATTAAGTCAACCTGTACTAAACCTCATTCTAAGGCATTCAGAAAACCTAAGGGAATAGTTGGGAGTTCTGATCGCCAAGCATTACTGATTCTATGCTAAACCCGTATCTACTCACTTTCCTGATGAGTTCCCAAAATAGATATCTAACACTTCCCCCATACAATCTTCCTTAGTTACTAAGTCAGAAAAATCGAGGTAGAAACTTACCTAGCTCGTCGAACGGACTCGCGGAAGGAAATCGCCTGGGAAGTCTGCTGGTTTGAGCTGAAAACCGAGAGCAAGAATGAATAGTGGCGGCTGAGCTCAATAGATTCTTTCTAAATAGGTTATCCACTAATAAGTTTTTAATTTACCATAATGCCCTTGCATATCCATTCATTAACCTAATCCATATTTGCACATCTTAATTTGACAAATTAAATTGGGTTTAATGGAACCGGGTGCTACAGCTAAACATCAAGAAAAACTCGAGAAAACACCTAAGACATATGCTGAAAATAGCAAAGAAAAAGAAAGAAAACAACAAAAGTTTTCAACTGGAAAACAAAGAAAATAGCAAAGTTACATGCTGAAAAACAGCAAGATAAATCACAAAGGAAACAGCAAAGAAAACAGCTAAAATCTAGACAGAATTTTCACTCATTACGTATGCTGTCAAATATGAGGCATCGACAATTTATTAAATCAAAACAGATTCATCACTTGTTCAATATTCATAAAAACACAGCGATATAACCAAATCAATTCCCAATTTTCGGATGAGCAAACATGTTGATATTTTGAACAATGATGCAATTAAAACAACAGATTCATAACCATATAGAATGTGCTACAGCATAGAGAATTTTTTTTATGCAATAAAATTCAACAACAGTTTGATCTACCCTCAGCTAAACATCAACAGAAGGTAGATGATATTAGATGCATGTTTTGGACAATTAAAACACAACTAGCACAACAGTTCATCATTTAACAGCAAACAGCAAATGAACTCACAGCAATCACAGCAAGATCATTATCAACATTTCCTTATCAAGATTATAATTTTCGGCCCAAACAACCAGCAAATATCACAAATGGATTCAGCATTCAAAAACAGTTTTGCACAGAAATAGCAGACAGAATTATAGTACACAAAATAGATTTTGGCAGTAGCTTTTAGCAGTTAAAACAAACCAGACTTGCAATTTGACTTGTATCTTTTGAAACTTGCAAGATGCATTAAAAATAGTGAACAAAACACTCAGACCAGCAATGCACAACAAGGCCAAATCAATCAGCAGAGAGAGATTAAGAGTGGAGTTCTTTGCTGGCTAAACAGAACACTGCACACAAATATGGATTTGCAGAATTAAAACAAACAAAAATATACAGGCGGCCATAACAGAATTTAAGGGCAAGCAAAACCAGATTTGCAATAGAATTTTAGCAAGCTGAATTTAAAGTTGTAGGCATTGTTAAACTGAATCTAAAAAGGTCATAGCACCATAGAAATCTGCAAATACAAATGGTTGAGTAGAACTTCTATCGGGTGTAGAAAAAAAACCAGAAAACTAAAACAGAAACACACTAACAAGTACAGCAACAGAGAAATAAGATGGGAAACAATCCTAAACAGAACAAACTAAACAATCTATCCTACGCCATGCTAACACAGAAACAAGCCGAATGCTTCACTTAACAGAGCACTAAATGTGCTTGGACAGAAAACAGAAACAAAGACAGAACAGAACTCCAGAACAGACAAGGAACATAACAAACAGAAAAGAAATAATCAGCAGAAAAAGAACAAGCTAATTATCCAACCTAAGCTACTAATCTAACACAATTAACATGCTGGACCAAACCAGACAACAGTTCAGCAAACAAGAAAAGAACAGAAAAAGAACTGCAATTTTTTTTTTTTTTTTGAAATGCAGAGCATACTGGCGGAGGAATATCAGATGAACATGAAACATGAGACACAGACAGAAAAAGGAAACAAACAGAACACAAGACACTACAGACAACTAAAACACAGAAACAGGGGATGAAATTTCAACCCGAAATTTGCAACCAATGAGCACTGAGGCTCTGATACCAAATGATAGGCTACGGGCCTGCAATGGGGTTAGAAAACGCTTGCGGAAGACAACAAAAAATGAAACAACGATCGGTGCTCAAAGACACCCCAAAACAGACGCTAAACAGACAAAAAAACAAAGAAATAACAGGGATGATGGCGAGAAGGGAAGAGGGCGTTACCGAACACTTGCGGAGGTGGGTGCTGCTCAGAACGGTGCGGAAATGATGGATGAGTAAAATGAAGGCCCGAAACCGACCCCATAACGACTCGGCATTTTCGGGTGACAGAATTCCTTCGTTGCCAGCGAAGGAGTTCTCGGCGGCGGGAACTATGGCGTTCGCCCTTTCTCCTCGCTTCCATGGCTTGGAAGAAGAAGGGAAGGACTAAGAACACCCCCTAGCAGCCACAAGCTCGGGGTGAAATCGGGGGCTTCATCCAGGCGCTGCGCGCCGATGAAGCACCGAGAGAAACTCTCTCTGTCGCTCGCGGAGATCGCTCCGAACAAGAAGAAAAATTCTTCTTTAAATTTCCAAATATTCATTCAACTGGCTAACCAAATTACAGAGGTGGAGAGAAGCTTAAATACAAGAGGAAGAATTCGTGGAAGAAGAAGGAGAGAAGAGAAGCGCTCTGGAAATCGTTGGGCAACGGCTCGATTTGTAGCCGTTGGAGCTTCTGCAGAAAACTCGCGGTCCGGTTCACTGGGCAGCGAGCTTCCAAGTGCTGGTTCACTCCTCTGCTCCTTGGTTTAGTCCAGTTCAGCTTTGTTTTACCTTGGTTCAGTCCGGTTCAGCCCTTTGTTATTCTCGAATCAGCCGGTTCTGCCCTTGGTTCGCCTTGGTTTAGCATCCCCTTTAAAGACCATTACAAACATGCATTCTAAAAGGCTAATGTTTGCCAAATTACGAGTTTTAAACAAAACTAAAGTTTCCTAAAAATATATAAATTAAATACAAGGCTCGGTTACATAATTTGAATTAAAGGAAAACAAATTTCTTCTTCAATGATTTTCTCCAAGCCTTGAGAAATCATTTACCTACAAAATTCCACAAGTCCATTAGATAAATAAAATAGATATAATAAATACTTACCTTGACTTGTGCTCAATGGATCAGGGCCGTGGGCATATCAGTGTCACATCTTCCAAGCCTCTACAACTACTTCACATGGACCTTTTCGGTCCTTCAAACATTACTAGTCTAGGAAGAAAACATTGTGCCTTCGTCATTGTATATGATTTCTCTAGATTCACTTAGTTATTCTTTCTAAAAAAAAGATGAATCTTTTGATATCTTCTTTAGCTTTAAGAAGAAAGTTCAAAATGAAAAAGATCTTGTCATTGTTGCTATTCATAGTGATCATGGTGGAGAATTTGAAAATGAGAAATTTGAACTTTTATGTCTCAAACATGGAATTGAACATAATTTCTCTTCTCCTAGAACCCCTCAACAAAATGGAGTTGTTGAGAGGAAAAATATGTCTCTTCAAGAGCTCGCTAGGACTATGCTCAATGAAAAACTCTCTTCCAAAGTATTTTTGGGTGGAAGCCGTAGCTACGGCTTGCTATGTGTTAAATCGGATCTCCATAAGACCTATCCTTGAGAAAACCCCCTATGAACTTTGCAATAATAAAATTTCTAATGTTAAGTATTTTAGAGCCTTTGGTTGTAAATGTTTCATTCTCAACACCAAGGACAATTTGGAAAAATTTAATTCCAAGACAGATTTTAGAATATTCCTTGGATATTTATTATCTAGTAAAGCATATAGAGTTTTCAATAAAAGGACTCTAGTTGTAGAAGAATCTATGTATGTCAATTTTGATGAGACCCCTCAACTCACAATAAATGTGGAAATGGATGATGGTTTAGAAATGCAAATAGATTCTCTCTCTAGGTGATCAAGTTGAAACCATTTAAGGAGAAAACCTTCTAGATCCTCCATCAAAATCTCTAAAAATTATTCCAATCAAGGATGCAAATGATACTCTTCCTAGAGATTGAAAAATTGTCAAAAGTCATCCCTTAGATGAAGTTCTAGGTGATCATTTCTTAGGAGTCAAAACTAGAGCCTCCCTTAGAAATCGATGTGCAAATGTAGCTTTTATCTCTCAAATACAACCAAAGAAATTTGAGGAAGCTGAATTGGACGAAAATTGGATTGTAGCCGTGCAAGAAGAGCTAAACCAATTCGAACGGAGCAATGTATGAGAACTTGTTCCAAGACCCAAAGACCATCCCATTATAGGAACAAAATAGGTGTTTAAGAATAAGATTGATGAAAATGAAATTATTATAAGGAATAAGGTTAGATTAGTTGCCAATGGGTACAACCAAGAAGAATGAATAGACTTTGAAGACATTTTTGCTCCCGTAGCTAGACTAGAATCTATTAGGATGCTCTTAGCATTTGCTTACTATAAAAACTTCACTTTCTTCTAAATGGATATTAAGAGTACATTTTTAAATGGTTATATCTTGGAAGAAGTTTACATAGAACAACCTTTAGGATTTGAAACCTATGACAAACTTGACCATGTATACAAACTCAAGAAAATTTTATATGGACTTAAGCAAGCCTCTAGAGCTTGGTATGATATGTTGAAGAATTTTCTTATGGAAAGGAATTTTAAAAAGGGTAATATTGATTCAACATTGTTTATTATGCAAAAAGGTGATGATTTGCTCATTGTGCAAGTATATGTGGATGATATCATATTTGGATCAACAAATGTCTCACTTTGTGATGAATTTGTATTTTTAATGCAAAGTAAATTTGAAATGAGTATTATGAGGGAGTTAAAATTGTTCTTAGGATTACAAATAAGGCAAATTACCGAAGGTATATTTTTTAATCAAGAAAAGTATATCAAAGATCTCTTAAAGAAATTTGGATTGAATTCTTTCAAACCATCCATAACTCCCATGAGCACAACTACAAAATTGGATAAAGATAAAAATGGGATAAGTGTGGATATTAAGAAATGTAGAGATATGATTGGTTCTCTATTATACCTAATGATAAGTGCGTATTTTACACACTTATTTATACTTTTTATACTTGATTTGATAAGTTTTTCTCTCAAGTGTTTGAAAGAATTTGATAAATTTTGTGAAAGTGTGCAGAAATTATATTTATAACAGGAAGTGAAAAAGGGGTAAAAGTCAAAGGTCAAGAAAAGAAAAGATTACAACTACAAGAAGCAGCGATCGATCTTTATACATGTAGAGATCGATCGCTACACATATCAGCAAAAATTGAAGGAAGCAGCGATCGATCTCTAACACATGCCAGAGATCGATCGCCGTACATATGAAGAAGAACCAGAGATCGATCGCTATACTACATATGCCAGCAAAGAAAAGAAATGCAGCAATCGATCTCTAACACATATAAGAGATCGATCGCTTATCAATCTATAAATTTGGAAAGTCAATTATTTTAATCTCTGCCGTTAATTTGAGGAAAGAATTAATTAGAGCCGTTGATTGAGTTGAAAGACAACATTAAAAACCTAACGAGACAGTGACTTTAGGTCATTCTGAATTCGGCAACAGAGAGACCGGAGGTGATTTTGGAGGCGATTCAGCAGCGGAGAATTTCCAGCATAGTTTTCTTCTATTTTCTTTAATCATAAAAACCATGCACATCTTTTTATTTGTTGTTTATTTTTCATTCAGTATGAACTAAACTTTCAGTTCTAGGGTTTCGACGTAACTTTGCTATGATTATTTATTTTTCTTAATTCAGGTTCTTAATATTCTGTTCATTTTCTGTGTTGAGTAATTTATTCTGAACGTAATACTTAGGTTTGCTTGATCACCAAAACTAAGAACTTTAGGGTTAGTTCGGGATGCGAGAGTGAAGAATTTAACTGTGCACTGAATAACTTGCCTTAAAAAGGATCCTAGGCTAGAGATAGTTAGGGCGTTTGAGTGGTAATATAATTTCTTGCTCTTAATGTATTCAATTAATTTTCAGGATTAGAGACCGAGAGGTGATAATTCGTTAATTGAATAAGTTTGTCTTTGCTCGAGAGAGATTGATGAATATTTTTGTGAAATTGCCATCAACACGAAGGAATAAGATTTAGTTACTTGAATTAGGTTTAATAAATAGGATTAACTAAGTGAAATCGGAACCCTGGATTTTATCATCATATAATCTTACTCTTTTACATTCAGATCTTTTATTTAAATTGTTGTTTGATTTTTATTTGAATTATTTTAGTTTTAAAATCCAAAAACCACTTATTATTTCTTTTCAAATTAAACTGAAAATTAGATATTCAATATTTAACATAATTATTCCTCGTGGGATCGACACTCGTACTTATAAACACTTTATTACTTTTGCGACACGTGCACTTGCGTATCACGATTTTTCGCAACAAGTTTTTGGCGCCATTGCCGGGGAATTAATTTTGTTATTATTGAATTATTTGATTTTAGTTTATATTTGAATTTTCTTTTGCTGCTAGACTTAAATTGTATTATTTTCACATTACAGGTGTATGCGAAAATTAGGTACTGCCAACCTAATCCCTCTCGACGCTGAAATTGAACGAACCTGTCGCCAAAATCGAAGGGAAACAAGACAAGCAATTATGGCAGATAATCAAAATGCAGATGTACAACCGATTATCGAGACTGAGGGAGTCGGGTGACGAACATTGCTCGATTATGTTATGCCATCCATGGACGGGGTTCAATCAGCAATTCGAAAACCCGCCATCACGTGCAATAATTTTGAAATCAAGCCGGGGACAATACAAATGATTCAACAATATCAATTTTGCGGTTTGCCTAATGAGGACCCTAAGGATCATATTGCTAGCTTTGTCGAGGTCTGTGATACTTTTAAATACCATAATGTCTCTGAGGATGCTATCAAGCTCAGGTTGTTTCCCTTCACACTAAGATATCGCGCGAAGAATTGGTTGAATTCTTTACCTTCGGATTCAATCACCACATGGAATGAATTGGTGCAGAAATTTCTATCCAAGTTCTTCCCCTTTGAAAAGATGGCGAAACTCCGCAATGAAATCACCAATTTTGCTCAATTTGATGGTGAGACAATCTATGAAGCATGGGGCCGATTCAAGGAGCTTTTAAGAAAATGCCCCCAACATGGTCTACCACAATGGATGCAAATACAGACATTCTTCATTGGCTTATCAGTTCCTACACGGACTCTGGTCAATTCAGCAGCTGGTGGATCACTACTACAAAAGACAGAAGTGGAGGCATTCAACCTGTTAGAAGAGTTATCCCTAAATAATGATCAGTGCCCAGTTGAACGTCAGATTTTGAGGAGGCAGCCAAATACCCCAGAAATGGAAGCGATAAAAGCATTGACTACACAGATTGCTTCCCTCACTCAGTACATCCAGGGTAATCAAGCTCCAATTAACGCAATTCATTCCCCAATTATCCAATGTCAGTGGTGCTAAGGACCACATGCTAGTGAAAATTGTCAGCAAGGGAACCAAATGGCTGGCAATTCGTCTGAACAAGCTCAATTTGTAGGAAATTATACTAGACCAACATACCAGAATTCAGGGAATTATTTTAATGGGGGGCGCAACAATCACCCGAATTTTCATGGAAAAATCAGAACAACGCCGTGCAACCGCCTCAAATACCTCAACAAGGACCACCAGTGCAGGAAAGGAAAGTTAATCTTGAAGAGTTAATTGCCAAAATGGGTGAGCGCACTAGTAGTATCATTGCCGAAATGGGGGAGCATACTAATAAATTTATGGCTGAAACACGCACTACCTTGCAAAACCAGTCAGCTCAAATTCGAAGTTTGGAGACTCAAATGGGCCAGATGGCAGCTGCATTAAATGGTCGCCCTCAAGGCGCATTACCTAGCTCCACTGAAGTCAATCCTAGAGGCCAGTGCAATGCCATCACACTTCGGAGTGGAGCAGTGATTGAAAATTGTACCAAGGAAAATAAGAAAGTGGTCGCACATGACGGAGTGCATTCGTCATCATCCGAGTCCACACCAAAGGATCAAGAGCTACTGGACGCTCCATCTCAGATTCCAAAGGAGATTATCCCCAAAGTTCCTTTCCCACAACGCCTGAAAAATGCAAAGTTGGATAAACAGTTTGAAAAATTCTTGAAGGTGTTCAAGCAGCTTCACATCAACATCCCATTCGCAGAAGCCCTAGAGCAAATGCCAACTTTTGTAAAATTTTTAAAAGAGGTTTTATCCCATAAAAGGAAAATAGAGGATTGTGGTACGATCTCCCTTTCTGAAGAATGCAGTGCAATAATTCAACGTAAACTACCGCAGAAGTTGAAAGATCCGGGCAGTTTTACGGTTCCATGTGAGATTGGAAATTACATCTTCGAGCGTGCATTATGTGATTTAGGTGCCAGCATCAATCTAATGCCTCTTTCTATTTTTCAAAGGCTTGAACTAGGGGAAGCAAAACCACCAAGGGTAACTTTACAGATGGCCGACCGATCAATCAAACATCCAAGAGGAATAATCGAAGATGTGTTGGTTAAAGTCGACAAATTTATATTCCCAGTAGACTTTGTAGTTCTCGACATGGAGGAGGATCGGGACATACTTATTATTTTGGGCAGGCCATTCTTAGCTACGGGGGGTGCCATGATCGATGTTCAGAGGGGGGAGTTGAAATTACGATTGCAAGATGAAGAAGTGACGTTTAATGTCTTTAACTCCATGAAGTATCCGACGGCCAGCGATGATATATTTAGAATTGACTCTCTCGAAGCAGCGGTGGACGGAGTTTCACTTCAATCTAATGATCCTCTCGAGGTTGCTTTACTAACTCACGATTTGTCTTTCGATTTTGACTCTTCTGTGCAGGAATATATATCATGGATAGATTCGTTCGAGCCTAATCGACGAAGATATTTCGAAAGTTTGGGGGAGCCACCAGTTAGAGTCTTACCTTCTATTGAGAGCCCACCCGAGTTGGAGCTCAAGCCACTCCCGTCTCACCTCAGGTATGCATTTATTGGTGCTAACTCAACTCTTCCAGTCATTATTTCAGGTGACTTATCTAAGACGGAGGAGGAGAAATTGTTGCGTATACTTCGGACATACAAGGTGGCTTTAGGGTGGACACTGTCAGATATCAAAGGAATCAGTTCTTCATTTTGCATGCATCAGATTTTAATGGAAGAAGATCATCGACCATCTGTAGAGCATCAACGCCGTTTAAATCCAGCCATGAAAGAGGTTGTGCGAAAGGAAGTTTTAAAGTGGTTGGACGCAGGAGTTATCTATCCGATCTCAGACAGTTCATGGGTGAGTTCAGTGCAGTGTGTGTCAAAGAAAAGTGGAATGACAGTAGTCAAGAATGAGAATGATGAGTTGATCACATCTAGAACAGTCACCGGTTGGAGAATTTGTATCGATTATCGGAAATTGAACAAGGCGACACGCAAAGATCATTTCCCATTGCCGTTTATTGATCAGATGTTGGATAGACTAGCCGGACACGAATATTATTGCTTTCTCGATGGGTACTCAGGATATAATCAGATTGCTATTGCCTCAGACGATCAAGAAAAGACGACTTTTACATGTCCCTATGGTACTTTTGCATTCCGTCGGATGCCATTCGGCTTATGTAATGCACCAGCTACATTTCAAAGATGCATGATGGCTATTTTCTCAGATATGGTGGAGCGATTCATTGAAGTCTTCATGGATGATTTTTCAGTATTTGGTTCTTCATTTGACTCATGTTTGAATAATCTGTCCAATGTGCTCGAGCGGTGTGTTGAGACAAATCTAGTGCTTAATTGGGAAAAATGTCATTTCATGGTGAAAGAGGGAAATGTATTGGGCCATCGTATTTCAGCGCAAGGAATTGAGGTGAACCGTGCTAAAATTGTCGCTATCGAGAAGTTACCACCGCCGACGACAGTAAAAGGAGTGCGGAGTTTTCTAGGGCATGCAGGATTCTACCGGAGGTTCATAAAGGATTTTTCTAAGATTACCAAGCCACTATGTCAGTTATTGGAAAATGGAGTACCATTTGTTTTTACTGCAGAGTGTCTTGCAGCGTTCAATGTGTTAAAGGAGAAACTTGTGTCGGCGCCAATCATAGTCGCCCCTGATTGGGAATTACCATTTGAAATTATGAGTGATGCCAATGACTTCGCTGTAGGAGCAGTTCTGGGACAGAGAAAGGATAAAGTATTCCATACAATTTATTATGCCAGCCGCACTCTTAATGATGCCCAACTAAATTATGCCACCACTGAGAAGGAATTGTTAGCAGTAGTCTTCGCATTTGACAAGTTCCGGCTCTATGTTATTGGCAATAAGGTCACAGTTTATACGGATCATTCAAGGTGGCTTTAGGGTGGACACTGTCAGATATCAAAGGAATCAGTTCTTCATTTTGCATGCATCGGATTTTAATGGAAGAAGATCATCGACCATCTGTAGAGCATCAACGCCGTTTAAATCCAGCCATGAAAGAGGTTGTGCGAAAGGAAGTTTTAAAGTGGTTGGACGCAGGAGTTATCTATCCGATCTCAGACAGTTCATGGGTGAGTTCAGTGCAGTGTGTGCCAAAAAAAAGTGGAATGACAGTAGTCAAGAATGAGAATGATGAGTTGATCACATCTAGAACAGTCACCGGTTGGAGAATTTGTATTGATTATCGGAAATTGAACAAGGCGACACGCAAAGATCATTTCCCATTGCCGTTTATTGATCAGATGTTGGATAGACTAGCCGGACACGAATATTATTGCTTTCTCGATGGGTACTCAGGATATAATCAGATTGCTATTGCCTCAGACGATCAAGAAAAGACGACTTTTACATGTCCCTATGGTACTTTTGCATTCCGTCGGATGCCATTCGGCTTATGTAATGCACCAGCTACATTTCAAAGATGCATGATGGCTATTTTCTCAGATATGGTGGAGCGATTCATTGAAGTCTTCATGGATGATTTTTCAGTATTTGGTTCTTCATTTGACTCATGTTTGAATAATCTGTCCAATGTGCTCGAGCGGTGTGTTGAGACAAATCTAGTGCTTAATTGGGAAAAATGTCATTTCATGGTGAAAGAGGGAAATGTATTGGGCCATCGTATTTCAGCGCAAGGAATTGAGGTGAACCGTGCTAAAATTGTCGCTATCGAGAAGTTACCACCGCCGACGACAGTAAAAGGAGTGCAGAGTTTTCTAGGGCATGCAGGATTCTACCGGAGGTTCATAAAGGATTTTTCTAAG